>SZWC01000400.1:348344-358739 GCA_023375785.1 Penium margaritaceum
CGTTACAACGAGGTCATGGGTAGCCACTTCACCATCTTCCAAGGCTAGACAGATGCCCTTCGGCAGGTGCTGCAACAGGTCCAAGTGACGTTCGCAGTGTCAAAATCACGTGTACAAGAGTTATACGCGGCTACACGCAAGGTGTAGGCAGTAATCAGAGCCCAGGCAAGGGGGAGAGAGCACAACTGGTGGGAGGACGAGCGAGCATGATGGGAGATCGTGGGGGGATGCGAGACGTTGTGTGGAGTGACACTAGGAGTGCTCAATTAGCATCAGAGAGGATTGGGGGAACTCGCGGATCCCTGACGGTACAATGGGTGCTGACGGATAGGATTAACTACATGATTCGGGGTTTGGAGGACTGTGGTACAATTGGAGGTATGAGACATAGCATAACGAGATGAAGTAGAGATGGCCAAGGAGGTAGGCAAGATGGAGATGAAGACAAGGATGGGATAGTCAGATAGGGGACTGGCAGGTAGACCCACAGGGACAAGGGTAGGGGGAGATGCACCGCAGTCGGCCAAGGGGAGCGGGGGTGGGGTGTCAAATGGACTCAGGCAAAGGACTAGAAATCAGGGCCGACAAGATATCACCTGCCATGTGCTCCTAGTATTTTAGCTAGGAGAAGATATCACCCTCAGGATCACGGTTCCACATTGAGCAGCTCCTAGGTAATCACTAGCTAATAACTGTGTCCACTTAACACTTGGTCACTTTTGTGCGAGGTGCTAGTCGGAGACTAACTCCTCAGGCTCAGGCCAACCAGTGTCCTCTTTATACTGTTCCTTTGTTGGACAACTCTATGAGGAGCATCCAAGGCCAGATTTTGTAATCATAATGAGGAATGAGCCTTGTACATATATTCCTAGGCCTGGCTTCTAAGGTGTGTGGGAAGTGGCACTTTTGCAAGTGGCACATCCTCCTCATGCATGGAGAAATATCATTGAAACTTCCCCTATGCAGGAAGGTCAAAAACCTTCCTGCTCACATCAATACTTGATCGCAAAACCTATTGTTTCTAAGTCCAACGTGCTGTCCACTGTGCAAGACTTCTGGTATCTTACTTTGATTTGCACCACGAACAAGGTTTGGGGGACTTACTCCAAGGGAGCAGTGCATGCCCAACCTGTCCGCTAAGCCGTAGCAGTGGCCATGGGACATAAAAGAAAAACAATCTCTCCCTTGCACCTCTGGCCACCTCCCATGGTGATTTTCTTCTGCATGAATCCGGAGCTCTGTGTTGTGCTTGTGCACGTCAGCTGTCTTGGTCTTTTAGTCCTCATTTCCTGCGTCCACCATGCCGATTCTCCGAGCGCCTGTAGCATGCAAGTCACTTTCTAGTGGCTTTGTCAGGAAGCCTGCAAGCATTTTCTTGGTCTAGACATGTTGTAGGTGCACTATTCTCTTTGCGACAAGGTCGTGTGAATAGTGGTACAAATGTCAATGTGCTTTGTGCATGTGGATATTATGTCGTTTTTTGCCATAGCAATGGCACTCTTGCTGACGATGCGGATGATCGTTGCTTCCTCTTGTGGTGCCTTCATCTCACCTAGAAGACTACAAATCCACTCTGTTTCTTTACAAACTACTGAGAGTGCAATGTACTCCGTCTCCATGGTAGAGATTGAGACACAGTCTTTCTTCTTGCTCATCCAGGAGACCACTTCACCATTGAGAAGGTAGACGAAGCCTGAGGTAGACTTCCTGTCATCAATCCGCCCTCCCTAGTCAGCGTCACTTTAGCACATCAGTCGCAACAGGTCTAATCCTTCCAGACCTCCAAACTGGAGTCCAACATGTCGTGTCTTTTTGAGATAGTGAAAGATCCGCTTCATGAGTTGCCAGTGTTGTGGCCCAGGGTTGGCCAAAAACGTGCTCACCTGACACCGTGTAAGAGATGTCAGGTCGCGTCCCCACCATCGCATACATGAGGCTCCCAATGGCACACTGGTATGGGATATCTTGCATCTCCCGTCGCTCAGCCTCATTGCTTGGTAACATGGAGGATAGCTTGCAATCGGAGGCCATGGGGGTGCTTATGGATTTGCATTCCTCCATGTTGTAGCACTTCAAGATGTCCATGATGTACTTGTTCTGGTTGAGCTCAATGTTGCCTCCTTTACGATTACGGTGGATGGCAATCCCAAGGTACTATTCGAGAGGATCCATGTCCTTCATCTTGAACCTGATGCTTAGCCACTCCTTGATTTCCACAAGGGCATCCTCTGAGGAAAAACACAGGATCAAGTCATCCACATACGGTACCACAAGGAGCAAGCTGCGCTTGTCCTCACGCACATAGATGCTGGGATCATTATTTTAGTGTGCGAAGGAAAGCTCAGCCATGAAGCTGTCCATCTCCTTGTACGAGATATGTGGGGCCTGTTTCAGCCCATACAACGCCTTCACCAGCTTGCCCACCTTACCCTCGGGTGCTTTGACACCTTTCGGTACCTCCATCAGTACCTCCTTGTCTAGCTTTCCATAGAGGAAAGATATGTTGACATCCATCTGGTGGATCTCAAAGTCATTGGCGGCAACAATGGCCAACAAGTACCTGATGGAGGCAGAAGTGACAACCGGTGTAAAGGTCTCATCGTACTCAAACCCTGCACGTTGTAAGAATCCCTTTGCCATGACCCTTGTCTTATACTTGTTGATGCTATCGTCTAGCTTCCGCTGTAGCCTAAACACCTACTTTGATCCCACCACTTGAGCATTAGCGAGTCTGTCCACGTGCCATTTTCTTCAATGGAAGCGAGCTCGCTGTCCATCGCCTCCTTCCACTTGGCCGCACTAGGCCTTTCCAACGCCTCAACCATAGTGAGTTGCTCTTCCTGAGCCAAAAAAGACCAGCTCAGTCCATTCCAGCTTCCAATGTCAGCGTCGTACTTTGGCATTTGTTTTCTGTGTCGTGTGCTACGACACTACATTACTGGTGCCTCATCTTTGCTTTATTGTTGTTCCTGTGGTATTGGCTGCATTGAGGATAAAATTTCCTCTTGTGAACAGCCACTGGCCTCCGAGCTAGTCTCGGATGCCTCGGACATCTCCGACGTTGTGTCGGAGTTTGTAGCTGCGTCAGCTTGCGAAGCCACTCTCCCTGCCCCACCACTTTTCTCCACAGCCTGCCGCACTAGCACCACTTGCCAGTTTTTGGGAGCTTGATCTCCTGACTCCAGGAGCACCAACCACTCTCCCTGTTTTGGAGCTTGTGTGGGATCAAGCATCTCTTCCTTTCCTGGTTTCCTCTCGTCAAAGGTCACGTCCCGGCTGGTGATGAGCCTTCTTGCTGCCAGGTCCCACAGGTGATAGGTCTTATGGGTTGTCTCATAGCCCACCATCACGCACCTTCGAGCTCTTACGTCAAGCTTGCCACCACCCTCTCCCGCCTGGACCTTTGCCCATGCTGTGCAACCAAAGCCTTTGAGGTGTGATGCGCCCGGCTTCTTCCTTGACCATAATTCTTGTGGCATGATCTGTTCCTTGCCCTTTTTCTTTCCGCGCCTTCTCAGAGCAGCCGCAGGGGTCAGGGTGACAATGTAGCATGATGTTCTTGCCGCTTCCGCCCGGAACCACAGTGGGAGTTTTGAATCAACGAGCATGCTGCGCACCATGCCGAGGATGGTCTGATTCATCTGTTCGGCCACACCATTGCTTTCCGGCATGTAGGGCATTATGGGCTGGTGGTTGATCCCGTGTTGCTGCAACCAGCCCTTGCATGATTCATACTCTCCGCTGTTGTCGCTTCATATTGCCTTGACCTTATTTCCAGTCCGGCGCTCCACCATAGCGACAAACTCCTACAACTTCTCTCTGACCTCTCGGTTTTGAGAAAGTAGATCCACACCTTGCGGCTGTGGTCGTCGATGAAGGTCAAAAAATACTTGCTTCCACTATTTGACACTGTGTGAAAGGATCCGCACACGTCGATGTGAATCAGATTAAGGGCTGATTCTGCAAGGCGACCGTTACACTCAAAGTGCTTTCTCTTGGTCTTGCCTTGGAGGCAAGGTTCACACACTTTGTCACACCGAGCCGCATCCTTCTTGCATTCCTCCATGCCATAGACCAGCTTCTTTTGCTGGATGACTTGGAGTGTGTTGTTTGCAACGTACCCAAAGCATCCATGCTAGAGCTCAACATCTTCGTCCGTTGTGGTAGAGGATGCCTTCTGGGTTTCTATTGGTGTGCTATCCTACGTTGGTGCCGAGACCACTGCCTCTGCCGCACTTGCATGACCATCATCTTCTGAGGCTTCTGTTGTGCATGTCTATAGTACGTAAAGCCCGTCAACCCGTAGGACCTGTGCCACAAGATCTTTGTTGGCGTATAGGACCTGGATGTCCTCATTCCTGGCGATGACCACCTTCTTCTGCGTGAACACCACCATCATATCGTTGTCTATAATTTTTTATACGGACAAGAGGTTTGCTGCAAAGTATGGCATGTAGACTACGTCATACAGCCACAGATCCTTCTCTACACCGTTAAGATTGATGCTCACAAGCTTATCTCCAACACCGCTTGCGTTGAAAATGCTGTCATTTGCACATCTGAAGCGCCGATATGTGGGGGCAATGGAGATTAATCCAGCCTTGTCGTTACTAGAATGGTGATCAGTGCCGGAGTCGAGCCCAAAGGCTCCTGGCCTGATCAGTGCCACTCCCTTTGTTGGAGGCGTGCTTTGCGCCATCATGTTAGTGGCTTCTTTTCCACCCTTTTTGTTGCCTTTGCTCCCACCGCTTCCGTTGTCTTCCTTCTTTGGCAACCTGCACTCTCTTGCCAAGTGTCCAGGGTTGCCGCAATTACAACAGTGGCCCTGTCACTTGGGAGCCTTGCCGCCATTTTTACTTCCGCTGCCACCGCTTCCGCTACTGCCTTCCTGACCAGAGGCTGACCCTTTGCTCCCGTGGCCACCATAGCGTGCGGCATAGGCTAAGAAGTTAGCCTCACTCCTACTACGGCGCATGGCCTCGTTTCGCACGTACTCGGAGAGTGCTGTGTACGTCAGGTCATCCTCCTTCCAACCGCCCATGATGGTGATCATTGGGTTCCATCTCTCAGGTAGCGCAATGAGTAGGATCATGGCTCTCCGGTAGGGTCATGAGTATGATCATGGCTTGCTTGTTTTCTTCAAGATCTCAATTCATCTGGCGAGCTTCGCCAAGGAGTCACTCAAACTCCTGTAGGAAATCAGGGATGGAATATCCCTCATTCAGCCATTGTAGGATGAATAATCTTTTTACGAGGGAGGTGGATTGGTGCACACGCTTGAGCGTGGCATAAGCATCCGAAGCCAGCGTGAACCCCGCAATGATAGGATTATACTTCTTGGCTACTGCGTTGCTGAGGAGTGACATGAAAATATCATAACATTTGTCCGTGTCTCGTGCTCTGGTCAGCCCTCTATGGGAACCTAGTCCTCTCCCTTCAGAATCTTAGTGAAGCTGTGCACTTTTATTGCCAGTTCAAACTGCCATCTCCTGAGCGGGAAGTCGTTCTCCTCGAAGACAAGGATTCCTCCCAAAGATCCGAGACCTTGCGACAGTGTGGTAACACTTGCGATTGCTCCTGTGGTCTGTCCTGTGGTAGCAAGTGTTGAGTTTGAGGACTTTCTTGTGGCATTCCCCACTGCTCCTGATGGGTCAACCATTTTAGCTGTCCTTTTCTTTCTCTCCGTGTCTCAGCTACGTTGAGGTCGATGTAGGCTGATGTTAGCTGATGTCTGCTACCGGTTTTAAGGTGCAGGTCCGTTGTTGACCCCTCTAGCCGATGTTTACCTGCAGACATCGAAGACCATTCACACCAGCACACCCGGGGTCTTACCTCTAAGGGCAGATCTTGTCCTGGTTGGGACCCAAGGGTCGTGCCTCCAAGGGCAGAGCTTGTCCTTGGTCCCTGTGTCCTGAGTGCAAGCCCACCCGTTGGAGCTCATGAAGCAGATGGAGCTGATGGAGCGGATGGAGCTGACGTGCGCACTTGGAGAGAGCATACGAAATTTGAGCAAAGCGTACCTTATTATTGGTCAGTGTGGACCCATAACCCTTTGTCAACCGGTCTGAGGCAAACAGACTAGAAAACAGGGCCAGCACGATAGCACCTGCCGTCCGCTCCTGGCATTTCAGCTAGGAGAAGATATCACCCTCAAGATCACGGTGCAATTACTTGCTAGCAACTGTGTCCTCTTAATACTTGGTCACTTTCGCGTGAGGTGCTAGTCAGAGACTAAATCCTGGCGCTTAGACAAACCAGTGTCTTCTTTACACTGTTCCTTAGTTGGATAGCTCTATGAGGAGCATCTAAGGCCAGATTGTGTAATTAGAATGAGGAACAAGCCTGGTACATATAGTCCTAGGCCTTTCTTCTAAGGTGTGTGGGAAGTGGCACTTTTGGGGGTGGCCAATCCACACCACCTCACCACCTCGCCAATTGGCGCATCCGAAGACCGCCAAGTAGCACATCCTCCTCATGCATGGAGATATTTCTAGGAAACTTCCCTTGTGCATGAAGGTCAAAAACCTTCCTGCTCACATGAGGAATTGATCACAGAGCCTGTTGTTTTCTAAGTCCAATATGTTTTCCATTGTGCTACACTTCTGGTGTCTCACATGGAATTGCACCACGAACAAGGTTTGGGGGACTTACTCCAAGGGAGCAGTGCATGGCCAACCTGTCCGCTAAGCCATAGCAGTGGCCATGGGGCATTAAAGAACAACATGGAGAGGGGGAGAAGGTAGGAGAGGAATCAAGAAAAGATGCCCCTGGTGCACGAGACCATGGCACTGAGGGGAGCGAAGAGAGCAGAGGGAGGGCATCTGGAGCAAGCGGATCTGGTGCAGGGGGCAATGATAAGGATGGGGACGATGGGTGGAGATGGGAGGGAGGCCGGGCAGAGACCCCGGGTGAGGAAGAGGAGGGGGAGAAAGAGAAAGAAGACGAAGAGACCCAGCAGGGGGGACAGGGAGAAGAGAATGCAGGACTTCATCCACCAAGGGTGGACACAGCTGGGGACACACTCGATGAGAGGACCAGCCACCGAACAGAGGTGAGGGAGAGAGGCCAGGACAGGCGACAAATTCTGCAGGCAGAGGTCGGGACGTCACCGAGTGAGCACAGGGTGGAGAAAGCAGAGGGAAATCCCCACGATGGGGCCCGTCATGGTGGTTTCCATGGATGGGATGCAGATTCATCGGAAAGAGTAAGCGTTCAATAAGCGGACATTGAGGCTACCAACATAGGGGCAGATGCTTGACATCGGCGCTCCAAGGAGTTAGCCGACTGATCCAGGAAGGGGCGATGGGAGAGGCGAAGAGGATCCACCATACGGGAAGGGAAATGAGGAGTGGAGAACTGAGCGATGATGCTCGAAAGCGCCAGGAGTGGTTGGTAGGACGGTAGGGACTTGGAGCATGACTGAAGAACCTGGAGTAGATCATCGGATTCGAGGGATGGCAAGATGAGAGACGGAGGATCCAAGAGCTACGGGTAGCATAGAGGGAGGCATGACAAGTACGGCAAGTGCCAGGAGAGTACGTCCAGTGAGAGCGAGCCCACCGTAAGAGGGAGCTCAACCAGGAGGGGGACTCCTCTACACAAGGTGATCGGTGAGTGGATGAGTAGGCAGGTGCTCAAACAAGGAGAGAAGGACGGACATGGGCGGACGTTCAGTCACTGATGGGGCCACGAGAGGGATGTGGCCCTGACCGGGGACTCAAGGCCGTTGGGAGCGAGGGGGTGAGCATGGACACAGAGGCAAGACGGTTCCTTCAAGAGCTGTTTCCACTATTATCACCAGGGAGGAGGAGAGAGGAGGGAGCAGTAAGTCTATAGGGATGTAGAGGGAATTGAGAGCTGAGGCAAGGTCGGATGGCAGATAGGGACATCAGACAGTGACGAAAAATGAGGTTATGAGTCCGGGAATCGGTGGGGGAGGTGTAGCAGTGACAAGACAGATAGCCAAAGAGACCACCAAGAACCAGCTCCGGGAGAGACGGGTGATTTCAAGATGACACCGGAGGGGGATTACAGGATGACATCATGCTGAAGAGAGGAGGATCGAGATGGACAAACATAGTGCCACGGGGTGTCCAAAGAGGAGGGAGAGGCAGTGGACATGGGGCCACAGGCACAAGCGAGTAGCACCAGCAAGCGGCAGTGGGTACGAGGGGGGAGGAGAGCAGCGGCTTTCACTGGGAGCGGTTGTGGCAGTGGGCAGAGGGGGTATAGTGGGACCGTCCGTATGGGCCAGAGGTTCTCTCCCCCTTTGTCTACTCATGGATCATGGCAGGCACGTTGGATTCAATTCGAGTAGTAGTGGTAGTGCCCCTGGTGACGTGAACATCCCATCCCATGGATGCTGCAGGGTCATTACTACTCTAGGTGATGCCAAGCCTCATCCTCAAGACACATCCAGAGCATCGACGTGGCTCACACGTTACCTGGGTACGATTACCAGCCACTCATTTCCTCCAGGGAGAGTGGGATGAGTTATGGAGAGAGGTCATTGCACATTCTCACTCTACAGGTCACCCACCACCACCACCACGACCCCCGTACTAGAGAGAGGAGGAGGCAAGGCAGCAACGACTACAGAGGGCGGTGGCCAAGTTCCACCAATGGAATACTTCCAAGGCATGTTTCGCCTTGGACAATACCTCATTGGCATCGTGCGGACCGGAGGTCTTAGCACGGGTACATGCAAGAACCTAGCCAAGGAGAGGCTGACACAAGCATGGGTAGTAGAGGCGGCAAGGCGGGCCCCAGCTGGGTTCTTAGATGCAAATAGGGTGTAGAGGGCCCTCTTGGATAGCAGCGAGTGACAGACGGGATGGTGGGGGCATGCGTCCGTCGGTTGTTAGGACTCAATGAGGTACAGGGGATCAGAGAGTGGTTGGTAGTGGCCCACGTTCAGTAGGAGGCACGGCTCCCGATATGTCTAGGTGGATTGTGCTTGGAGGGTGTTGGGGACCTCGTCCCCCTCTCGTTTGATTGTAGCTGCCTCCAGTCCTGGCACGCGATAAGACGTCTCCTCCATCCACGGGGCCCCGAGAAGAGCGGAGAGGGTGAGCCAGGAGGATAGAGATCATGGACAAGGGGGACTTTTGTAGAGCTACAAGAGAGGTCACTACAGGGGTTCTCAGATGTAGTAAAAGCAAAGGTTCCACAACTAGTAGAGTGCGAGTAGTGAAGCCCCAAGCGCCTCATCCCGGACTTGTCTGACACATTGTGCGAGTGGTAGCTAGGGGAGCTCTGATCGATGGTGGCAGCGGAGTTGAGAGGGGAGGAGGCACTCCCACAGTTTCAACAGCTCACGACAGTGTAGGGGGAGCATAGCAGGGACTGGCCATTGGCATATTCCAGGTCCACCACCGACGGACTGTACATGGCATCAGAGGACTGGACAATGGCATGAAGGTTTCGCCTTGGACCCCCGATTGCACACCTGCACCATATACCGGTGTACACGTGTGCAAAAAGGAGCCCTATACATCCATGTGTACCATAGCACGCCCTCCGATGTATCCATGGAGGGGGTACGAAGGCGGTCCATGATGTAGTGATGAGAGAGTTGGCAGCAGTGGTATGCGAGAGTAGGATGTGCGGGATGACAGTCGAGCATGCAGGCTTGCTAATGGAGGGATGCCCGGATATCACAGCCACAGGTCACACGCTCGTGATGGATGTGGTCATCGCCGACCTGCATCGGCCGGGTGTGGCACCGGAGGATGCAGTGAGGGCAAAGGAGAGGAAACATGGACGATGGCAACGCAAGGCAGAGAGCGATCACATGGAGTTCATCTTCCCTACGATGGAGACCTTGGGGGCCTTCTTGTGAGGCCTCGGCAAGGTATTGCCGACGTCATCGGAGGCGACGGAGCGGAGGTTGGCCCGAAAAGGAGGAACTACGGGGGTGTCAATTCCATTTCGTGCCCTCCTCAACCACTGCATAGGAGTGGCCCTTTAACAAGCACAGGTGTAGCAGTTACGATGGCGAACCGCGGAGCATGCGGCTAACGCTTCTCTTGACCAGGACATTGCCAGGGCATGGAGAGTGCTGTACAGGAGGGGTGAGGGACCATCTGTGGTAGACCTCTGCTTTGTGGAGCGGGGATAGACATGTAGGATGATTTTGTCTTGATTAAAAACGCAAGTTCAGGGCTATATTCCAAACTATCCACTGCTTGCTCATCTTTTTGGTTGCTTTTTTGTTTATTTCTGATTCCACTCTGCTGAACTCGGAACTTGTATGTCATATGTAAAATCACATTTCATTGAATAGGATTGATCTATCTATCTATCTATCTGTCTATCTATCTATCTATCTATCTATCTATCTATCTATCTATCTATCTATCTATCTATCTATCTATCTATCTATCTATCTATCTA
>SZWC01000400.1:364373-438717 GCA_023375785.1 Penium margaritaceum
TCTATATCTATATCTATATCTATATCTATATCTATGTCTATATCTATATCTATATTTATATCTATATCTATACATATATCTATATCTTTACTATATTTATATCTATATGTATATCTATATCTATATCTATGTAAATATATCTATATATATATGTCTCTATCTATATCTATATACATTGTTGTATCTGTATCTGTATCTCTATCTATATCTTTACCTTTTTCTATATCCATATATATTTCTTTAGCTATATTTATGTTTTTGTATATATATACATACATAGTTTTTATTCATCTTACGCTCTAATATTTAAATAATATAAAAAAATTCCAACTTTGGTATTTTCCAATAAAAGAACACTCAATGTTGAATAATGATTGAGATGAGCTTGTTATCTTATTCGATTGCAAATTGTATGCCTTTTATTAAATTTTTCTTCTTCAATTGAACAATTCAAGAATTTATCCTGATGCCTTTATTATCTTCTTTTCAGAGAATCATGAAGGTGTATTTATTTACCTTTTATCTTGAGTTTAGTCATCCTAATATACGTCACTGCGTAAATTGTTCAATCTCGATCCATTGTTCATTCTTTGTTGATGTTGTGCGAATTTCCTTCGAAAGTGTTTGCCCAAGATAATTCTAGTGGCGGTTATATTCAAACCATTTCTTTTTAGATGATTGATGTACGGATGTTCTGGCGTCTTTGCCGTTTGTGTTCGGATGCGAACATCTTTTTGCTACAAAGTTGGATCGAGAAATCGGTTTTAATCGGTCGAACGCATTTTTTTCTATTGTTTGATTACCATGTCATTCGTGCGTTCTTGATGTTTACCCTCCTAAAGACGTTATGTACGCGCACGGGCCCTTTGTCTGTAGTGCTTTAAGGCGACCGCTGACGCCTGTTTTGCTGCGCGTTCTTACCGTTCGATTCGTTGGGGCGCGTGTATGCACACATGTTCCAGTTAGCGCGCGTGGTTTATGTCTTCACTGTGAAATTGACACTTGTCCTCAACCGTCGTAGCCACACGACCGGACGGAGATGAGGTCAACGGCAACAGATGGACAGTCCACAGCGAGAAAGCTGTCCTCAAACCCCATCTTGTGTTCAGCCATAAACCATCCACGGGCACCGGTGGGTGAGTGAACTCGACGGTGGGCGGAACTCGCATTCCCACTCCACCCCTTGCCATCCATGGCCCACAGTTCCAACCTATTCAGCTATCAAACAAAAGTTACTAAGGTCGAATGTTTCGGATACAGTTTGCAACAGGCCATCGTTCTTGAAAGAAGCCTCACGCGCACCTTCCTATCGAAACCCTTGACGGGAGTTACTATTCCATTTTCAGGCCTTTTTTATGAATGTCTTTGTGTTGCTCAAAGCAACACAGAAACATGCCTGGCAGTGGTTCATGCCAATCTCAGGTAGTGAACAATCAAAAGTCGTCTCCTGGCCGTGTACATCATATACGAACCAAAATGTGTTTGTAATACCACCTTCGAGCACTCCGAGATCGATGTTCATGCATTCCCGAGAAAATGCTGCTTAGTGCTCGGGCGTCGATGCAAAAACATGAATCTGTAAAACCTAGAAGCAGTGATCCTGTAGCGACGATCGTTGGTGTCGTGGCTCAATTCCATCGCTCCAACATCACGAGTCGAGTTTCGCCGGTAGTGCGGTTGACCATCTTTTCCTTCGATGTCCCCGACTCAGATTGGTATTCCAACTTGAACGGGCACGGGCACTTGTTTACATTTAAGCAAAAGGGCTTGCCGTTTTCGCGTCAGTTTCAAAGATTTTGAAGCTCTCACCACGGAAGTCCAACTAAAAAAACCCCTTGATACTCGGTATACGAGCTGCATTCGATGAAAGGACCCTTCAAAAAAAGGGGACCTTCCAAAGCGGGATCCTCCAGTCAAAATAATTCATACTTGTGCGTTGGAAGATCCGGCAAATATTCTATGTCCTGAAGGGGAGACCATAATGATATCCACTGGAGAACAAAGACGATATCGACTGAAGAACGTTGGCAAGAATACAAGGTAACAGTAGAAACACTAACTCCAACAAACGAATGAACAGAAGCCAAACTGGAAGGAAACTGTTTTGACCGGCATGACCATTTGCAGTCCAGAGGTCGAAGGTAGCAGGGCACCACATGGGTATTTATGTACAGTTTTACATGGATAAATTAGACCCACCTGAACATTTTCTAGGTAACAAAATGACACCTTCATTTCTATCTCATTATGTGTTTCGGCAAGCGAAAATGAGACTTTGAATTTGTAAACATGGAAAATTGAGGGATGGTTGGAGAAACGGGGAAAATCAGGTTATCTTCCATCAGGATTTAGTTCGATTCATAAGTGGGTGTCCAAACTGTCCATAACCTATATACAAGAGCACAGACACTAATGATGCACACTTGGGGTCTCGGAAGTGTTTGCCGAATGACGATTGCAATCACCCATTCTGAAAGGCTCTTAGGAGAAATTCCATAAGAAAAAATCAGGGGGGATTCAGACTATTCAGGTGCATATTTACAAAAATTTTGTATCGTTGAGAAGTCCATGGATCAGAGTCAAAAGATCAGTAGATTTTTATGACAGTCCTGTGTGAAGCTTCATTGGGTGATAAGTGGTGTGGTGTATAATTTTTTCTTAATATTGTTTTTCAAGAAAAACTCGTTTAAAAACCTTGAATTTAGTGTAAACTCCTCCATAACAACTATACATTTCTTGAACGTCACAGCGAATGAGGATGCAATTTCCTTTATTTTGCTACAGCTACCTTACTCCCCTCTCTTGGCTCTACGCGGACTAGCTACTCCTGAGCTTTGAGATTTTGGAACGACATACCAACTTCTAATAATATTGGCTTCCTCTTCTACATCCTCCTTTTCGCTTCATGTATTTGCTGTTGTGTAGTGGGTGCCTTGTTAGGGGCTTCTTGTCTCTTTTTGGCATGAAGATTGATGTAGACCATGTCACTACTCCTCTCATACACCTGTCAACTATTTATTCTGGCAATGAATACACTGAATCAAAACATTTATTATCTTAAGATGCTTTTTCCGAATTATTTGATCATTTTTCCTAATGGTTACATTTTGCAAGCCCCAAATATGAAGTCAGCGTTGTTTGTAAAGAAAGAATTCTATCAATGCATGTGTGCATTAAACATCCCTATATTGGAGTGAAAATCAATTGTAGGACTCATATTCTTTCTTGCATACTTAGGAGAAGCTCCTCCACCCTACGGTGAAATCACCCTTCTTTAAATTTTGCGACCCTTTCATTACAGTTGTAGTATTACCCATTCTAATTAAAGCACATATCTCAATCAATTTGGACGTTTTCATCAATTGTTATTTGCCTCAACCACTAAGAAACATATCGATTTTTGACTTCCAGCAATTGAAGTCCTGCATCTATGCATAAATGTTTTTCATGTTGATCATGTGAAAATGGTCATCTTGGATGCCATGTTTTGAGATTTTTTGTTGGATTTTTTGCTTACAGCTCATGTAGTAGACAACCATTATTCGGGTGATGCCACGATATTTGATACTTTTTCAAAAACTACGTGGGTAGTCCATCATACTGGATTAATGAAATATTCATTAGTGCTTTTCTTTTGTGTTAGCATACTTAGGTGGCTTTCAAAATCATTAAAAAATGACACATGTGAATTCATTTTAGATCTCTATGGAGTCAAAACATCTTGCCACATTGGATATATATTCTCAATAGATAATAAATTTGTGGTTGATCATTAAATAACAGCCTCTTATTGTATTGAATAGTCTCCATTGTCCTCTTGTTGCCATTACATGTCTGTTAACTCAGACCATCAACTCAACACAGTTCCATGCAATTGTGAGGCCACATGGTTTGTCTTCGTTTCATTTTTATAACCCCTATAGCGGCAAATTAAAATTCCCATATTGTCATCCACATGAAAACAAAAAGGTCTCGATGTTTATTGAATTTTGTATCTGAAAAGGTTTTGCTCAATTCTTGGGTTCTCTCTACATTTTTCTGTTTGGTGAATAATTCTCCCCACAAACACATATTCTATGGATCCTCCATTGTTTCATTCATTTGTTGGAGTAAGTGATTTTTTTAGGGTCTCACGTATTAATAGTTGATGGTACAGGTCTTTAGCCCCATGCCTCCTCTGAAAATGGCAATTTGATTGGGAACAATGGAGGCAAGGGAATCGACGATCTTGAGGGATCAGCCATAAGATAGACCATCAGAGCCTTGAAGTTTGTTCCATTTCCGGCATAGCCTTTTATCATTGATTTTAAAGGTGCCCAAATAAAGTTGATAATAACACGTTCTCCCTGCATGATGCACTTCTTCAGTTTATAACAACTCATTGCTAAACATGATTTCCCCTTTCATTATAGTTGTTCTGGTTTCCAAGTCATTTGGACTCTGGAGATACAAAAAATACTTTTGAGGTTTTTAGGTGTTTTCATGGGAGGCAAATAATGACTTTGTGATTTAACAGAGTTGCACACAAATACGTAATGTTAGAATGAGCAAGAAACGACAATGAAGAGATAGATGTTGAAGAGCAAGGGAAAACTTGACAAATAAGGAAAATAAGGGAAATTATAATTGGTGCTACAACTAACACGTATAGCCAATTGAATCACCCTTGAATCCATGTATTAACAATTGTATTGAGAAGTGAACAAACTAGTGAAAACTGGTGGTTCATAGAGACTTCTATCTATCACATTGAACCCACTACATTTTTCAGTCTACACAGGCAATGTTCATCTAGACTTCGCTAACATGCATTCATGTGGGTGTTTTGTGAAAAATGTCTGCATACATAAATGTTCTCATTGATAAATTGTTTAAAAAGTGCATGAAAGTGAGGTGATAAACCATATCTAAAAATGGCTCTGATTATTAGTGCTAGAATTATTGATCAATTTCAACGTCATGTGGAAAAAAAGACATTCTTTCTCAACTCCTGTGCACTTGATTCAAGAAAAACTTGTGCTTCTGCATATTTAGAAACATTTCTAATGAACTTAAAAAATAACGTGAAATATTGAGGCGTGTATTAATAAACATTTAGAGCCATTGAAACATGAATCAACATCATCAAGTGGTCAATACAGTTCATAATAGTTGTAGAAATCAAATTAGAAGTCTTCATACGTATTACAATCTCTATTTGTATCAGGAATAGGGAAGGGCGTAAAACCCTAAGTGGCCAGTGGGTCATGAATGTACAAGAAAAATGAAACACAAATGTTTTAGGGGCTTGTGTATGTTGCGGATGGAATTATATGTAAAGTTTGACACAATCGCTTAAAAAGATGCATGTAAATACTAATAGTCAAATCTGACCACTAAATTTTGGTGCAAATAATGTTTGCAAAATGGGCAAATTTGATCCCCCTTAGAGGCATTGATGTGGAACATTATCCCCATGGACTTATGTATTTGTGACTAACATCCCAAACTTTCAATGCCTCCTTGAGATTCATGAATCGTAATTTCCAAGAATGTTCTTATGCTAGTTGCAAACACATTGCCTGATATTCATATCTATTCCTCAACATCCCACTCCTCATGAAGCTTGGTGGAATAAATAACACCAAATCCAATACAAGAACTGGTTTTCCATTGATGTTTTAAATATCGTAAAATAATGCTAAAATTGTAATTTATGCCAAATTTATTCACCAAATAGAGATTGATTCATCTCTCTCAAACTATTTTTTCCCAAAATTTCTAACTCTGTATACCTAGAAATTACTAGGCCTCCTTTTTCTAATAAATGACTTCACAAGGAATCTGAATGTTTTCACAAGAAAGATGCGGCAAAAAACTAATCCAATGGTTATAAACGACCATGATCGGAATCATTCTGTATTTTATCTAGGGTTTGAATCCAAAAACGAAGACTACAATGATCATGGGTTGCAAGGGTGGAAGTTGAAGAATTGCCATATCCAATCGTTCACCTGAGGAAACAATCCATGTTTTCATAAGGGAACTTCATGGTCCTTCCCATACACCATTTCAGGAGGAACACATCGAATGAAGATGATAATGGTTCATTATATTATAAAGATGTACAAAGCTCAATTGATTTATAACTTAAAAATTCTATGCTAAATTTTGCACATCATAGGGCCATTTTTCAAATGCAAGCAAGATCTCTACTTTGCTTGTAAAAATCATCTGCGACTCAATTTTCTTCCTTTAAAAAATTCAATTTTCTTTTCCTATTTGGATAATTACTACATGTTATAAATAATGCAATGATGCCTCATTTACAATCTAATATTATTTAGTACATCATTTGATTGGAAAAAGAAAACACGTGTCATGTTTTGACCAAGAATAGAAAACAAATCCATTTTTTTATGGGTTTTGAGTACTCTGTGGGTCAAATGTTTAATATTAATTTCATCCAACCCTAATCGTTAGCTTCCACATCCACCGTGATAGATCCACAAATTTACTGGAATTGTGAAACCAATCTCATCCATTACATATGAAGAAATTAACATGGCTTATAATAAAATAATATTTCCTAACCAAACAATGAAATTACCGATCTCCACAAATTATACCATCCAAATACATCATCAGCATATCATGGCCCAAATAAAAACATAATCCAGGAACACGATCCTCCCTTAAGACACTAGAGCTTGGGTAAGATCAATAGACGCCAAATTAACTCAATAAGCTAGACATCCCACCATTTCTGGTACTACATTGATTTAGAAACTGTCACACCATTCTAGTCTCATAAATAGAGTAAAAATTAAATTTAACCTTACATTGGATCCAAGCTGATTACGAACCTATAGATGGCAACCCCTGAATAGTGTCAATTGATAAATATTTATTTCTAATTTGAAAAAATGCATATATCTACATTGTCTTCTCCTTCTTGCTTCAGTCTGTCCCTTGCCTCTAAAACCTTACTCTTTTACACTAATCTTCCTATCCCTCTTTATATCTCATTATATCTCTCTCACACTCTCTCTATTTCTCTCTCCCTCTCTCCTTCTCTCTATCTATCTCTCTCACTCTCTCTCTCTCTCTCTCTCTATCTCGCTATATCTCTCTCTCCCTCCATATATCTCTATCTCTTTCTCACTCCCTCTTTCTTTCACTCCCCCCCTCTTTCTTTCTCTCTCTCTCTCTCTCTCTCTCTCTCTCTCTCTCTCTCTTTCTCTTTCTCTCTCTCTATCTCTATCTATCTCTCTCTCTCAATCCCCTACATCACTCTTTGTATCCATCTCTCTCTAATACCATTTTTCTATTTGTCTCTCCCTTATCGGTACAAGTATCAAAATTGGCTAGTTCCACTCCTACAATTTCTATATTGCTTCCCTTGTGTATTTTTTTACTAATTCTCAATTTGAAGGACCGCCTCAGAGGAAGAGGAGTGGCAATAGATGTTGTTTGTGTGGCCACGACTTGATAGAACATTACAGGTGGAGGGAATCAGCAACACGAAACAGAAGATGGAAGGGCTGATGAAAAAGTATTGATTATTGTTAAGACTCCCTATGGCAATGAGCAGAGCGGTTGGAGCTAGGGTGGGTGTGTAGAGTGGAGGTACTCATGGGTCCTAGCATACAGTCAAGGTGGCAGTTGTACTGCACCTGGTGCAGTTTACCTCCCATCCAGTGGACCTTGTAAGTTCGTTTCTCATAAGGACAATGTGTACCCACACACTTGGGTGGCGTCCCAACCACAAGAATGGGAATTTATGGGTCATCACCCCTAAAAAATACACTCGTCATAAAGTGTACATACTAAAGGCATGCTTTTAAAATTTTCATGGTATCTTTGTGCAAACTGCAACAAATCTTAATCTACAACGTCTGTTCACGGACATACAAATGTATTTGAATGCTTGAAGACACAAAAATTCGTAGAAAGTTTGCCAAAAAAATAGAACACAAGGTAAATTTCATGGTTGAGTGTTTTACAACTCCATTTATAGTTCCGAGTATATGACATACATTTGTACTTATTGATAAGATGTGTTAAAAGTGTAAGGCGTGACAGTGCCTATTCCTTGACTCAAAATTTGAAAGAACCAGAACCCTCCCAAAGTCACATTCGGGGGGTTTGGACTTTATTCTTTTGCTTGTTTTGGCTCCTGCTCGGCTTTGCGGTAACGGGGCCCAGCAGGTTGCCTTATATTGTGGGGTTTTTTGGACAATACAAACCAGTTGCAAAAATTCACAAGTGTGTAATCTTGTATGTTGTACGATACATGCCCCGTTTTTTAGCTCAAATACACTATGGCTGTGGGGGGAGGGGGGACCATGTTGTGATAATTTGACGTTTTCTTGCTTCATCATCAGAAAAGTCTCTCGCAACCGTCCATTGTCAACAATCGGCGGTCAGCAAATGAAGATCTTTTGTTGTACCCGTTTACAAGCTCCGCCGGAATATTGACAATCACGGTTAGACCGTGATTGTCAATATTCCTACATCAATGGTTGGCGACTTTAGGTAAGCGATCATCCCCCAGTACATTAGTGTTTTTTCTTTTTTCCTCAAACACGTACATCAGATACACTGACCAGATACACTTCACCAATACACTCTAACCTCTTTGGGGGGGGGCAGTCGGAGACCAAGCCCTCCAACCCCCCAAATTATCAAAGTGTATTGGGAAAATGTATATGGTGCATGTATCAAATGATAAGTGATATAAATGTAAGAAGATAAAATAATTTACAATAAATTCATGTAAAAAATACATGTCACTACAATACACGCACTGATACACAGTCCAAATACAATCTGTCACCGGTGGGAGGGAGGGGTTGAGAATCCTGACTACGTGGTGACCTTTTTTTTCATGTTTATGGATGCCATAAATGAGAATAAATTAGTGTATTTTATTTTCCCATTATCACAAAAAATCCATACACTGGCCTGAAACACTTAGCTAATACAATTGATCTATTTGGGGGTGGGAGCTTGGATTATGGATGACCTCCCCCCCTCCCCCCCTTCCAGAATGGTAGTGTACTTGTAAAGTGAAGCTGGTCAGTGTATCTGGTTTGAGTGATCAAAGAAAGAGAAAAAAACATTAATGTACATGATAGCGCCGATTGCCAATTTCCCAAGATGGGTGACGCTGTTCTGTCAATAAGCAAAAGATTTTGAATATACAAGTGTATTTCGTTTCCATCGCACAAACAAAGATACACTTACCAGCTACACTCATTGAATACACTCTAGCCTTTTGGGGGGGGGGATCGAGCGACGGCTCTGACCCCCCCCCCCCCAATAGTAAAATACAAAACTAGTTTCTGTACACTACATGAACCATCTAAACTACCCTAATGCACTCGTTGGTTTTGGGGAAAGGGGCTGACTACGTGGCCTCCATTCTGTATTCAGCTTTCCTGACCTTTCAACCACTATTATGTGTTGATTTTCATTGATCACCCATTGTCGATCATCGATTGCTGATTGGTGCGTAGTGGTTGTCGTTCTAGATCCACAGTCATTGATCTTAGATCATTGATCGCGATATGTTAGCATTCGACGAGCGGATATACATTAGTGTACAGTTTTTTTCTCATCACATGATATAAATACACCTTCGCGCTACACTTTGCTAATACACTTTACCCTTTTGGGGAATGGGGGCATCAAATCCCGTGATGACTCCCCCCTCCCCCAAAAGTTAAGTTGTATTGGTGAAGTGTATAGAGTCCATGTATCTCATGGACACGTATAAAAATAAACTAGTGTACATGATACACTAGTGCACATAAATAGTTGCTAGACAATAAATGCACAAGGAAAATTGCTGGAATACAATCAAAGCTTTGGGGTAGGGAGGGGAGGAGTAAACTAATAGCAAAACTACGCTCGACATAAATTTAATTTCTGTGCGATTTTGCGAATAAGGAAGTAAACATCCGATTTTCAAATAAGCCAACAATGAATGTTTCAGGACATATGTATTGTTCATTTCACCCATGCTTTCATATTCATATTTGAATGTTTCAAATATGCCAACAATGAATGTTTCGATCATTATTTTGTAACATGCAATTCCATGTGACCACAAGACGATTAACCCTTAAGACGATTTCAGGGAAATTTCCCAAATCTACATTCCTTATACACTAAATTTGTGTATGAAATAGGGACGATTAACTATACCTCAGCATGGGTGTAGGCAGAGTGAGATTGGTGGCCAGTCGGATCATATGAGGGGAGTAGGAGGACTGTGGAGAGAGGCTGTCTCACACACTCTCTTTGTGAAACTCCCACCACTATGAAGTCACATGGGCCATAAGGAGGACGACAAAAGTAGTTAGTGGTTATAAAGGGAGGTGAAAAGTTTCCATCAAGGGAATAGATCCAAGACGTTTCCTAAGACGGTTCCTCATCCGCATCACCAGGACCTAGTGTTCTAATGTAGCTACAATAAAAGAACCTGGTATTGGAGTGGAAAAAACTAGCATGGAAAGCAGATATGACGTGACGAGGACCACCAGGGTTATCAGATGTATATGGAATTCAAAGAGTGATGTTTGATAGGGGCAAGGGTGTGAAAGCATGGCCATGCGGGCTGATGCTGGACAAACTTTGATATGTGGTGGTGGGAAACAAGGGAATCATCAGAATTTTGGCATTTCTACTTTCTTCTCTATGCTAAGGTTGTCTCCATCACATAGCCAAAGAGTTCTTGGTAGCATGCTTATCGCATTGGAAAGTCCCATGTGGAGAGTGTGGCCAATCCTGGTCTGTCTGTTGATCCCATGCATATTGTGGAGATAGATGACCTGCAGAGGGAGGAACAAGATGGATATGGCATTAGAGTCTATGTAATAGTTAGAGGGAGTATTCACAAGATAGAAATATTGTGGTTTGTGCCATTATGGAGCAGCTGGGATAGTAGGAAAATTGGGATATTATGAGCATTGACTTGAAATTTGCCTGCAGCTTGGTTGAGCTGGTGGCCATATTTGATGCAGTGGTAGCCAGGGGTTTCTCAATTTGGTGTTGGCACTCTTTTATGTCCATCTCTCTATCCAGTTCTACGAGGGAGGGTCTACGTTTTGTGTGCTCTGGTGAGGGAGGATGGTGAAACCCCATCAAATGCTTTTTGTATGCATTGGCACAATAGCATGAGCTTGAGGATGTACAGGTAGAAGTGAAAGGGACAGGTCAGGTGCTAGTGTATTTGGCCGACAAGTATTTGCTTGGTCTGCCATATGAGTTGGAGGCAGCCTTTGGTCCACTATGGGTAGGGCTGGCATCAATGGGAGTGGAATTTTAGCCTTGTAAAAACTAATTGTATCCACAAATGAGTGTAGAGAAAAAAAGAGGGCATTGTGAGGATCCCTGTAGTGGTTGATGGGATGGTGGTATTTGGGAGCCCGATGGAGAAAAATGAGTTCTATCCAGTTCTTTTGGACGTGGTGATGCGTGAGTTGGAGTAATCCTTCAAAGCACTTGTGGATCTATTGGATGCCTAGGCAGCTTCTAGAATCTTGTGGGAGTGCACCACCCACAAGTTGTAGCATCTAAGGTAATCAGCCCAGCCATATTAGTGTTGTACAAGTGAGCTGCAGGGGATTGACGGGAAGGTTGTTTTAAGCATCCGTTGACTATTTTTCGGGCACTCACACATGTTGAGAAGTAAGCATGGCTTCTTCTTCAACTCTTGAGCTGGGCTTAGCAGCAATTTAGGATGTTCCCCCCTTGTGTATATCCAGCTCTGTTTAAGGCATGAAGTGAGACGTCTCCTCAAATCGTGGGGACCAAGAGTGGGTGGATAGGGCGAGGGAGTGGGGAAAGACCATGGATGAGAATGATCTTTGTTAAGCTAAAAAAATGTGCTCTTTTGGGATTTCCTAGTTTTGTTTGAAGGTTGTACGCTTGGAGGCTTGTGAATAAGGGAACCCCCTACGCCTCTTCTAAGACCACTATGATTCATTTCTAAATTGGCATCTTGGGAACCTGCGATCAATGGTGGTAGCACAACTGGGAAAGGGGGAGGCGCATCAATGAACATTGCGACTAGGGACAATCTAGATGGATCACTGTTGAGACATGCTACTTGAGCACTATTGGTTCATTACCGACCTGCTTAACATGGAATAAGAGGATTGGAGAGTAGTATTCCACTACCACCCTAGGTACTAGATTGCACACTTGCATCATACATTGGTGTATACCTGAACAGATAGAAACACAACACACCCTTGTGCTCTGTTGCACATACTCCAATGTGTTAGGGGCACAAAGGTGATCCATGATGCAATGACAAAACATCTGGTACATGGGATGCAAGAGAGTAGTATGGGCAAAGTGACAATGGGTCATGTTTAGTTTTTTTCTAGAGGGGATTCCACATCTCAATTACTTTAATGTAGCTATAGGACATCTGCTAGTGATTCACGTGGCCATTACAGATCTTGAGAGACTGAGTTTCAGGAGAGCTTTGGTAGAGAATCCAGGGGATGAAATAAGGGCAAAATATAGGAAATATGGATGCTGTCAGGGCCAGGCAGAGTAGAACCATTCGGATTTCTTCTTCCACGTGATCATGTCCTTGGGCCCCTTTTTCAAGGCTTGGGCAGGGTGTGGGAGAAATTGTCAAAGAAAACTGAGAAGAGGCTAGCTCAACAAGGGGGTTATGGTGGGGCTGGCGGTAAGGATGCACACAGAATCCACGGATCCGTAGATCCAACCCGAGGATCTCGGATCTCGGATCGATCCGCGGATACGGATCCAGCCTCAGATCCGATCCGAGGAACCGCGGATCTGCGGGGGGGGGGTGGGTGGGGGGGGTCAAAAAAGGTCCCAGGGTCGAGTTCAACACCGGATGACCTCGGAAGTCAAAGTTTGAAATCTCCACCACCTCTCGCATGACTGGTCCATATGTACTGGACAGCCACTTCACAAGCCAGCAAGGCTTAGTTGATTACATGATGTTGGCCACCTCACCCGATGACATGCACAACTCCATTACTGGGGATTCATGCATCTGAGGTGTAACTGTCCACCTCATCTGCTTTCATCTGTGTGAAGCATATTGACTGGACCTGTCCACAGAATCACCTTTCACATGCGTCATGCATATGCGGCGCAGATGCGGCGCAGATGCGCCGCTCATCGTTCCGTTGCACGTGGCAACCTCGAATCGATCCGCCACGGTTGAGGTTCGTTGGATGTGCTATGAAGATATTTGCTTTTCCGGAGATCATCCGTAATTGACGACGCCATGTTCAATTTGGGATATCGATAATAAACAGTAGACAGGTGTATGGATCGTATCATTTGGGGCATTCCGGTAGGCAACCCATTGAAAAGTTTTTAGGGTTTTAACTGTCAAAATGCAACATTAGTGCATTCGGATTGGGCAACACGTGGTCAGTCCCGCTCCGCTCCGCTGCGGTAGCGGAGCCACTCTAGCCCCATCGAGCTCCTACACATCAGGAATCCGCCTTAGCCATTTTCACCCGTGCACACCAGCGCCCGCCCGTCCGAGCACACCACTCCGCCATGGCTGAGGCGTGCTCCGCTGCGCCAAGCCGTCCGGCCGACGACAAAGACGACGACGACGGAGACAGCGATGAGGTCGACGAGGCTGAGGCAGGTGACAAACGTGAGCGCGGCAACGACTTGTCAGTCATCTGGACAGAGTTCACGAAGCTGGCCGATAGTCCACCCGATGACCCTCAGGCAAAGTGTAATTCCTGTCCCAAGACGTTTTCCTGCAAGCAGGGGTGCACTTCCAACATGTGGAAGCATCTGCGCATCAATCACAACAAGAGTTGGAAGAAGCTGAAGGAGCTACAGGCACTGCAGGACCTGAAGAAAGCAACAGCAGCAGCCGTGAACGTCACCGTCGAAGCAGCAGAGGTCAACCCCGAGAACACGGTGATTGCCCGTGGTGTTGCAGCAGTGGGTGCCACTTTTGACAAGCGGTAATTCCAGACATGCATCTGGAAGCACGTAATTGACAAAAACATCAGTTTTCTGGCAATGGAGTCAATGTGGCTGCAGCAAGCGTTCTGGCACGCCAACCCAGCAGCAACCCTGCCGGGTCGCATGACGATTTCGCGGCAGATTGTTGTCGCCGCTGCCGCGTTCTGCGCGCGCATCAAGAAGCTGCTGTCAGAGGTAACGTCAGCCATCAGCTTCACATCTGATGGATGGAAAGGGGAGAACCGGATGAAGTATTTGGGGGTGACAGTGCACTGGATGGAGAACTGGTGTATCAAGACAATTGTGCTGTCTTTTCCTGCAGTTCCCGAGAGTCCCACTGCTGTGAACGTTTTTGAAGTCTTCTCCTGTGCTCTGAAAGCCTGGGGCGTGTGGGACAAAGTTTTCTGCCTCACCGTTGACAATGAAAGTACGAACGACAGCATGATCGACAACCACATCATACCATCTGACTGTTCCATGGAGAAGGCAGGGCACATCCGATGTCTGGGGCATATCATGAACCTTGCCGTGCATGATTTGCTCAAAATTCCAGCCTTCAATGTCATCATTGCCAAGGTCAGAGCTTTTGCAGTGTTTGCCACGCGCTCCACCCCCCGCGAGCACAGTTTGATGAATGCTGCAGGAGCTGCTGGTGTGTCTTTCCAGACGCTGCACCTCGACACAGAGACGCGTTGGAACAGTACCCTGGACATGATGTCCAGGGTGCTACACCTGAAGAGTGTGCTTCCTGCTTGGCTGGATGGCTATGGGATGAATGGCGAGGTGCTGAAGCCGACAACCGATGAGTGGAACCTCATCACTTTGCTGACCCTCATCCTGAAGCCATTCAAGGCTTACACGGATGATGTCAGTGGGAGAAAGTATCCCACTCTGAATCTTGTAATCCCATGTTTTGAGAGCATGTTGGAGAAGCTGAATGGGTGGCAGGTGAAAGCACTGGCAGCAAAGGAGAAGTCAAAGAGGAGGGGCGCAGCAGGGAGGCTGAACCCAAAGGAGCAGTTGCTCTTGGACATCCACCCCGGCCTCGTGGATGCAAAGACGAAGCTGAAAAAGTATGCCCGCTTGCTGTCTGTTCGTCACACACTGGCCACAGCTCTGGACCCCCGGATTCGCATGAGGTACCATGAGCGCACGCATCGGCTGATGGGGATCAGTAGTGTAGCAGAGCTCCAGCTGAAGGTGATGGAACTGCTCCGCCCATACCACGAGATGGTGGAGGCGCACAGGGCTACAACAGACGCAGCAGCCGCGTCGGCAGGAACCCAGAGCAGCCAGCCCACACAAGAGAGCTCTACGCCTGCAGCAGCGTCATCATCCAATGTGACTGCTGTGTCACCTGCTGTGCCTGCTGCTCTCCGCCAGCTGCGTCCCCGACCCAAGCGACAGCGTGAAGAGGACGACGCGTTGTTGGATGCAGCACTTGCAGATCCTATGGCTGACATGTTTGAAGTCCCCAAGGTTCCTGCTGCAGTTACTGCTCCACCATCCTCCCTGGAGGAGGAGGTGGAGCAGTGGAACAAACTGCCAAAGAAGTCTCCACGCTGCCACATTCTGAAACATTTCAGGAAGCTCGGGAAGAAATTTCCTACGCTGTCCCTTGCGGCTGCTGACGTGTTTGCTGTTCCCGGCACATCCACACCATCTGAGCGTCTTTTCTCTCTTGGAAGGCACGTGATAACCGACTTCAGGCACTCGCTAGCCCATCTGACAGTGGAGAATCTGCTTACTATGAAATCCTGGATCAACGAGCCCTCCCTCCTGGATTTCCCAGTCAGCCGACATGGGATGGTGGCTAAGGAATTCATGGACGAGGAGGAGTGCATCAAGGAACTGAGGAGGCAAGCAAAGGAAGAAAACCTGGTGAGTGCAGCAGCAGAGGAGTTAGAGGGTCTCAGTATCTTTGTGAATGACGAGGATGAGGAGGAGGAGGCAGAGGGTGAAGGGGGAGGAGAAGGTTGTGATGATGATGTCATGGAGATGACATAAGCCAATCTTTTCAATCAAGTCAATTCTCTTTCCTTTGACAATCTCATGTCTGTTCCTCTTTGCTTCTGTCTATGCCTCATAATCTCCCTTAGAATGTTAATGGTGCAATGGAAATGGTGTATGATGCAATGGAAATGGTGAATGGTGCACTGGAAATGGTGAATGGTGCAATTAGTGAATGCCTTGATTGGTGAGTATGTAAGTGGTGCAAAACGTACATGGTGTCTGGTGAATGCTGCAATCAGTGAGTTAAGCAGAAACACATTCACCCTGTGGCCTTCAATGGTCCACTTTGTAAGAGGACCATGGCAGGTGGTAACTGGTGCACATTGTGGATAGTTGAGTCACTAATTATACGACATGGTGTTTTTACCACATGGTTGCATTCCAGTGTTGTGAAGTATGCACTTTGATGGTGTACATGATGACATTAAGAGAACGACAGTGGTGAATGTCCATTGTGGTCATTGCAAAGCACCCAGTTTCAAACTGGGTGGATCCGACACAATCCGCGGATCAAACTGGATCCGCGGATCCGGATCCGGATCCGCAGATCCGGATCCATCAACCGATCCGGACCCGGGATTCCGGATCCATCCTGGGATCCGTGGATCTGATCCGTTGTGCACCCTTAGCTGGCGGTCCCTTACATGCCCTCCTCAACCAGAATATGGCAGTGGCCCTCCAGAAGGCATATGAAAAGAAGCTGTTGCAGCATTTGATAAAGCAAGCGGCTGACAACTCTCTTGACTAGGACATTTCCAAGGCATGGATATTATCGTACAAGATGGAAGAGGGACCTTGTGTGGCTTACATTTATTTTGTGGAGAGGAATTAGATTCTTAAATGATCATTGAGAAATTGAGATTTGAAGCTCCGGACCATGCGTGGGCTAAAGTTTTTTTCCTTTTGTTACGATGCCTTTCCCCTTTCTTGGATCCACTAATGAGGAGACATTTGTTCTTTTCTCCTTACATGTAGAATTCACATTTCATTAAATGTGATTGATGTATCTATCTACTTGGCTATCTTCCCTTCTATGTATCAATAAAAACCAGCCAATTAACTAGACCTTCCCTCATTCCTATGTAACCGGCTCCAATCTTGGTATGCTGTGATATACCTCATCAGTCTGAGGGTACGAGGACTGGGTGGACAGGTCAAGGGAGTTGGGCAGAGACAATGGAGAAAGGTGACCTTTTTTGGATATTTAAGGTTGGTTACTTCAAGGATTTCCTTGCACGCTAGAGGAGAGGGTTCTGGGATTGGAGTGCAAGCAGGGGAGCTCAAAGCCACCTCTTCTAAGACCTAAGTAATAAAGCCTACTGTTGGCAGCTAGGGGAGCTTTGGAAGATGGTGGAAGTAGAGCGGGATAGGAGGAGGCATATCCATAATTGGAGTGGCTGGTGGCAATCTCGCTGAAGCACAACGGGGATTGGCCACTTTCACACCCTTGGCCTGTCATTGACACCTGTTCATGGCATCAGATTATTTAAGGGTGGCATGCCGGTTTTGCCTTTCGGTACTCCTTGCACACTTGTGTTGTACTCCAGTGTGGAAGTGTGTAGAGATGAACCCAAAACACCCATATGAGCAATAGAATGCACTCCGATGTACCCAGGTAGGTGGCACGAAGGTGTTACGCAAACAAAGTAATGTGAAATCTGGCAATGGTGGTGTGGGAGAGTGGGATGGGTGGGATGAGGGTGTAACATGTTGGGATTTTGTGAAAGAGGTGCCCAGATATCACATGCTTTAATTATGTTACAAGATACATGCTTATGATGAACATGGTCATCACAATTTTGTAGTGACCAAATTTATGGAGAGTGTCCGTAGAGCAGTGAAGGGTGGCACTGGAGGAAGCGAAGAAGATGAAGCCGATAAATTATGAATTGAGGTGGCACCAGATGGAATAGGACAGGATGGAGTTTTTTGTTCTTGCTATAAAGATGTTTGGTGCCTCTTCTCGAGACTTGGACAGGGTGTTGCAAACCTCATCAAAGGAGACTTGGAAAAATGGCTTGCAGGGGGGGCAATGGGGATATTAGTCCCTTTGTGTGTCCTCTTCAACTAGTGTATAGCAGTGGCCCTCCAATGGGCATATGCATATCTATAGCAAAAGCGAGCGGCATGGCGTGCCGTCGATAGTTCTCTTGACCAAGACGTTGTCACGGCGTGGAGATTGTTGTAAGGAGGGATGTGGGGAAATCCTTAGCTGATCTATGCTATGTGGTGCAAGGGTAGATTCTCATGATGAGCTTGGAGTGGTAAACGTTCAGCTTGCTAGTCCACATGTGGATATGAAAAATTTTCATGTATTTTGGTTGATGTTGTCGTGAAGGTAAAGCGCACATTTTATTGAATGAGAATGAACTAGATTGGTAGGATGAGCTTGTCACATTGGTAAATCAGAGTTTAGGTCAATGTTTTGGACTGCGCACTGTGTTCTTTTGTTCTGGTGGATTTTACATCTGTTGATTCCAGTCACGTGGACACTTCTCAACATGTTGCTGTATAAGTACAACCCATAGTTCGTTCAATGATATCAATTTTTTGAAGGCTCAGGACGGTGGATCCCTGAGCCATTTATTAGAGGGATTGATGGTTTGCAAGGAGGGGGGAGAGAGGGGCACTCGCGAGGAGTTTCCTCTCAATGCCTCGAAAGGGGGTAAATCTCCCACCCGTCCCTCAACTAGATGGGAGAGTCGACCCATAACCCATCAATGGGAGTTTTTGGGAATACCCAAACATGGAGATCCCAACATAACTACCTCAACTTCAAACAAAAACTCTAAAACCTCCAAATTTTAGCACAAAAAATGCCCAACATACCCCGAAGCAGAATAATCCCCCCAACGGCATTACCAACTCCGACAAAACAAAACCCCAATCAAGTTCAACAAGCCTGCGCCCCTGACACACCACCACCGGCACCCCAAAAAAGACACAAAACCACCTCAAAAGGGCCACAAGGTGGGGATTGCGACAGGCAACGCTTCAGGCAGAGGAATAGGAAAAGGCATGACGGTGAATGGCCCAGGACGTATGCTAGCAGGATATGCCAACAAAAAAAGAGGGGGCACTGTGGTGTAGGCAGCAGGAGACCGAAGAGAGATGGGCCAGGGGAGGTGAAGAGAGCACAAAGGGGGTCATGGGTACGGAACACTACTCGATGCTAGGAGGGAGGAGAAAGGGCTAGGAAGGAGATGAAGAAAGAAAGTGGAAGAGAGAGCGAGCAAGAATCAGATGATGAGAAAGAGAACGGCACGGGAGCCAAGGTGAGTGCATGGATGGCAAGAGAGGAGATAAGAGTATGATGGAAGTACTAGGATAGGGATGGGAGAGATGTAACGGAGCCAATGGGCAGAGGGATCGCAATACTATGGCCAGAGGGGGTCTGACCATGTGCGTTGAGGAGTCAGCAAAAGATAAAAAAGGTTGTAGAGACGGGTCCCAAAATGAGTGGAGAGGAGGTCAAAGAGAGGGTGGATCTTAAGATGGACTCAAGGTAACCGAAAGGGAGAGAGAGGTAAGGAAGGGGAGGGGCAACAGCACGAGGACCATCTGAACCAAGGTAACCTAATCCGGACCCTACCGTAGGAGGTTTTTGCAAACTGTGGGAAAATGCAGGAGGACATGAGGGGCAGGATCCATGGACTCTCCCTCCGGTATGATGAGATGGTGGGGAGACACTTTGCAGCACTCCAGAGCCATACCGATGTCCTGTGGTGGACATTGGAAGAGGTCCAATCATCACAGACAACGTAGGACACCCACATGCATCAGCTTTACGTGAATACCCGCAAAATTCAAGTAGCAGTTATAGAGAATGTTTGGGGGAGAGAGCAAGAGTGTCAAGAAAAAAACCTTGTATGTCAGGGGCTAGCAAGGGGGTGTGTGGCTATGTGTGATGCGACACTAGGAGTCTTGGAGAAGCAGCAGGGAGGCTTGGGGGAGGTGGCTGGAGCGCTCAGGGTCCAGTGGGAAATGTGAGTGAGAGAGCATGGTATCATGCGTTGGTTGGTGGAGAAGGTAGGGCAGCTCAAAAGACCACTGCCATCGCTTTAAGAGGACGTCAAGATGGGTGAGAAAGTAGAGGAGATGGAAGGGGGAACATCAGGGTTGGAGCACATGGTTGGGGAAGAGACACTAGAGTCGGTTAAGAGGGGAGAGGGTGGCGAGGGGGGAGAAAGGGAGGAGGAAACAAGGGACAATGGCAGCGGTGGTGGCGACCGTGGGACTCACGGGAGTAGCAAAAGCAAAGGTAGTACGGCTGGAGGAAGCAGATCAGGAGCAAGATCAGAGGATGCGGGCAGGGAGGACGAGAGGAGACGAGGTGGGGACAGGGGAGAGGTACCGGATGAGGAGTAAGAGGAGGAGAAGAATAAAGAAGGAGAAGATATCCAACAGGATGGGCAGGCAAAAGAGGATACATGGGTCTGCCCACAAAAGGCAGATAGATAGCCAACACAAGGCATAGTACTCAGGCCAATGGACAGGAATTGCGAGTCTGACACAACGGCTAGGCAGGCAAGGACAAGGAAGATGCCCATGAAGACGGGAGTGAGGAGACGGTGCAGAAAAAGGAGCGCCAGAGGGGTCGAGGAGGTTTCGAGCACCAGTGAGAGAACAGAGGCAGCAAGCAAGAGATGGATGGCAGTGGCGGCGTATCAGACCAATTACGGCAGAGCACGCCTGGGATGGGAGCGGCAGGGGGTGGTGGGGTGGATCCACCAGAACAAGAGGGGGTAGGGGCACTAACACAGGCCGCACAAGGATGGCCGACAAGCTGGGGACCTGTGTATCGAGGTCAGGATGGGCCTTGGGGGAGTCAGTTGGTGGAGCTATTCCAAGACACACCCGGGTGCAAGACCAACCTCCAAGCACAGGAGAGGGAGGGAGGCCAAAAGAGGCAACAAATGCTTTAGGTAGGAGCAAGGATGACACCAAGGGAACATAGGGTGGAGAGTGCACGAGGACTATCCCACGATGGAGCTCTCCATGGTAGTATCCATGGATGGGATGCGGGTTCATTAGGAAGATTAAGAATTCAATGAGTGGATTCTTGAGCTACTGGCTTAGGGGCTGGTGCTTAGGATCGGAATTGCAGGGAGTTCAGCGATGGATCCATGATCCCCCTCGTGGATCCAATACGAGTGATACAGGCGACATACCATATAGGGAGAGGCATCAGAAGAGGGGATCACAGTGATGATGCCCACGAGCACCAAGAGTGGCTGGCATGCAGACGGGCAATAGGTATAGGATTGGCTGATCTGGAGCAGGTCCTAAGGGTGGAGGGATGGCAAGCTGAGTGTTGGAGGATATGAGAGAGGTGTATGGTGTAGCAAGAGTCACGGCGGATCATGCAATTTTAAGTCTAGCAGGCTCGGCGAGAGCGAGGTCAGTGGAAGAGGGAGCTAAGTCATGAGGGAGAGTCCTCACGAGGAGATAAATTAAAGTCAGAGTACTTAGGGGGTCATACAAGCAGAGGAGGGCATCCACTAGAGAATAGGGAGCCATCAATGGGGCCACTGTGTTGAATGGTATGCACCTTGTCCACTGGCTAGCTGGTTGGTTGCACGGAAAGACAAGGCATGCACTTCTCTGTGGAGTACGTCCCTTTGGTCTGTGATGAGATAGGCCAGGAATGCATTGCCCATAATGGTTATGACCCCTGGAGATCATCATAGGAAACACAACATTGTGGCCTATTTGGGACAAGCGTTGGAGCTCAAGGGTCGCGGGCTCAAACCCCGCGACGGCCGCAATTTTCTTTGTGGCCCAAACTGGGACAGGAAGCTTCTAAGAAGCTTACTAGAGCCTGGCTTGAGGATGACACTTGGCGGTATTAGGACGCGCCAAGTAGGACTGTAGGATGAGGTTTGTTCCTGTGGAGCCACTATGAGCATAATCATTAGCAATGCTCTGCAAGTATAAAAGCATGTGCCTTGCATGTATCCATTTTCAGTTCTTTCCTTTGAGACTCCTCAGAGAGTGTCCAACCAAAGGTAGACACTAAAGACCAACATACGGACTTCGTGAGGTTGAAAACCAAACGAATCTAAAGTGTGGATCCCTCGTTCGAGGGTGGTATGTTATCTTGGTTGCAATACCAAGAGCGGTTGGCGGCCTCCCATGTTGGGACCCATTTTCTAGACCATTGCTATCTGGCACATTGACGAAGGGTTATGGACCCACACTTCTTGTTCTAAGGCATGCTTCGAAGACCGACTAGCGCGTGGTCTTGTAGGGCGCACAGGTACAACAGGTACACGAAGATCGGACGACTAAAATCTGCTTCATTGGCTCCATCGATTTCTTTAGGTAGGGTGCGCACACGTGGCGGACTAGGGGACAAGGAACAGCTCTGTCCATGTTGGACAAGACACTCGTGCCCCAACAGGATTAAGCTCTACCCCTTTTTTTAGAAGGTGGTACGACCCCGAGTCCATTCTCTCACGACAACACCATCGCCTTAGGCGATCATCGGTGGGAGGGGTATGCAACGGAACCAACTGCACCTTTGACAATGGTCACAGTAAGCAGCCTCATGAGTCTCATCGACGTCAACAAAGCAGAGTAGCAACAAAGCGGAAAAGACGACCAACCATAGGAAATAGCGGATCTGACTCAAGCCCGCCTTGAGGCGGGTATGTCCAAATTCACGAGGACAGGTTTTCCCTTGTGAAAATGTCAGTTTGAGATTGTCATGAACGTGCGTGGCTACCTTGACATCCTAACAGGGACCAAGACAGCACCCGCCAATGTGACAGTGACCATGCATGCGACTGACCTTGCAGCATGGACAATGAATAACAACATGGCTCTCGCCATGCTTGTGATGTCCATTAACGAGACTCAACACTTCCACATCACAGGATGCACGTTGGCTGCCAAGGCCTACGCAAAACTCTCATGAGTGCATCAATCGAACGCCCTAGCAAACCAAATCTTCATCTTCCAGAGGTTGATGTTGATGAGGGTGAGCAAAGGAGAATCGATACATGTATTTTTGTAGTCGTTTGACAACGTAATACAAGAGGTCCAAAAAATGGAATGGAATCTCGACTCCAACATGCCTACCATGGTCCTTCTGATGGCGCTACCGGAAAGTTGGGGGTCCTTGATCACCATATTTGGTGGTTGGAAGGAGGCCGAACTGACGTATGAGACTCTCGCCGAACACATCCATAATGAGTCCATGCAATGTAGTGGCAGTGAGGCAAACATCTCAGAGTATGCCTCTCGCTTCGGTGGAAAAGGTGCAAGCTCTCACTCCAGTCAAGGCAACAACGGAAGCGGTGGTGGTGGAGGGAAAGGCAATGGTGGGGGGAAGAGTTCCAAGAAGCTCGGCAACTGTCACAACTGTGGCAAGGCTGGGCACTGGGCTAGGGACTGTCGTAGTCCCAAGAAAGAAGGCGGGAACAAAGGTGGGAAGGAGAAGAAGGAGCTCACCAACATGATGGCTAGAGGGTTTTCCATGAAGGGGGCAATGATCCTTAGGCCTGGGGCATTCGCCCTTGACTCGGGCACCAACTACCAGTCATCAAAAGAGAAGGGTGGATTTGTCTCCATGGCCGAATTTGTCATGCGCATCAAGTGTGAAAACGGCGGCGTCGTCCAAGCCATGGGAGAAGGGACAAGGTGATTACATTCAACTTGAACGGTGTGGAGAAGGCGGTCAACGCTCAAAAGGTGGTGTACATGCCCTCCTTCATAGCCAACTTGTTGTCAGTCTCACAAATCACTGACAACAACATGACAGTGGTGTTCACCTACAAGGAAGCTGTGGCCCTAAAACATGAGGACATCCAGATTTTGTACACCGAAGACGACCTCATGCTTCAAGTTCCAAGAGTTGTCTGCCTCTATGTGCCTCAAACCAAAGTCACCAAGGCATCGGATGAGGGACTCGCATGTGCCACCAAGACAGTGGCACCGGAGCCAATGGATGCACGGCCGGCGACCGTTGCGGCCGCCACATTAACCAAGGACACTGACGCTGAGCTATAGCACCAGCGATTTGGACACGTGGCCAACAGCACGCTGCAGAAGATGCAGGAGAAAGAGGTAGTCCGCGGAATGGAAGGGTGCGCCATGAAGCATGGTGAAGGGTGTACATTGTGTGAACCATGCCTCCAAGAGAAGGCAAAGAAGAAGCCGTTTGGGAGGGGAGGTCAACGAGCAGAGCACGTCTTGGAAGTGATACACAGTGACGTGTGTGGACCCTTCTGCACAAATTCCAACGTAGGAAGCAAGTACTTCCTGATCTCATTGATGACCACAGCCGCAAGTTGTGGATCTACTTCCTCAAAATAAAGGGAAAGGTGAAGGAGAAGCTCCTCGCGTTTGTCGCCACGGTAGAGCGGCAAACGTCCAAGAAATTGAAGATGCTCTAAAGTGACAACGCGGGTGAGTACGAGGCATACAAGCCTTGGATCAAGAATCATGGCATCCTCCATGAGCAAACCACACCTTACAACCCCCAAAGCAATGGTGTTGCCGAGAGGATGAATCAGACCCTGCTCGATATGGTGCAAAGCATGCTCTTCGACGCCAAGCTCCCACCTCGCTTTTGGGCAGATGCAGTAACAACGGCCTGCTACCTCTTGAACCTCACACCAGCAACCGCCTTGCGGAAGGGTGGAAAGGAGCAGGACAAGCAGTTGAAGACCCCACCGGAAGCATGGTCGGGAAATAAACTTAACGCATCTCATCTGAAGGTGTTTGGGTCAACTACATGGGTGAATATACAGTCGGGAGAAGGCGGAGGTAAGCTGGATGCACATTCCAGAACGTGCGTCATGGTTGGGTACGACACGTCACACAAAGTCTATCGGCTTTGGGACCAGGCAGTAGGCAAGCTCGTGAGGAGCCGCGACGTCGTGTTTGACGAACGCACCCTTGGAAAGGGAGAGCTGTTGGACCCGATCCTCGCTCCCAAAGCGGGAGAGTGCATAGTGTTTCTTGAGATTAGAGTCCAAGCACCCAACAATTGGCTCGCTTTGCCAGCAGGTGGTGGGAATAGGAGAGTAGGTGTGGAGGATGACGCAACATTTGACATGGATGCGGATACCAAGACGTCCGAGGCTTCCGAGTCTGACTTGGAGTTCGACGACGCTTTTGACAACGACAACAACAACACACCACCACCTGTGGAAGCACCAACACCAAAGCAAGAAGCCGCACCAGTACCCCGGTGTAGTTTGCGACCAAAGAAAGCACCTTTGCGGTATAAGAAAGATTGGACTAGCCTTAGCTGGTCGTGCATGGCTCAGGGAGAGTCATCCACAGTGGCGGAGGTGATGAATGGCCCAGATGCGGCCAAGTGGAAGGAGGCAGTGGACAGCGAGCTTGCGTCCATTGCCGAGATCGGCACATGGGTGCTTGTGGATAGTCCCAACAAGGCCCATGTGGTGGGATCCAAGTGGGTCCTCCGAGTGAAGAAGAAACAAGACGGAAAAATTGAAAATTTCAAGGCAAGGGTAGTGGCAAAGGGGTTCTCTCAAGACCCGGGCTCTGAGTACGACGAAACGTTCGCGCCTGTTGTGACCTTTGCCTCCATCCACTCTCTTCTTGCCATCGCAGCCACAAAGAACCTGGAGATAAACCATATGGACGTCACGAAAGTTTTCCTCTATGGGAAGTGCTGATGGAGGTTCCCGAATGAGTCAAAGCTCTCGAGGGCAAGGTGTGTAAGTTGGTGAAAGCGCTTTACGGGCTGAAACAGGCCCCAAGGATATGGTACAAAGAGATGGATGGTTTCATGACCGGTCTCTCCTTCGCACATTGCCAAAATGATCCGAGCATGTACGTGCACGATGATGGGAGTGGACTGATGCTCGTTGCACTTTATGTGGATGATTTGATCAACTGCTCTTCTTTGGTCGAGCTGCTGGATGAGCTGAAGTCTGACCTCAGCAAAAGATTCAAAATGAAGGACATGGGTCCTCTCGAGTACTACCTCGGGATCGCCATCCACCGCAACCGAGCAGCAGGAACCATCAAACTCAGCCAAAGTAGATACATCGGCTATCACATGGAAGATTCCAAACCTGTCAGCACCCTAATGACGACCGATGCAAAACTGAAGGCCTCAATTTTGTCTAGCAATGAAGGAGAAAAAAGGGAGATGCAAGACATCCCCTACTAGTCCGCCGTGGGCAGCATCATGTACGCCATGGTCGGTACTCGTCCGGACATCTGCTATGCTGTGGGACAAGTGAGCAGGTTCGTGGCCAACCCAGGGCCACAACATTGGCAGGCAGTCAAGCGCATCTTGCGCTACCTGCAAAAGACATGTCACATGGGCCTCGTACTTGGAGGCCACGATGGTACGGACCCCCTCCGCCTGAAGTGCTACACCGACGTTGACTGGGGAGGAAATCTTGACGACCAGAAATCCACCTCTGGATACGTGTGCATCTTGAATGGTGTTGCCATCTCATGGGCCAGCAGGAAGCAAGATTGTGTTTCGGTGTCCACGGATGAGGAAGAGTACATTGCTCTGTCTAAGTTGTGCAAGGAGACTCAGTGGTTGCACAACCTGCTTGGAAAAATGACGGTGCCACAAGAGGATGCCACGGTTGTACACGTGGACAACATGAGCGCCATCTCGATGGCTAAAGATGTGATCATCTCCCGGCGAACGAAGCACATCAACATACGTTACCACTACTCACATGACCTGGTCATGAAGAACGTGGTGGACTTGCAGCACTGCAAAACCAAGAGCATGCTTGCTGATTGCATGACCAAGCCGTTGGAGAGCGACTTGCACTCTGCAGGAATTTGTGGATTTAGCATGAGGAGTTTGGCAGACGAAGGGTGAGCCCCAAGGCATCGATGGAGTCCAGTGAGAAACAGATGGATAGAGGTGCAAGAGAGAGATTTATTGAATGGTATGCACCTTTTCCACTGGCTAGCTGGCTGGTTGTGCAAAAGACAAGGCATGCACTGCTCTATGGAGTACGTCCCCTTGGTCTGTTTTGAGATAGGCCAGGAATGCACTGCCCATAATGGGTATGTCCCCTGGAGATCATCATAGGAAGCACAACACTGTGGCCTAGTTGGGACAGGCGCCGGAGCTCAATGGTCACTGGCTTAAACCCCGCGACGGCCGCATTTTTCTTTGTGGCCCAAAATGGGACAGGCAACTTCTAGGAAGCTTACTAGAGCCTGGCTTGAGGATGACACTTGGCGGTCTTAGGACACGCCAAGTAGGACTGTAGGCTGAGGTTGGTTCTTGTGGAGCCACTATGAGCATAAGCATTAGCAATTCTCTACAAGTATAAAAGTCTGTACCCTGCATGTATCCATTTACAGTTCTTGCCTTTGAGACTCCTCACAAAGTGTCCAACCAAAGGTAGACACAAAAGACCAACATGCGGACTTCGTGAGGTTGCAAACAAAATGAACCTAAAGCGTGGATCCCTCATTCGAGGGTGATATGTTATCTTGGTTGCAATACCAAGAGCGGTTGGCGGCCTCCCATGTCGGGACCCATTTTCTAGAGCGTTGCTACCTGGATTATTGACACACTGTTGGGACTTGATCCTGACCATGGACACGAGGCCTTGGGGAGCGAGGGTGATGGTGCAGAAACAGCCGTGGGGCAGTTCCTTTGCCATCCACTTCTGCTCACACCACCAGAGAGAAGAGGAGAGGGGGAAAAAACCAGATCGGAGGGCTAAAAACAGGGTCGGATGGTAGACAGGGGTAGCATATACTGTGTACAATGAGATTTTGTGGGACCTGGGATCGATGGTGGAGGTGCAACAATGGTCGGACAGTTGGCCAGAGAGCCTACGAGAGACGAGTTCTGAAAGAGAGGTGCGGTGATAGATGAGACAGGATGGACCACAAGGGGATTCGAGGGAGGCACCACTGATGGGAAAGATGAACCGAGACAGACAGATCCAGCTTCAGATGGTGTCTAGAGAGGAGGGAAAGGTATTCGAAAGGACACCGTAGGTAGAGGCAAGTAGCACCAACAGGCGGCAGATGGCACACATAGGGAGGAGAGCAGTGGTCACTGCTAGGAGCGCCTATGGTGATGGATAAAGGGCTTGGAGTGGAGACAACTATTTGGTCTGGATGTGCTCCTCCCTTTTGTCTACTCATGGATCCCAACAGGTGCATTGGATGCAGTTTGAGAAACATTGGAAGTACCCCAGGTGTGGTCTACCACCCATTCCATGGATGGCAGAGGTCCTCTCCTCCTCTAGGTGATGCTGTTCCTCATCCTCAGGACACAACCACAGCAAAGGCGTTGCACTGACACCGACTAGGTGAGATTTCTGGCCACCTGTTTCCTGAATGGAGATTGGAAGGAGCTTTGAAGAGAGGTCATAGCTCATACATGTCCTGCAAAATTCCCACCAGCACCACGTTGCTTGCGCCATAGAGAGGAGGAGGAGGCGAGGGAGCAATGACTAAAGAGGGCAGTGACCAGGTTCTACCGGGAGAACAAGCCCAAGGCATGTGACGCCTTGGACTGTGCCTTATTGGTATGTTCCAGACCTGAGGTATTGGCACAGCTGCAGGCAGAGCACTTGGCAAAGGAGCACTTGACACCAGCATGTGTAGCAGAGATAGATCCGGAAGCTCCTATAGGGTTCCTAGATGGAGACGGAGTGTGGAGAAAGTTGTTGGAAAGCAGTGGAGGTACATCGATAGGGCCGTCGAGGCTGAACTGGACCACATTCTTCAGGAGGTGGTTGGGGAGGAATATCTCCCAGGCTATTGGTGCAACTACTTACCTTTCTATGCAGAGGGTGGCTCCATCCTACAACTTGTGGTTTCTTGGCAACGAGCAGGAGTATTGCGTTGGCAAAGCCTAATAGGGCTGTGCGGCTGATTGCGGTTCGAGAGGCAATTCCATGCTTGCTATGGAGATGGTTGACGAGTACAAGGAGAATTGTGATGGAGAGGGAGCACAGACCGGTACACACCACACCAGTACCGCACTGGTACCGCACCGGTACACCCCGCACCAGTACAATAGACAGTGGGAGTTTCGGCGATGGGAGACACAATTATCTACACCATCATGGGGCAGATGGACCAGTAGTGAGATTGAATTCTATTGATTATCAACGTGAAGAAAGCATTCAATTCGGTGGAGCGAGCAACCATCTTTCAGGTGCTATGGACAAGGAATTTAAAGCGGCTGATCCTTGCACTGGCCCTCTTTTATGACCAGCCCTTGAACCTATACTACCAGGGAGGTCTCAGCCGTGTGTGCTGCAGCCACAGAAGGCGGTGTGACATCAAGATCCCATTGATTCCTTTCTTAATGTGTTGCCACTAAAGGATGACTTCAAGGCGACACAGGCAGTGATGGATGGAGTGGGTTGGGTAATGGCGTAATTGGATGACGTGTACCCGTTGGGTCCAACATAGGAATTGTAGGCATCGTTTACAATGCTATAGAGGGGATTGGCGGCGGTGGAGATGGAGGTTCAGCCACACAAATACCAGCTCTACATATCAGTGAGTGTGGAGCAGGTGTCGGGGGGCATTGACGGGATCCCACGGGTGATGGATGGGATGGTGATCCTTTGGAGCCCGATCAAGACAAAGGATTTCTGTTGGACGTTCCTGGATGTGAAAGTACACAAGATGGAGGAGATGTTGACGACACTCATGGACATGCCAGATGCCTAGGCATTGTTCAGTATTTTGTGGGAATTTACCACATGCAGGCTGCAACACCTCATGCATTTGACGTCCCCGTCTGAGTGGTGGGCCAGTCGGTTGCAACGGTTTGACGAAATGATATTGTCATGCCTTTCTTGAATGTTACAACTCAGTGAGGTTGTGGGGACTAGAGACCATCTGAAAGTGGCCCAGGCCAAGCGGCACGTGCGGCTTCTGATTCTGCTAGGTGGGGTGGGCCTGTCGGCTATAGGGGACCCCGCCCTTGTCTTGTTTTTATGCAGCCGACTCCACTCCTGGCATGCGATGAGATGCCTCCTCCATCCACAAGGGTCTGAGGGGGGTGGAGAGGGCAAGGGATGAGGGCAGGGACCTCAGATAAAGGGGACCTTTGTAGAGCTACGAAAGCGTGTGGTACAGGGGTTCCCTGAAGCTTTGAAGGAGAAGGTGCTGGACATGGCAGAGTGTGAGCAGGGGAGTCCCAAGTGCCTAATTTAGGACTTTTGCGATGTATTACACAAGTGGTAGCTTGGGGAGCTTTGCTCGTTGGTGGCAGTAAAGCTAGTAGAGGAGGAGGTGCTCCCACCGTTGGAGCGGCTGGTGGATTTCAATGAGGAGCAAAACGAGGATTGGACATTGGCACACCACCAATATGTCATTGATGTGCTATACATGGCATTGGATGATTGGAAAATGGAGTTCATGTTCTTTTAAGGGCTAAAAATTACACACCTGCGCCACAGGCCAGGGTGTACGTGGGCAACGAGGAGCCCTAGAAATCCATCTGTGCCACAACATGTCCTCCATTGTGTCCAGGGAGGGGGGGCACAAAGGCTATCCATGATGCAGTGATGAGAGAGTTAGTAGTCATGATATGCGAGAGTGGGATGGGCAGGGTGATAGTCGAGCATACAGGACCACTACCGGATGAGTGTCCGGATGTTACGTGCTTTTCCCTAACTACCAGGTCACATGATCTTGATGGACGTGGTCATTTCAAATCCATAGTGGCTGAGTCTACTTAGGGCATCGACGGAGCGGCTGGGAGTGATACTCAAGGATGCGTTGAGGATGAAGGAGAGAAAGTATGGACGGTGGTGACGCCATACAGAGCACGACCACATGGAGTTTGTCCTTTCCATGATGGAGACCCTAGGAGCCTTCTCGCGAGGCCTCGGCAAGGTGTTGTGGATATTTTCTGAGGTGACCCAACAGAGACTGGCTTGGCAAGAAGGTACTACGGGGGTGGCGGTTCCGTTGCATGCCCTCTTCAACCACTGCATGGTAGTGGCCCTCAAGCAGGCTTAGATGTAGTAGCAATGACAGTGGGCCATGGAGCAGGCAGCAGACACTTCTCTTGACAAGGACACCGCCAGGATGTGGAGAGTGTTGTATAGGAGAGATGAGGGACCATCTATGGCAGATCTATGCTTTGAGGAGTGGGTGTAAATTAATAGGATGAGTTTTTCACGTTGGAGATTCAGTGTTCAGGTCCATGTTTTGGGCCATACATTGTGTTTTCACATTGTGGTGGCTGTTTTTAATGCTAGTTCCACTAATGTGGATAACTCTGACCTTTCTTTGTAGTATGTACCACTCACATTTCATTTAATAAGACAGATCTACCTATCTCTCAATCTATCCATAACTCAGTTCAGAGGACGGCCATCTTTGAGTGGTGCAGCCGAGTGGATTGGAGTGGTTGATCCCAGCATTAGCACTTTTTTATAACCAGCCCTTGCACCTATACTACCAGGGGTCTCAATCCTCTGTAATGTGGTCGGAGAGGAGGATGGGACGGGGGACCCAAGCATCCCCTTCCTCTACACGTTGGTGCACAATGATGCATTGGAGGCTGCACAGACAACAAAGGGGGATATGGGACCGGTGGTGGTGTACTTGGACAACACGTACCTGCTGGGTCCAGCACCGCAATTGGAGGTAACATTTATAGTTCTACAAATGGGATTGGAGGTGGTGGGAATGGAGGTTCAACCCCACAAATACCAGTTATACCTACCGAGTGTAATGAAGAAGGCGTCAGGGGGCATTGTGAGGATCCCTCGAGCGTTGGATGGGATTATGATCTTCAGGAGTTTGATCGGGACAGAGTTTTATTGAGCGTGTTTTGATGTTCCAGTACATGAGGTGAAGGAGATGTTGGAGACGCACGCCGACATGCCGGATGCCCGGGCCTTGTTCAGCATATTGAGGGAGTGAACCACACATAGGTTTCAGCATCTCATGCATTTGATGTCTCCGTTTGAGTGGTGGAGCAGTCGGTTGTAGCGCTTTGACAAGAAGGTGGGTCATACCTCCATCGGATGCTGCGACTCCATGGTATGTAGGGGACCAGAGAGCGTCCTGTAGTATCCCATGCTGAGCGGTAGGCGGAGATGGTAATTTGGCTGGATGGGCTGTGCATGGTGATTGTGGAGGACCTCGCCCTCCTCTCATTTTTTTGTAGCCCAATCAAGTCTTGGCACGTAGTGAGATGCCTCCTCCATCCACAAGGGTCTGAGGAGGCCAGAGAGGTCAAGAGAGCAAGGCAGAGACTATGGACAAGGGGAATCTTTGCAGAGCTGCAGAGTTGGTGAATTGCAAGCAGGGAAGCCCCAAACACCTCTTTCAAGACTTTGGTACAACACATTACATAAGTGGCAGCTTGGGTATCTCAAATCAATGGTGGTAGCAAAGCTGGAAGGGTAGGTGGCACTCCCATAGTTGAAGCGGCTGGCGGCGGTTTAGGGGGAGCATAGTGAAGACTGGGTATTGGCACACCCCCCATCCATCACCTACCAACTGTACATGACACTGGAGGATTGGAGAGTGGTATGTAGGTTCTACCTTGGGCTACTAATTGCACACATAGGCCACACGCTCGTGTGTACGGGAGTAGAGAGGATCCCTATACACCCATGTGCGCCATAGTAAGTCCTCTGTTGTGTCCAGTAGGCGGGCACAAAGGCGTTCCATGATGTAGTGATGAGAGAATTGGAACCACGAGTATGAGAGAGTGGGATGGACAGGGTGATAATCGAGCATGCAGGGATTCTACCGGAGGGGCATCCGTATATCACATGGTTTGACCCAGATATAAGTCACACGCTCGTGTTGAAGGAGGCCATCGTAGATCCACAGCGGCCGAGTCTCTGGAGGGTGTCAGTGGAGCGGCTGGGAGTGGTAGTGGAGAATGCGGTGAGGATGAAAGAGAGGAACTATGGACAGTGGCAACACCATGCAAAACACAATCACATGGATTTTGTATTTCCTACAATGTAGACCTTGGAGGCTTTCTTGCGAGGCCCCAATATTTACACAAAAAAAAACCAAAAAAAATTGGAGCAGACAAACCCATTCCATGGAACCCCCAAACTCCTTTCCTCAGCACCAACGCCACCGACAAAAGAAACCCCCTCCAACCACCTACAACCCCGCCGGCGGATGAATCTACCGTCGATTTCAAGGGGTGTGATCAACCCAAAACACCACTATGGCCAGCCCATAGCAGATGCAAGACGACAAAAGAAAGAAAAGAGAAAAAGTTGGAGATCAGAGCAGCAAAGCAAGAGAGGGAGAGACGGTGGACTGTCAACGAGGCGCAACAACAAGCATCACCAGAAAATGCAGAAGAGAGGCAGGGCCACAACAAACAAGTGGGAAGGGAGCATGTGATCTCACGGCGAGCATGGAGGCTGGCCAAGAAAAGGTAACATGGGAGAGGCAAGGAGAGGAGGATGTGGGAGGGGAGATTGCAGCAAGGAGGACCAAGTGCAAGCAAGGGAAATGTGGAATAAAGGCCAGGCCGAACGAGACGAGGGAGCGTCAGGACCGTGACACAGATGTCGGGACCAAGGGTAGAAGACAACCAGTCAAGAGTGGAGAGGGAAATTGTAATGATGAGGAGACAAGAAGACAAGAAGAATAAGAGAAGAAGGGTGGGAGGGGAGAGTGAGAGCCTATCGAGACGAGCCCAAAGGAGATGGACAAGGATCAGAGGAAATAGATGGTTGCTAACACGTGCTAAGAAGTACTGGAAGATGGGAGACCAAAAAACTCAAAACAACAAGAGGGCCACCGCGCCCATCGAGGGTGGATGGAGGTGGCTTGAACTCAATGGGATGAGGTGATCTCAGCATGCAAGGTGATGCAAGAGGACACAAGAGATAGGATCCGAGGGTTGTTACTTTGGTACGACGAGGTGATGGGCAACCACTTTACCATCCTCTAGGGCCAGAAAAAGGCTCTTCAGTAGGATTTGCATAGGGTCAAGTGGCACAGGCTGTGATCGAGTCATGGATGCAAGATTTATACTAAGCTACGTGAGAGGTACCATTGGGATTCATAGCCCAGGCTAGGGCGAGAGACCACAAACAGCAGGAGGACGATCGTGCATGACAGGAGGTCGTGAGGGGATGCGAGACCTTGTGCAGGGCAATACTGGGAGCAATGTACCATAGAGGACTAGGAGAACTCCCGGGGGCCCTAAAATTGCAGTGAACACTGAAGAAGAGGAGCCACAGTCAGAAATTATCTCGGAGATCGCTTCAAGGGGTGCAGCCACTGAGAAGATAAAGAGTGACAACACAGGTTCATCTCTGAAGAAAACCAATCAAGATCCAAACGGTCTCACAAGGAACCATCATGCGAACCCCTCCAAGACCAAGCCGATGGCTTCAACGGTCAAAGCAAATACACCTGCAGAGATTGCACCTACGCACGGCACTCTTCTATGCGTCCGACTTTCCTAGCTGTACAGTTAGGAAAGCCGGATCGTGGCCTCACGGCGCTCCTCCTTCTCTCCCCCCGATTCGCCACTGTCCCCTTGTACCCGCTTGAAAAATCACGCTAAGCTAGGACTCTACCTATTTGTATTACTTGTATTCCATCAAGAAACTAATCCATTGGATTCCTATCAAGGCTCGCCCTCTGGGCCGCCTCTAGTCCATTCATCTCTCATTGCCTCTCAGCGCCCGTACTCTTGCACTGCACCCAGTTCCTTTCTACTAATGTTATTCTCACATCGGCAATACCCGCACCTTCAAGGAAGTTTCCTCTCTTCTCTCCAACATGCTACGTCCACTCAAGATCCCTGTTCTTCAGTGCTTGCACCTTTGGTGCCATACACAGAACACATCACATTACTTTTTCTGCCGCTTCCGCTTCCATTTCCTCTTTTTGCTGCCATTTTTGCCCAGATTCTGTGCGTGCTTTTGCCCTCACTCAAAGCGCTTGTCCTTGAGACCGTGCCCAACAATAGTAGCACCTACAATATTCTGACATGGTATCAGAGCCCAAGTGACACACCTGGCTATTTCGTGCTCGCCACTATCGGCCACATCCATCTGTACGTTGATCGACACCTTCACCTCAAGAATCGTGGTTGCCAAAAGACCTGCGGTGGCAGCGCGTCTTCTGACTAAGGTGTTGTGGCAGCACAATTCCACTATCTCCTGGTGTTTTGCACGTGGTTCACCCTTGTGCCCACTCCTCTCCTCATCAATAACAGCTTCCGCTTCTCCGCCCTCATATCCACTATTCTTGCGTACGTGGTCTCACCTCAGCGCTTAATCAACTACTCATCATCATTCATCATCCTCTGCCCATCATCATCACCATCACCAAATAAGCTGCCCAGAAATTATCTCATGCTGCCATATTGTGTTCCCATCTTGAGCCACCCCTGTCTACCAAGAGCTTTCACAGCTCCTTGTCCAGCAGTACATTGCAATTCTCAACATCAATAGCTGCCTGCCCTCCTCCTCAGTAACCGCAATATCCAATTCAGTCTCCTGCACTCCTGTACCATAGCCTCTACCCTCACTCTGTTTGGTCTCCCCAAGCTCACTCTGAAGCCTGATGGAACCAGCAACTACAAGATGTGGAGCTACTCAGTGTCCCTCTTCTTTGGGTTTCAGAAGATTAACGGAGTCACTCTCAGTGTCCTCCTTACCAATACTGACACCGGGGTTGAACCACATGATGCCACCGCTACAGCCGCTACTACCGCAGCCAGTGTAGGGGGAGACCCCTCCGGTGGAATCGTGTACAATCCTCCACAGAAAAATGTATCATCTTCCTCCTCCTCTGCTAGCATAGCTGCAACTAGATCTTCAAATCCTTCTGGAACTCCCGCTACAGCACCTGGCATCACCAATGTTGCCTGGAAATTCACCAACAACACCACCCTCATGACCATCATGACCATATCTTCTCCTGAACTACATGAAGATATCCGCACTCTCGGCTCCAAGACCCACGAGCTCTAGAAGGATCTTGATGATTGCTTCAACAACAACACCTCCACTGCTTGCGGTATCAAAATCATGTCGCTCTTCTCCGTGCCCTTCACTGTCCACACTAACATGGGTAGCTACATTGCCACCGTCACCATCATTGCCCGCGACCTCAAAGAAATGAAGATTGACCTTCCACCCACCGTCGTCTAGACCTGCATCATCTCTGACTTCCCTAGTTAGCATGATATCATCCGCCAAATTCTTCTGCAACTGCCAGTCGAACAGTTGACCATCCCCGTCATCAGCCCCAAGCTCATGGCAGCCAAGCAAGAATATGTCGCCAAGCAAGCACGTGAGACTACCATCACCACCAACTCCTTTGAGACTATGGCCGCTACCACTAACAACCGCATCATCAACCACTTCCCTACCTGCTCCTACACCATCCGCCATGGTCCTCTCCAAGGAACCAAGTACGGTCACCGCAACCATCTAGCCCATGTCTGTGATCATCGTACTACCAACGAGTGGCTAGACCAGTACCCCGATAGATCCTATGGTGAGCAACCCAACTGGGCGGAGGAGCGACGTCTATGCTACTGCAACCGGATGGGCAGCTCAAGCTAGCGTTTAGCCCAAACAAACATCGTGGAAGCACCATCCTCTTCTGTTGTGCTTGCTACTATGAGCCCTGCTCCTAACAATGCTGTTATGTTAGGAGTAGTTGAGCTTGTGACTGAGATTGGATCTGAAGATTATGGTCTTTAGATGTACACTGTGTCCTCTCCTCCTCCTCTCTCCTCTCATGCCTCTCTCTACAGCTTTGAATCACTGCAAATTGCACTCATCCGACCGTCGCATGCATACTCCACTGTCCGCCACTGTCACTTCCTCCTCATCCACGACCAATTCTCCCAGCACTATACTGCACTTTCCCTCCGCACACTGGCAGGAGCAGTCTCTGCACCAAGAGACTGGTTGTGGCAATAGGCCAAGCACTGTGACAGACCGCCTGGCCTCATTCTCTTCAATACTGTGCATGCACCACTACATGCATTTCTCTCTAAGTACTGCTTGAACAGCGAAACCCTCCTATCCACAGCCCCAACCAACACCAAAGACCTCACCAATTGCCTGCTGAAGGAAGAAGATCACTTCAAGTAAAAACATCACATAACCTCTCAGATCTAGACGGCTTGCCTTTGTAGAGTTTTCACTGCTCACAACCTGCGCAAACCCAAGTACTGCATGAGTCCAAGAGCTACATGGGTGTGTGATCGGAACCGCTCTACTTCTTATGGCAAGACTGCGCTGAATTTCAGTTCACTCACCAAAACTCCCCCCTCATTACTGACTATCTGCTCATTCCCTTCTACTGATGCTCCTTCCTCTAATGCACTAACAGCCTCCGCTCAAACAATTCTGCACCGCTCAGGTTTTCTCTCCTCTCTCTATAACCTGGTGCTGAGGTGTCCACCGCCTCCAAAACCTCCCAACCTCTCTTTGTCGAAGAAGCAGGACTCTAAATTCTACCATTCAAGGCTTGCACCCCTCTCCCGATCCAAGGGGTTTATCAAATATTATCTCGGAGATCGCTTCAAGGGGTGTAGCCACGAAGAAAATAAAGAGTGACAGAACAGGTTCATCTCCAAAGAAAACTGATCAAGATCCAAATGATATCACGAGGAACCATCGTGCAATCCTTGTTAAGACCAAGCCAACAGCTTCAACGGTCAAAGAAAACGCACCTGCAGATATTGCACCTGTGCACGACACTCCTCTATGCATACGGCTAGCAAAGTCGGATCGTGGCCTCGCGGTGCTCCTACTTCTCTCCACCCTAGTCACCACTATACCTTTGTTCCCACTTGATGAAGCACGCTAAGCTAGGAATCTACCTATTTGTATTGCTTGTATTCCATGAAGAAACTAATCCATTGGATTCCTCTAAAGGCTCGCCTTCCGGGCCGCCTCCAGTCCATTCGTCTCTCATTTCCTCACAGCACCCGTGCTCTCGCATTGTGCCCAGTCCTTTTCTGCTAACGTCATTCTTACATCAGCAACGCCCACACCTTCAAGGAATTTTCCTCTCTTCTTTCCAATGTGCTGCGTCCACTCAAGATCCCTACTCCTTAGTGCTTGCACCTTTGGTGCCGCACCCAGAATACATCACATTACTTTTTCCGCCGCTTCCACTTCCATTTCCACTTTTGCTGCCATTTCCGCCTGGCTTCTGCTTGTGCTTCTGCCCTCACTCAAAGCCCTTGTCCTTGAGACCATGCCCAACAACAGAAGCACCTGGAATAATATGACAGCCACCACAAGGGGCAAGGATTGGGGGAATGGTTGGCGCAGGTTGAGGGTTGATGTACAGCACAGCGGGATAATGTGGAGATGAATGAGGGGGTAGAACAGAAGGATTTAAGGATGACAACAAGACAAAGAGGCAAGGGGAATAGTGGCAGGGTCCATGGAGACATGAGATGGGGAGAGGCACTGTAATTGGCCGAGGGGAGTGGAGGTGAGGAGGGGGAGGATAGAGGAGTGGGAACAAGAGTGGAGGTCCCTGGCGCTAGGGACCATATCACTCAAGGGAGTGGTGGGATCGGAGGGAGCGGAGGGAGTGCTGTCGGAGCAAGAAGATCAGTGTAGGGGGTGGTAACAAGGATGCGGATGATGGGAGGAGACGGAATGGGGATGGGGAAGAGAAACCAGGTGAGGAGGAGGAGGATGAGAAAGAGAAGGAAGACAAAATACCCAAGAGGAGAGACAGGGTGAAGAGGACGTGGGGGTCTGCCCACCAAGGGTGGACATAGAGCCAACATTGGCCATTGTACCATGGACGGTGGACAGGGCCTGCGGGCCTGTCATGGCGGATAGGCCGGCAGGGATAGGGTGGATACACATGAAGATGAGAGCCAAAAGACGGTGTAGATGAAGGAGGGCCAGTGAAGGCGAGGAGGTTTTGAACATAGGAGAGAGGATGGAGGCAGGTAGCAGGTGGGGAGAAGAGTGTGGTCACGAGTCAGATCAGGTGTAGCCGGGTACATCAAGGACAGGCGCCACAACAAGAGGGGGGGGAGAGCCACTGGAGCAAGAGGGGGGTATGGGCATCGGCACAGGCCACACTCAGATGACAAATCGGCCGGGGATCCACACAGAGAGATCACAGTCGGTCTCATGGGAGACGACCACCTAAGCAGCTGTTGGACACACTCGGGGGCAAGACCGGCCACTGGTCACAGGGGAGGGAGGGAGGCCTACATAGGTGACGAGTGTCTTAGGCAGGGACAGAGATGACAATGAGACAACATAGGGTGGAGAGAGCACGGTGATGACCCCACGATGGGGCCTGCCATGGTGGTGTCAATGGATTGGATGCAGGTTCATTAGAAAGAGTAAGCAATCAATGAGTGGAAACTCGGGCTACCGACACAGGGACTGGTGCTTGACGTCGGCACGCGAGGAAGTTCAGTGGCGGATCAAGGAGTGGGATGCAGGAGCAAGAGAGGGACGCGGGGAACTACCATATGGGGGGAGACACAAGGGGTGGGGAGCGGAGCGATGACACCCGAGAGCGTCAGGATTGGCTGGCAGAGCAACAGTCAGGAAGAGTAGGTCTGGTGGACCTGGAACAAATCCTTGGGATGGAGTTTGCCAAGCCGAGCATCAGAGGATCCAGGAGAGGAGGGCAGCATAGCGAGAGGCGTGGCGGATTCAGCAAGTGCAAAAATAACACGCCCGACAAAAGCGAGCCCACTGTGAGAGGGAGCTAAGCCGGGTGGAAGAGTCCTCTTCATAGGGAGATTGGCGAAGAGAGACACAGTTAGGAGGTCGAGCAAGCAGAGGAGGATGTCCATGAGTGGATATGGAGTCATCGATGGGGCTTGTTTGATGTAGCATCAGGGGGTTTCAAGTGAGATGGGAGAGGAATTTGTCAGGATGCCACAGGCAGAGGCGAGCAGCAGCAACAACAGACGGCAGTTGGCACAGGTGAGGAGGAGAGCAACAGCCATTGCTTAAAGCGCCTATGGCGGTAGGCAGAGGGGCTGGAGTAGGGCCGACTGTATGGCATAAGGGGGCTTCCCCTTTTTGTCTACTCACAAATCCCGACAGATGCATTGGATGCAGTTTGAACAGTAGTGGCAGTGCCCCTGGTGCAATGCACATCCCATTTTTTGGACGTCGTAGGTCATTTACTACTCTAGACGATGCTGAGCCTCATCCTCAGGACATGTCCACTACATCAGAGTGGCTCCAATGCCAATTTGGTGAGATTTCTGGCCACGCAGTTCCTATAGGACGAGTGGGAGGAGACTTGGGGAGAGGCCATCACACATTCATGCCCTGCAAGACGGCCACCACCACCACGGTGCCTGTGTGCCTAAGGAGAAAGCAAGGGAGTAGCTAATGGAGAGGGTGGTGACCAAGTTCCACTGGGGGAATACTTCCAAAGAATGTGATGCCTTGGATAGTACCTCATTGGCACCGCCTGGGCCAGCTAGGTGTTGGTACCGCTGCAGGTGAAGCACCCGGCAAAGGGGCGGCCGACACCAACATGAGTAGCAGAGATGACAAGGCAGGCTCTTGCACGGTTCCCAAATGCAGAAGGGGTACAGAGGGTCCTATTGGAGAGGAACATATGTAGGGCGGTGGGGCCATCAGGGCTGACGCTATACCATCTTTGGCAGGTGGTGGTGGGAGACGGGCGGCTCTCCAGGCCAATGACACAGCTACTCTCCTCTCTACACGGAGGGCACCTGTACTCCATAGCTCAGAACTTCATTATAGTGAGCAGGAATATCACACTGGCAAAGCCTAATGGTGGTATCCGGCCGATTGCAGTGAGAGAGGAAATTTTGTGCCCATTATGGAGATGGCTAGTGAGTACTGGGAGGAGCAAGATGGAAAGAGTGTTGGCACTGCTAGAAAGAAGCCCTACTTTTCGAACAAGCAAGATTCACACCAGAAGCAGCCTACATTGGGCTAATACAAAGGGTGCCCTCAACGCCAAGCAAATAAGCTAAAGCTTGTCTATAGAGATTGGATCGATTGAAAAACTAAAATATTTGCTCTGTGCATGCCTTCAAGAACGCAATTTTTGTGATATTTATTTTTTAAGTTTACTTCTAGGCGATGTCCTGTCATGGTTAACTAACTGTGAGCATGAATTTAATTGTGTGTTGCCAAAGTTAATAAAGGGTAGAGAAGAACTTCATATTTTGCGCATCTCGGAGGCAGTCAACAATGTAGAAAGCTGTTTTGAGTATGAGCTTTTGAATAATAAATTAGGCGGTCTTAATAGCGCTTTAGAACCTATATTATGTATGGACTTAGTTCGTAATGATTTAGTTGGCATGAGATTTTTTGATCCGTTGGAAGAGTTAGGCGCTACGCTTGATGCAACAGCTGACTTGCCAACATACTATGAAGAACCCCCTATAAGGCTAATGCGATATTTTATGGAGTTGGTTATAAAGTTGCAACGTTTTAAAGAGGAGTTGGAGATTCTTAATTATAAATGTGGTGACTCGTTAGAAATGTTGTCTGAATATGAAAGCAATGAGGTGGAGCCTCTATTAACCAAAGACCTAGTGTTGCTTGATGGTTTACTCCAAAGTAAAGAGCGCTTTTTGGTTCAATTGTCTAGTACGCTTGAAGCAATATCCTCACTAGATTCTCTTTTAAAGTGTGTAGTTATAGAATATGATTAACTACTTTCCGCCCACCGCAAAGTGGCGGGCCCGGCCGGGCTGTACTATCTAAAGGCAACCTTTTGGTCGCTTTTCCACGCAACCGCCTACAACCGGCCGCCGCCGCCAGGCCATAACTCCAAGTGGTTGCATACCTGGATGACCCATACCTGCTCGGCCGAGTGCAGGAGCTAGAGGCGACATTTACAGCACTACAGTGGGGATTCGCAGCGGTGGGGATAGAGGTTTTTTTGTAAACAATTGCACTGCCACCACAGTCAACTAGAACTGGGACCAGGACCCGTATCCTCCTTGTTGTTTCATCAAAGTCAAGTTCCGCGATGAGTGAGGATATTCCAGACCAGGGGAGCTTGACTCATCTGCTCAACACTATTAACAGTGTGCGCGGGAACTCCAAACAAACCATCCCCACCACCAAGCAATTGTGGGCGCCAGTCGTTGCACGTCCTGTGATAACCTGACCATACAACCGTTGCAGGAGACTGGATGTGAAACGGACAAATATATCCGTGAGCGCCTCCATCCCCACTACAAGACAACAAGACAATGGTTCAACATTCCCACCAAATGAAAAATCCAATGCCAAACACCATCACAAAGACTCAGCAAAGCAGAAACCTGGCACGCGGTTCTGGGCCTCACAACAACATCAGCAGATGCAGTAGCACGATGGCTGCTGCGTCACCCCTCGCACCGCCCACGCTTGTGTTAATGTAGCATAGGAACTGTGGTACTTAAGTAGTTTGTCTCTACTATGTAGTCTTGCCTTCCTTTTATTCATCTATTCTATTCGCTTGTCCTTCATCAAGCTTATCAACCTTCCTTTGGCCTTTGAGCCTTTAGCCTTACTTAGGCTCCTCAGTGCCCATCCCATCTTGTGTAACCAGCCTCATCCCATGTTCCATCTAAACTCTCTAAGCATAAGACACTCTCAGCAATCATCCGCTGTGGGGTCATCATCCCATCGCACTACTCATCAGCAAAAACTTACAATCACTCATACTGCACCGTCAGTTCTATGCTCCTCTGCTGGTGCTTTGTTGCACCTCCACTATCCATCAAGATGCACCAAGCTTCCCCAACTTCGAAAACTGGCTTCCTTCCACTGTGACATTGTCCTCTTCATTGTGGTCTGTTCTTAAACGCTGCAAGCTCCTCCTCATTGCCTGCACCACTCCACTGTGATATATCCCGCTGCTCAGTGCTGCGGCTCGGTCTCACATCGCTTCTATGTAGTTTAACCAACTTTCTCTTTTTGTCTCCATTTTCTGCCATGGTATCAGAGTGAAGGGAAAGACCCTGTCTCTTTCATCACCCTCCAATCCATCACTACTGCCTGAAACTCCAGGTCAAAGTGCACTTCTGCTGCCACTGCATACTCAGCCTTGAACCGTCACCTTCAGCAGCGTGAGCTTGTTGGCTTTCCCAGCCGCAACATCGTAAGTATCGTTGCCTTGAAGCCGCAAGGTGAACAGAGATGTGTATGGGCACAACTCTTGGACACTGCACCTTGTTCACACTTTTTATCAGCAACACTCAACTCCAACTTCTAGTCATCACTAATGACCTTTGCCTAAACATCATCTTCCCGCTACTGTGACATCAGCACAGAACCAGCTCCTCTTCAATCAAAAGACACATAAGGTTTGCACAATTCTAATGTTTGATTGCACCTCCATCATATCACCAGCATCAATGCTACCATCACCTCAACATGGCAACTTCCTTGACTTCAGCATCGACCTCAACACCTCTGCTCGCATGTCGCCGACCTCCTTCCTTAGCGACCCGCCATCTCTCCTACTAGCCTGGACCCTACTGAATCCATGGGATTACTGCTCTAATCCAATAATCCCATATTCACCAATGATGAGCTCCACAAATTCATGATCCTCCACTATGGCACTACCATCTATGGTACAACATCGTAGACCATTGCTCTGCAGTAGCAGACCGACCTCTCCAAAGTCAGTCTGAACTTGAGTCTAGAATCCCTCACATCTGATCTTTCTGATGAAGAAGTGTGTCTTAGCACACAAACAGAACTGATTTTCCTCTTTCATCTATTTGGACGACTTGGTCTCCATCATCACCTTTGCAATTTTGAAAAACGCCTGCAAAAAACATTTCTCCCCATTGACGTCATGTGACAACAACATCAGAAGCTGATAAGGAACTCTCATAGACCTGTCCTCTGCCACCGCCATCTCCACCAGCCGTCCAGGTCTCGAGCTTCAACCCCACTAGTCACAATTCTGCAATGCAAGAATTCACGTCGCCAAAAACTCCAGCATCTCAGACGCCAGCATCACCTGCTTTGGATCATGCTCCCAGTTTAGGTTTGGTTAAGACCTCTCCCAGCATGAATCCAAGACCACTGTCGTCCTCCATGACAAGTTGTCCGGTGACCAGTCCCAGTTCACCATCATCCCCTGCTTCCACTCCACCTGGACATCTACTGCCTAATGCACTCATGGCTCTATGAGCATTGAATTCCCCACATTGCATGGTACCGCCAGGTTTTCCTCCACATGCAATACCTCCTACACTTCCGATCAAGCAAATAATTCTTGACATCACCAAAACCATCATTGTAGGGAGACATCCTGTGAACAACCTCTTATCACTCTATCTCATCACCCCCTTTTTCCACCTCCACTAACCAAGCATGAACCCCTCTCTATCCTCATGTCACGGTGGCCACTCTTTCCCAACATGCAGCAGTCTCGGCAAAGACAAAAAAATCTTGTTGTTGTAGCAGCTTCTAACACTTCTGACCTGCTTTCTCTCCGAGACCCTGTGAACAGCCCCAATGCGTCCTTCCTTACAGCAACTGATGATTTCCTACTCCTACCCCCACAACTTTGGGGGTGAATGGGTACTCCTCAAAGTAAAACAACACCAATGATCATCTCTTTGGTGCCAACACCCAACATGCCCCCAGGTCACTTCATCAGCCACAAGTGACACCTTCCAGCCAATACTGTCAAGAAGAATCATCAGGTATTGCACCATGGGATCACTGGTTCACACCACCCTAGTTCTATAAATCTCCCCTGGTCTTGCTTTCTTGCTCCCTCTTGCATAAGGCAGCCTCACTCTCCATCCGGCATGCACCCTTCTTCTTGGTTGTGGCAGTGAAGGGGCCTGTAGGAGACAATTGCACTGCCACCACATTCAACTGGACCCGCGACCAGGACCCTTATCATCCTTGTTGTTTCGTCAAAACCAAGATCCATTATGAGCGAGGATATTCCAGGCCAGGTGAGCTCAACTCTTTGGCGCAACATTATCAACAGTGTGCGCAGGAACTCCAAACGGACCATCCCCACCACCATGCAGTTGTGGGCATCGGTCGTTGCACATCCTACAATAACCTGACCATACAACCGTTGGAGGAGAACGGAAGTATAATAGACAATGATATTCATGACCGCCTCCATTCCCGTTACAAGACAACAAGCCAACTGTTTGAAATTCCCACCAAATGGCAAAGCCAATGCCGAACACCATCACGAAGGCTCTACATAATGGAAACCTGGCACACGGTTCTGCACCTCACCACAGCATGAGGAGAAGCAGTTGTACGGCATCTGCGGCATCACCGCTTGTACCGCCCACCCTAGTGGTAGTGTATCATAAGAACCTTGGTACTTAGGTAGTTTCTATGTACTCTATAGTCTTGCCTCCTTATTATTCATCAGTTTTATCCGCTTGTCCTTCATCAACCTCATCAAGCTTCCTTCTGGCCTTTGCGTCTCTTCTCTTGTTCGGGCTCCCCAGTGTCCATCCAATCTTGTGTGATCAGCCTCATCCTAAGTTCCATCTTAATTTCCCAAGTGTACAAAAACCTCTGTAATCATCAGTTGTGGGATCATCATCCCAACGCAGTGCTCATCAGCAAAACTTGTAATCACTCTTACTGTACTGCCAATTCTGTGCTCCTCCGCTAGCCCTCCATCACACCTAAACTATCCATCAAGATGCACCAAGCTTCCCCAACTCCAAAAACTGGCTTCCTTCCACTCTGACATTGTCCTCTTCATTGACGTCTGTTCCTCAACGGTGCAAGATCCTGCTCCTTACCCCCATTGCTCCACTGTGATATGTCGTTGCCCCATGGCTCCGTGCTGCGGCTCGGTCTCACATCACTTCTATGTTGCTGGACCAACTTTCTCCTTTTGTCTCCATTTACAGACAGTTTCAGCCCCGTAAATGGCAGCCGTAGCTAAAGTTGCGGTCCATGAGTGGCAGCGCGGGGAGCTCCCATCGATGGTGGCAGTGGAGTTGGGAGGGGAGGAGGCGCTCCCAAAGTTGCAGGGGCTGGTAGCTGTCGAGGGGGAGCACAACAAGAACCGGCTATTGGCACACCCCCCGTCCATCATCGACCGGTTGTATATGGCAACGTAGGATTACAGAGTGGAGTGCAGATTCCGCCTTGGGCTACTGATTTCTCACTTGCGCCATATGCCGGTGTGCACGTGTGTGGAGAGGAGCCCTAAACGCCCATGTGTAACACAACATGCCCTCCATTGTGTTGAGAGAGGGGACACAAAGGCCTTCCATGATGGAGTGATGAGAGAGTTGGCAATAGTGGTACGAGAAAGTGGGATGGATGGGGTAACAGTCGAGCATGCAGGACTGCTACCAGAGGGGTGCCCAGATATCACATGTTTTGACCCAGCTACAGGTCACATGCTTGTGATGGATGTGGTCATCGCAGACCTGGAGTGGCTGAGTCTATGAAGGATGTTGACAGAGCGGCCGGGGATGACATTGGAGGATGTACTGAGGGCGAAGGACAGGAAGTATGGATGGTGACAATTCTAGGTGTAGTGTGATCTCAATGAGTTTCTTTTCTCTATATTGGAGACCTTGGAGGTCTTTTTACTAGGCCTCGGCAAGGTGCTTAAGGCGTCCTCAGAGGCAACACGGATGACATTGGCTTGGTAGGGAGGTAAGGCGGGGGTTGCGGTTCCGTTGCATGCCCTCCTCAACCAATGCATGGTGTTGACCCTCCAGCAGGAACAGGCACAGCAGCTGCGATAGCGGGCCACAGAACAGGCGTCTGACACTTCTCCCAGCCAGGAAATTGCAAGGGCGTGGAGAGTGTTGTATTAGAGGGATGAGGGACCATCATGGTGCATCTGTGCTTTGTGGAGTGGGGGTAGATTGGCAAGATGAGCTTGTCATGTTGGTGATTTGGATTTCAGGTCTATGTTGCAAACTATACACTGTGTGCTTATTTTCAGGTGGCTTTTGTTTCGGCAGATTCCACTCTTGTGGAGAATTTGGAACTTTGTGGTCACATTTCACTAAATGAGATTGATCTATTTATTTATCAGTGTATGTTTTTTAAAATCTATGTTTCTATTGATCAATTTATCTATCTAATGTCTATGACGGTGGCCCACTTCCATGCACATTCATAGCAGTTGCAATAGCGGGCAACAGATTCGACAGATGAAATGCCTCTTGACCATGAAATGATGAGGAGATTAAGATTATCATACAAAAAAGATGAGGGGCCATTTATTGCTGATCAATATTTTTTGGAGGGGGTAGAATCCTATGATTATCATGGATTACTACATCTCAGAGTTATGGTTAATGTGTAGACAAAACATTTTCCCTTGGTTTTTCTCTTTCTAATTCTACTCATATGGGGGAGTCTTCTCTTTTTTTCTCATATGTACAACTCAAATTTCATTGGATGTTATTGTTTTGTATATATTTATCCCTACATATTCTATTCTCTACTTCTCTCACTCCCTTCTATTATGAATTTCTTTATTCGTTTTACTCTCCTCACTTTTTCTTCATATCTTTTTCTATATCTTCCTCTCTTTCTCTCACTTGGCCCCCCTCTCTCTCTGCACTTCTTTAAAAAATTGGTGAGATGTTGACGGTTACAAAATACTGAATGATACTAGACATGGAAAAACATCATAGAAATGCTTTTAAGAACTGGGTATTTTAAGAAATTAATAGTCATTTATTGAATTGTATTGCAGTGAAAAAAAATCACATTTCTTGTTTGAAATTCATGGTATCACTGACATAGAGCTTATGCTCCTCTTTTTGCTATGAAGAATTAAAAATTGTGCACTTAATAATTCCATAAGTCGGAATCAGTTACATTAATTGCATTCACATGCATTGTCAAGGATCTAGTTTCTCGAAGAAGGCTTGGCTACCTTCAATCCTCGGAAAGCAAAGAAAATATTAATTATCCAAGATTAAAACAACTATTAGATCTTATATCGTAATATTATGTAAAAGGTGTTTCAATAAAACATTTTAATGTTTTTTTGGATTTGTTCCAAAATAAGGTGCCTATATTTTTCATTTTGCCCATTTTGTGTCATTTCTGTATTTCATAATTTTCCCTAGCATCACATGCAATACATTTAGGTCATAATGGCAAGGTTGCACTACACCGCTTGTACAACACTGGCCAGAAAAGCACACACATTTCATTCGCATGACATCCGACGTGGAGTTTAGGATCCCTTTACGCGGCCCTTCACGCAAAAGTGGAAAGCAAGAAACCAAGCATCGTTTCATGTTCTGGCTGTACATGTTGGTGCATGTGCAAAACTGATGCTAGGCTTGGTTGATTTCAAAATCCAAGCTTTGAACTTCAAAATTTGTTCGTCATGCACATGGACGGAGTCAATGATTCAGGCTAGGACCCCTACAGCCATGAGAAATGTGCTATCAATGGAGCAGAATGCCATTTCTTCCAGGACAAGGTGTCCATCTTCTGTGTTGGTGTCACTCTTGTTTTCTGAGTTGTAGCAGTTGGTAGAGGTAGATACTCTGGGTGTTGCGACACTTCAGCTGCGACTCTGTGATAGCCCTTTTTTCTCAACCAGGAGTTGTTGAAGCAGATCATGGTTTGCCCTTGAGGAGTCAAAATTCTCTTGACATGGAGCTTCAACAGGATTAGTTGATAAAACAATGCTTGCAAGACAGACAGTCGCAGGAAACGACTTCCTTCACATCTTGTGCAACTGAGGTAAGGAGAGTGTGTTGGTGTTGTGGTGAACCTCTTCGTGGTAGGGCGCAGACTGTGAAGGTATGCCCTTTCTTACGACACTTGTAGCACCAAATATTTGAAAATCAGTCCTCTTCAGGTGCTAGAGATCCAGGAGACCGAAGAGTGTTGGGATGAAAAAGTAGAAGTTCAGGTTTCTCATGGCGTGGGTCATCATAGGAAAAGGATGTACCAGCCAGTCTTCCTTGACCATAGCTTCTTCCATGACCATGACTTTCATAATTTGACGCCCTCTGTTCTGTAGGGTTGTACAGAGTGCAGTGTCTCCTTTACTTGCTTCCTTGAGGAATTTTTCTTTTCCGTGCATCAAGGCCTCACATACCTTTTCCATTGTTATCTTGTAGGGTGTTGGTGCTACTGTGGGTACTCTCACTGTTGCTGCTGCTGCTGCTGCCACCGCTGCTGCTTATGGTGCTATTGCTTGTGGTGTCGCTAGGCCGGCTTCAAGGGCCTTTAGATGGTCATCAAAGCTTCCCCCTTGAACTTGAAATGTCAGAAGTCTTTCAATGGTATTTTCAAATCTGGTTGGTAGCCCACTGAAAAGTGTTAGAATCATTACCCGCTCAGAGATGGGTTCACCCATTGCAGTAATCCGTCCGGCCAAGGTCTTGATGTAGGTGACGTGATCCTCAAATGTTGTTCCTTCAGCCATTTTTTTCTGTGAAACTCCTTGAGTAGGCAACTCAGTTCCAGATTGTTGAGCTTGTCGTATCTTACTTTCAGAGCTTTCCAGGCCACCCTTAGGTCAAGAAGGGCGTTGTTGTCACATATGATGAATTTCAAACGTTCTGTGACTTGCATGGCAATGAAGGAGAATGCCTGATTGCATCGCCCTTGCCATTGATTTGTCTGTTCCACCGTGGCGGTTAGATTGAGTTCTTCTCAAGGCGGATCTGACACTACCCCCCAGAGTCCTTTATTGAGGAGGACGAGCTTCATGTTAAATGCAAAGCTATGGTAATGATCTCCATCAAATACAGGGAACTTGAAGTGGTCTCCATTGAATTACGCCATGGTTGGCGGCCATAGTGTTCCTCAATCAGAGATCTCCTGGTTTTTCCTTCCATAAAAAAATGTTGGTGCAGTTATCATCTCGATACACCGCGGGTGCCAGAGCGGTAATCATCTCCTTCAGGTAGCACACCTGCTCTGATACCATGTGTTCGAACCTTGAACTCTTGAATCTTTGGTGCAGTTATCAAACCTTCTTGAAATCAGGTCAAAATTTCCTCTTCATATTAGAGCAGCCTGTGTGTGAGGTCTCTGAATATACCTTTATCACACACCTGGTTATTGCAATCTTTTAGTGCATACACAAGCCTGAGTTGCTTGATAGGAGACTGGGACTCAAAGGTTATGAGCCAGATGAATGGCTGAAACAAGAATCACTTCAAACCATTGAGAAACGAGAACGATCTGCTAAGCTTAATACTAGCATCTTCTCGGCTCTCTGTTCTTCTGAAAAATACTCTAAATGTTGAGTGTCCAGTGATCTCCAGTCTTTGTTCCTAGCACATCAGCCTTTGGTCGCTCATCGAGTTCCATTGATGAGAGGTCCAAGAGTGTCTCCCCTGTGAGTGCTCTCGGATGAGTCGACGGGCCACAGATTCCCGGACTCCGACACACTCTGTCCATTCTCACCTTCGGTCTCCCCAGCTGCCACATCAGCAAATTCTTTGATCAGTACTTTTATGAACAAGTGGACCAATGGTGACGATTGCTTGCTCCGCTTCAGCACTAATGCACTCACTTGCACCATTCAAACTGCTCGCTCACACGCCATAGCCACTGCAAGTAATTTCAGAATATATCCAGATCATCCCCACTATCTTTGTCATAACACAGGTACCAAGGGCAGGGGAGGCATGGGACTACCCTCTCTCATAGCCCAGACAGAGGTAGACAGTACGCAGGATAGAATAGGTGGGTGCGAGGGCCAGGGGAGAGAGTGGCGACCTCTCCCCTTGCCTTCCTCCTTTTTCTCATTTCCAGGTATGATTTTGGGTGCAATGTATGTCGCTTTCTCCAAATTTGAGAGAAACACATGATTTAATAAGGATTTCTACACATGGTCAAGGCCTCATAAAGAACATAGGCAGGCCACGTTTCAAGGATTAGGATTTTATATGTGGCTGATGATGTCAGATTTTACTACGATAGTGTTCACCAAGTGTTTTTTGAGACACTTGGTGTGGGTGCTTCGAAAAAATACTTCGCCCCCATTCACGACGAGGGCCTCCTCTCACGAAATTGAGAGGGGGCTCCCCCCTTGGATTAACGAGGGTATTGATCGATAGCTCCAGGGGCTTGCCTCCTGGGCCATCGATTAGTACAATCGCCCCCTCCTGGGCCATCGGCCCCTCCCTCGTCATGCGTCGTTTGAGGGCCAGCGGTGGACCTTGCTTACATTGGCCTCCCTCCGCTTGCATCATCGGTGACCCACCCCCGCCCCTCCCATCACTGCCTCTTAAGTGCGCATCCCCCCCCCCAATCAAGGGATTGGGGTTGCAAGCAAAGGGAGAGGGGGTGGTGGTGGACCCCCACCACCACCCCCTCCCCCCCCCTGCTGTCACCTACTGTGTGATGCTGCCGTGCTTGCACGTGCGGAACGTCAGCCCATTGTGGGTGGCTCCCACCCCCACCCCCAACGTGGCTTGCCGCTCCCCCTTTCTCCATCTTCCTACCACCTCTTGCCACATGGCACGATGGGACTGAGCCCTTTGTAAATCCCATAGCCATGGCTATCCAACGGGCCCACTATGGCCTCAAATGGTACACCGTAGAGGCAGATTGGTCCCCCCACAGCTGAGTGGAATTGCTGACTTCAGCATTCTGCCAGGTTTTTTTGCTGCTCGTTTCTTCTATGTGCCGCATGGTGGAGCCGCGGTGGTCTCGGTGTGGAGCCCTTCCCAAGGGCTACCCGCAAGAGCCCTTTGCACTCTGAAAGATCTTCTATGCTATCCGGGTGATGTCGGGGATGCAGAAGGCTTAGTGACATGGTGTGTGCAGCTGATGAGGTACGCCACATGGCAAAAACCGGTTTGCCGAGACAGCGGATGCCTGCCAATGTGGCAGGAAAAATAAAACGTGGCCCTGGTCCCGGACAGCCGGCTGTCCGGGACCACACCCTTTGAGAGTCCTTTTGAGAGCCCCCTACGACGTCACTGTCCACCAGATAGATAGATGGAAGTATATTTAGATAAGTGTCATTAAAAAATTTGAGTTATTTATACAGGATGCAAAGATCAACCACATTGAAAGTGAAAGTGTGAAATCTGCACATAGGTTATAACTTTGAACCTCCCCGCTCCAATATTTTGGGAATCTACCCTTGCACCAAAACCATAGATGTGCCAAGGATTTCCCCTCATCCCTACTTATGTAAAAATATAAACCTTGCAAATGTATTGACTAGTAGAATTACTGGCCTCCTGCCATAAGGCTCGCTTTTGCAGCTCCTATGCCCATGCCCACTTGAGTGCATGTGCCAAACACTAATAATGGAGGAAATGCAAAGGGACTAAAATCCCCACCGTCCCCCCTACCTGGTCAGTTATATAAATCTGCTTTCACGAGGTTTGCAACACCGGACCCAAGCCTTGCAAAAAGGCACCCAACATCTCAATATTGAGAAAAACAAACTCCATCTGGTCCTACTCCACGTATTTCCACGAGATTTAATACTTCATCATCTTTATCTTCATTGCTTCTTCAATGCCACCCTTAGGCCACTTTGAGTTCTTGGAAGAGGTATCTTGGACCTCCCCTTCTTGCACTCCAAATTTGTGACCCTGTGTAGCAAGTAAGGAAGTCCTTGAAAGGAACGATCTTAAAGGTCCATTTATGCCGCCATCATCCATGTATTTTCCCAAATCCCTTGATTTTCCAACCCACTCTTGGCACTTGCGGATGGATGAGGTATCTCGTTTTGTGCCTGTATTAGACTCAGTTACACGGGAATGAAGGTAGGGCTAGTTAAGCAGGCTGGGTTGGTAAATACATCGATAGATACATAGGTAGAAAGATAGATGCAAAAATTTCATTCAATGAAATTTGAGTTTTCACATGTAACACATAACAGTGATTTCTCCATATGAGTGGAACCAGTAAAGCAAATAGCCAGAAGGACAGAAGAAACATTGTTCAGCCCGTGTGCAGACCAGAGCTCTCAATATTTAGAGCTTCTGGATCATCTTACGAATCGTATCCTACTCTAAAAAACACAGATCTGCCACAACTGGCTCCACATCCCGATTGTACAATGATATCGATAGCCAAGAAATGTTCTATTGGAGTGATTTTTCAGCCAATAATTTTGTTTAACACTGCCGCAACTCTTTTGCCTATGCTTTCTTAAGATCCGTTGCCTCATGCTTGTTGAGGGGGATACACAAGGGATCTCCACCCCATCAATACACCCCTGCCAAGCTAGCATCTGCTGATTTTCCTATGATGATTTCTACACTACTGAACTCTAGCTTTGAAAAAGGGCCCCAAGGTCTCAAATGAGGGGATGAAAAACACCAATTTTTGTCACTCCTCCCATCATTGTAAGCGTCCATATATCCTCTCATTAGACCTTACCACAATCTATGGTAGCCATGTGAACTCTCTCCTCAAACGTGGTTGTTGCGGATCCGTGATGGCCACAAGAACCACTAGCATATGTCTCGTAGCTGAAAAAAGCACTACTTGGTAGTTGGATGCCCATGTGACAACAACCCAACATGCTTCACTATCATTTTTGCAACGCAACTCTCTTGCATCCTTGTTATGAGTGTTCACATCATTGCATCATGGATCACCATTGCACCCCCACCCCTGACACATTAGAGTGTGTGCTTTGGGGCACAAGGGTGCACCTCTCTACACAAATACACATCCGTGTGCACTCAATGAGCTAAGGTGGAAATGACACACTACTCTCCAATCCTCTCATTCCTTGTAAAGCCGGTCAATGACAAACTGGTCGTGTTCATGTAGCCTTTCTTAACAGTTATCCCTCTAGATAGTGGCGTGATGCTACAACGGTGAATTTTCCTCCTCCTTTCCTGGCTCTTATGCCATCGTTGTGTATAGTTCCCTAAAATGCCCATTGTCGAATTCATCACAGATATCCTAGAAAGGATGCTAAGGGCTCCCCTATCCCAATCCTCCTACCCTCCAACCTTCTCACAGCACCAAGAAGCCACTAAAGCGCCCTCTATTGTAGCTGTGTAAAGGTCCCCCTTGTCCATAGTCTTTGCCTACATCCTCGCCCTATCCACCTTCTCTTGGCCCCCACAAATTGAGGAGACATCTCTTTACATGACTGGACTAGAGGTGGCTACACAAAAACAAGAGGGAACAAATATTCCGATAAGCCCATCTCTTCAATCAAATCTAAATCCGTGCTTGCCACTCAACATGTGTGAGTTCCTGCAACCCCAAAGGATCCTAAATTCGTTTTAGCCACAACTTTCAACGTATGTGCAAAACAACCATCTTGGCAAACCGTTACAATGGACTAGTCCAAAAATTAGCTGGAAGAGATGAGTACCAGAGATGCTAAATCTTGTGGGTGGTGGACTTTTGCAAGATGGTGCATGCTCCTTCAGAATTTGGTATATCTAGTGCGGTAGAAGTCTCCTTAACCTCATGCATTGCAACATTGAAAAGCGCTCTATAGAGCTTCTTTCTCTCCATTGTGCTTACATAGAGCACCATCCCATCTATAGCCCGAGGGATTTTTCCAAAGCCTACCAGTTTTTTCTCCACAGTGATAGAGGATACAACTGCTATTTACAAGACTAAACCTCCATTCTCACTAATTCCAACATTACCTCAAGTTTTCAAAGGTTGCCTCTTGAAGTACCCGTTGTAGCGACACCAATGCCATAGCCACCTCGCTCCTCCCTCTGGTAGCCTTAAACTTATACATCAGGTGTGTAATCACCTTATCCATCCATTTTGTTCACAATCCCCACATGGGATTTTCCAATGCAATAAGCTCACTTATGAGTAATATTCAGCTTTGCGATGGAGACAACCTAGGCATATAACACGAAGTAGCCATGCCAACAATCTTGTGATTCCCACATTTTCCATCACTACCTTTTGTACATGGTCTAGCATCAGCTTAAACTTTCCTCCTTTTGTAGCCTTGTTAGAAATCAACATCCTTGGAGCTCTGTCTACTTTGAGAAACCTTGCTAGTGCTTGTCAAAAGATCTCTTGTATCCATGGCAGTTTTTACCGCTCTATTGCTGAGTGATTGATTTGTAGCTGCATTGGGACATGAGATGGTGATGGTGCCTATGAGGAATTTTCCAAGGAAACATCTTGAATGTATTACCTTGATAAAAAATTATCAGTCCTTTGCAGCGGCTACTTATTTTCCTCCTCCTTCCTATGCCAGATGTGACTTTGTGGTGGTGGGCGTCCTGCAGAACATGTAAGAAAGCCTTTTTCCTAATTTCTCTCCTAATTTCTTGTATGAACTGATTGGCCATCATTCGTACCCAGGATCCATCCATGCCTATATTCATGCCTATTGCGAAATGAGCGTGAGGATATGAATTTCCTTTAGAAGAAGAGAGCTTATGGTTTTCATGGGATGGGAGGTACATTACGCTAGGTGTACTGCCTCAACTTCTTAAAGTTAATGCCAGGACCCATGAGAAACTCTACTCCTTACACCCGCCTCAATTCCAACCTCTGTGCTCATTGCCATAGGTGCTCCTAAAGGTGACCACTACTCTCATTTTTCACCCCACCATCTTTCGTCTAGTGCTGTGAATTGCATCTACCTCCAATGACCTATTGATCACGTCTCATTCTTCTCGAACCATGCCTAAGATCCTCATCTATCTATCTCAGTCCTCTTCTCCTCTCTGTGACACCCCCTGATGCCCCATCTCCGGCAACACCGACAGCGTCTATAGCCAACCCTCTCCCTTTGAAATGATATCAAAAGTTGAACTATAGAGAACAAGAAACACATCTAGAGGAACATGGATGTTATAAGATTAGTTCCTAGGAATTTGGATATTTTTTCCCAGAGAGAGAGAGAGAGACAGATCGAGAGAGAGAGATAGAGAGAGAGAGAGACAGAGAGAGACAGAGAGAGATAAACAGAGAGAGAGAGAGAGAGGGACTTATGGAAAGAGAGGTAGGGGTACATCCAAAGAGGGACTAGGAGGTAGAGAGAGATAGCGAGAGATACATAAATATAGAGAAAGAGTGGGGGGAGAGAGAGAGGGAGTGAGAAAGAGAGATGGAGAGAAAAATAGGAGATAAAGATAGAGATATGAAGAGGGATAGGGTAAATGACATGAAGGAGTAAGAATTTTGATGCATTGGAGTGAGTAATGATAGAAGCAGAAGAAGGTGCAGTTATGGGTGTGTTTGTAGGTCGGAAATAACCATTCCATGGTTCAAAAGACCAAAGGCTTTCCAATTAGAGGTTTCTACTTAGCTGGAAGCCATTGAAGTGGAATATATATGTATATATATGTTTTATTAATTCATACACAACTATGGTGATATTGTTACTTTATCAACATAATTACCTAAGTTACGATGGTGGTCCTTCCAGGTTATTGAATTTTTTTCCTGCTAGTGGTCATGCTGAATATCTTATATTTTAGGGGAGGAATCTTGTTTTTTTTGTTCTACATTTTTGTCCTTTATTTGTTTATGATGCAATTGAAAGGTAAAAGTTAAAATGGTGGGTGCACTCATTGTTTGCTTAGGATGGATTCCATCATTTTTTATGTAGAGTAGTTGATATTTGACGGAGGAAATTGGTTTATTAAGGAAAGTAAATGTGTGCATTAATCAAAGTAGAAATGGATGCTAATATTTAGGGTTGGATGAACAAAGAGGCAAAAATGGACCCATTAATTATAAATATAAGAGTTGGTTTCATTTCGTAGGTTGAAAAAACATACGTTTCTTGTTTTAATTGAATGGTGTAAAAAATAATCGGTTTAAGTGGTTCAACATGGAATTGTGTAAGAATCTAGTAATGTTTTTCAAGGAAAAAGAAATAACAATAGTATGTTGAGGACAAATTTCTCATTGAGTGAGGAAAATTTTAGAAATTTGCAAATTCTTCATTTGACCCGGGCTAGAATTTGGCTCATGTTTCAAACATGGCCTTTTCATGTGAAACATTGAGCACATAATTTATTTAAAAGAACAAAGGAGGTTAAAATTGTATACTTTTGCAATAGAATGGGAAATGGAATGGAGTAGAGAAAAATACATGAACTCTGTGAATGAAAACATTGATGGATTCCTCAAGTGAATTGATAAAACATGAAAAATATTCAATTCCCACCATTGATTCCACGAATATTTCAATATTTTTCTATGGTTGAAAACCCAATTCTAATACAAAATGATACAGATGCTGGTCATTCATAACTATTTGACCTTTTTTACCACATCTAGGTAGTGAAAAATTACATTCCCTTTAACGTTATGTATTGCAAGGAGTCCTATAATCTGGTAGGTGGAGGTCTTGAATATTATTCAGATACGTTTGGACTTTTTTAGTAATCACATTCAATTTGTTTTAATGTGTGACATTGCTAATGATTTTTGTAATATATTTCTATAACGTACATGGAGAACCAATGCATTTATTGCATATTTGGGTGTGACATACTCGTAAATATCATTTTAATAAAGGTTCATGTTGAATAGGATGACGAGGAACATATTTTGATGTGAGTAAAGCTTGTGAAAATAGCCTAAGAACACAATTGGAAGAACCATTCATAAATATTCAACATGAGTTGATGATGTGGGATGTTGGTCGCAGTGGAAATAAGTCCATATGGATTTTAATCCACATTGATTCATCTAAGGGGTTTCAAATTTCCCCATGATACGTTCATCAAGTGTGCCAAAATTTAATCGTCATATTTTTCCATTGGAATCGACATGCATCCATGAATTAGTTCGTCTTAAAATTCACAAATCATTCAATTCGCATGATATAAAGTGCCAAAAATATTTGCATGGGGTTTCCCATTAAATTTATCACCCATCACTCAATGAAATTAGATGTTTAAGGTATTTCTCTAAAGGAATTTTGGCCAAATCCCCTCACCTCAATTTTCCAGTTCTCTTTCTTTCGAAATCCAAATGACACTGATTCAACTTCGTGATGGCAATAGACTTATATGAAGATGCATTGTATCATTCCCAAAACCCCACCACTTCTTTGTGAAGTTTTGCATAGACGTTTCTCACTATGTGGCATCAGAAGTGTTCTTTAATGAGTCACCCAAGAACCTAATCATGCCTTCTTTTTGTTTCCATCCTTGTATTTATCTGATCAATAATTTTAGCAATAGGTACTAGAGTACACTTATTACTAATTGTCCCATTTTTTCACGTCTTTGCTTGCTTTAAAACTTCAACATGTTCAACATCTTGGTCCCCCTTGTTTGAAACATTTGTATTTGTGTGCAAATGTTATACATCAGGAAATGAATCATTGTCTCCTTTTAGTCCACCTCACAAACTTACCTCTTTTGCATATCAACACTGTCCAAATGATTTAAAAACTCAAGAAGTAATAATGAAAGGCTAGAGTGCATGCAACATTGAAAGAATATAAAATTAAAAATTCTTCAGTGATTGATGGAAAAAAATCACAACACTACCTCGGTATCCCTAATAGCAATAATAACAGGATTTGATGTAAATAGAAAACATTATGGTGTTCTTTCTAATGACTGAACCCTCAGGCCCGGTGCTTCCCCTGCCTCTACAGTTTCCAACCAGGTTGGCATTTGGCTAACGAACTACTCCATAACCTGTCAAGACTTCATGTCCTTAACAACCACTCATTCCAAAGACTCCACAAAGCAATGGAGGGGCCATGAAACATGTGCACGAGGGGAGACGTTCCCAGCAGAATATTAGTCTAATCTTGATTGAACCCAATCCTATACGCAAAATAGGAGAGTTATTCATTTGTGCAGACTTAAAAGGACCTATAGTTTGCATGCCTGAAAAGTTAGGAAGTGTAATAAACCATTTTCTGGCTTAAAATAAATGTAAAGAAGGTTGACAATGTGACTTCACTTTTGTGTGTGACGGTGTTGAGATGATGATCCGATTCAAGAGACATGCAATGGGAGCAAGAGACCAGTTGAGCCTGATCAATATGTCATGCGACCATTCTTATATTATACACTACACATGTTTTGCCTTTTGAGCAAATCTATCCAATGTGATGATATGTTTTGACTCCACAGAGAGCTAATATGAATTCATGTGCTAAAATTGCATGATGTACAAAGCCAATATCAATGCAAGGTAAAAGCTCGAATGAATATGTCAAAAATCTTGAATGGTGGATTATCCAATCATAATTATCACCAACAGTGTCATCACCTCGAAATATGTTTTTTTGTACTAGAACATCAGCCGCAAGTGCAAAATCCAACAAGCAATCAAAAAACATGGCATCCAAGATGACCTTTTTCAGAATATGGAAAATGTTTATACGTAGATGTACGCACTTCACTGCTAAAGACCCCGAAGCCAGAATTATATTGGTTGTAGAGGGGAATACAAATTGGCAAACGTCTTCCATGTTGATTGAGAAAGATATCGTTGCTCAATGATAACAAATTATCTGGTATATTTAAAGCGGGTAAGACACCCAAGTGTGCAACCAAGGGCTTGCAGAATTCAAAGAATTGTTATTACACCACTAGATGGAGATGCTTTTCATAGGTTTTTAATGAAAAATATGAATATGATAATGGAATTGCAAATGAAAGTAGGGGTTTTTTAGGCACAATGATTGACATGAAATTTAAGATTTTGTGCTTCACAAACCCCCTTGTCTTAAAATTTCCGATATCCAAAATGGAAAAATGATCTAAAATGTTCAAATTGGTAGCTAGAAATAAATTAAATTATGAATAATACTATCAAAACTTTTTATATCTCCACACTACATATGTAGTGACTTAGTGTAAATTAGATTTAATGAAAAAGGGACACTCATCTTATATCACATGACCCACTCTAGAATAGCACACACAAGAAGTAGAAAAGGAGGAAATAGAAGAGGAATGTATTCAAATTGTCACCTACTATACAAATCCAATATCACTAGACGTGGCTAAGTAGTTCCAAACATGCAAATACGTGGCATGGCTAGTCCACATGGAGCCACAAGACGGGTGCAAGATAGTTGCAGCAAAAGAAAATATCTTAACATTCTAACCAACCGTGAAATTCAAGAAGTTCATAACTACTTTTGAAGAGCTTCCACTGAAATTGGGGAATTAAAAGGAGCTCTCGTTGATCAAACAATGAAGGCGCCAATCATCACAGTTTTAGCAACTCAAGATCAATCTAAACAATTATTCAATTAGGAATGTTGTGAAGTATACTGACCTTTGAATCCATTCCACATACTTCTTGGTGATCCCAAACCTTTAAAATGATGGGCCTTAATATTTTCAAATCCTCCCATGCATTTTCTTGTTGGATATCTCTCAGGAGAGTTTCACAATCGTCATTTGATCGTCATTTGATGTGCACTGCCAAGTCCCCAAGTATGCCTTATTTGTGTTTGCGCTCTTGTACATAAGTAATCAATAGTTTAGTCACCTACTAAAGAAGTGCACTCAATTCCAGATGAAGACTACCCAATTTTCTCTATTATGTTATCCTTCCCTCAACCTTCAAGTATTGCATGTTAAACATCTAGGTTTCGCTCGATGTAACGTGGAACATGCTAAAATAGAGCTAGGGTTTGAACCAATGCATTTTAACTCGTAGTGATTCTTACATCATTTGATGAGTTGCGAAGTGGCGAGGCCTTGCAAGTATTTTTGCCAGCTCTCGCCCATGTGCGCGAATTCGCAATTCCATGGGTGCATTCACCACTGAGTGATTAGCCACCAACTGAATTGTCATCGACACCATAAAAATGCTATGTGGAAAGCATCCACAAATGTTGGAGACTCATTCTGTGAATATATATGTACAATAACTTTGAATGCTCATAATGAAGACATGATAGCAAATGTATATGTGAAATCATTGTTTAATGATCGTTGGCTGACATTGACAGTTTAAAAACAAAAATATAGGTAAATTTTGCAGATGGCCATTTGCAATTAAAAAATGATTATTGGTGAGGGCTCAGTTCGATGGAAGCGGGGTCCTGTTATTTGACGGATTTGACACAGGAAGGCAGTTTTCGGCATTTGATGTTGTCATGTAATTTCAGGACGTCAATCACTACTTATGCAGAGTACAAACCTCGTGAAATCCGAGGGTCCTAAACAAATTTTTCGTTGATTCGAGTAGGTGACCTCTAGGAGGGGGATCACTTAATGAAAAAATAATGATAAATCGAGCGGGCAGCAGTTTGCACCCTAAAATCACTACCATTAACATGGCGTCAGTTATTCACTCAAATTCTTTCCAAAAAGTAAAAGATCTAAAAACGTTTTCAATGTATCATGGTAAAATTGTTATGTGATTCTTTTGCAAGTGTGGTGCGTTGCTGCCTTAAACTTATGGATTGCCAATAGGTGAGCCCGCCAAAATAGGTTCATGGTCCTCCGTATTGCGGTGTCTGTATATTCAGTTCATGTTCTTTCTGTTACCCAGTATTTATACCAACGTTATTCATCTTGGCGCTTCAGTCAAAAGCATTACGGTCTCCAGATGAGGACAGATAATACATCCCGGATCTTGGAATGGATTGTTATCGGCTGTACTGACATCTGGATCACATGTTGTAAGGTACCAGTGCTTCAAGTTGTCTTTACATCGAATGCTGCTTGAATATCGATTACCTAATTTTTTTTAATCGGCCGTCAATGATGATAGAGTCAAAATCCTTGAAACTGAAATGAAAACGTCACGCCCGTTTGCTCAAATACGAACTCATGCCCATGCCCGTTCAGATGAAGTTGGAAATAATAATCTAAGGCACCGTGTTGATGTCCTGGAGGTGCGAGCATCTAGATACTGATGGAGGTTGTTTCGTTACAACAGACGCTACAGACCAGACGAGTGTCGCATTTTCTCCTGGCCTCCATTCTGCGCTGGCGTCAGGTAGATTTCTCCGGCCGGCATAGATTTTCATCGCCTAGACATCTTCAGCATGCACCGCGATGTTTGCAATTTCTCCATCGAGCGACTTGGATTTGCCCTGTGATGTTGGGAAAACCGTGTATCATCGGAAAGCATGTTTTCAGAAAGGACCATCGAGATGATGTTTTAAAGGACTTCCAGAAGAAACGGGAAAATACAGTTCTAGCAGTCTATGACAGAAGTTCTTACCAGCAAACGCGACCTTTCGTTTTTTTTTAGTCCTACATTGAATTGTTCTCAAAACTTCCGCGTTCTTGGAAAGGGCGAGGTAAGTAGTTAGACTGACGGCAAGAGAGAAAATCGACTAAATTCATGAGCTGGCGAGATGCTAGGGCCATGCTCGTCTCTTCCGATGAACCTGTCAGCCCTGCTCCATGTAATTCAGAGGATAGGTCCTTGTATGTGCAGAAACGTACGTTTGCGAGGTTCATGACGTAAGAAAAATTGCATTACTGTAGCGAGCCGCCACTTCATCTAGAAACTAACATCGTACAAAAATCTCAAGACATCAACACGGTGCCTAAAACGTTCCAGCTTAGGAGAACCGTGAAGACATACGTGTTTCACCGCACTAGCGGCGAAACCTCAGCCCGTGATGTTGGAACTCTGGAATTGTGGAACGACACCCAAGATCATTCACGACGCGATCATTCCTACCATCTTTTACAGGTGTCCTAGAAGCTTCACGTCAGCTCATCTACCGGCGAGTTCTTAGCAGCATCTTCTCGGGATTGCATGCAGATTGAGGGGGTGTGTAGTTGCATTGCAGATGAATGCATCGCGATGGAAGAAACTCACTCGCAAGTACCATGAATGCTAAACTACAAAAGAGACGTCAGCCCCTCTCACCGGCGTTTGCACCGATCGCGAGTCAAGATTTCATGCGATCGTCAAAATATTTTCATCAAGCCACTGTTCAAGTACAACGTCAAAACCCAGGAGTGATGCTCGTGATTTTGGACTTTCGAGACCAATTTTTGCCTGTGATGCCATGCTTCACGTCAATCGCTCCCGACCATGTATGTTGCATTGCAATGCGATCTTCGGAAGCCCAGATTAAAAATATTCGTAAAATCAACGGTCCGATCATGCCATTGCGAGACGCAGCCGCACGGGATGTTTTAGTTTTACCCATCTTTGGATTAATTTTTAAGATTGACGTTCCACGAGCTTACACATGTCCTGCTCGGAAGGTCTTGCATGAAGAAAACTCATAGGCACCGTGTTGATGTCCTGGAGGTGCGAGCATCTAGATACTGATGGAGGTTGTTTCGTTGCAACAGATGCTACAGACCAGACGAGTGTCGCATTTTCTCCTGGCCTCCATTCTGCGCTGGCGTCAGGTAGCTTTCTCCGGCCGGCATAGATTTTCATCGCCTAGACATCTTCAGCATGCACCGCGATGTTTGCGATTTCTCCATCGAGCGACTTGGATTTGCCCTGTGATGTTGGGAAAACCGTGTATCATCGGAAAGCATGTTTTCAGAAAGGACCATCGGGATGATGATTTAAAGGACTTCCAGAAGAAACGGGAAAATACAGTTCTAGCAGTCTGTGACAGAAGTTCTTACCAGCAAACGCGACCTTTCGTTTTTTTAGTCCTACATTGAATTGTTCTCAAAAGTTCCGCGTTCTTGGAAAGGGCGAGGTAAGTAGTTAGACTGACGGCAAGAGAGAAAATCGACTAAATTCATGAGCTGGCGAGATGCTAGGGCCATGCTCGTCTCTTCCGATGAACCTGTCAGCCCTGTTCCATGTAATTCAGAGGATAGGTCCTTGTATGTGCAGAAACGTACGTTTGCGAGGTTCATGACGTAAGAAAAATCGCACTACTGTAGCGAGCCGCCACTTCATCTAGATGCTAACATCGTACAAAAATCTCAAGACATCAACACGGTGCCATAATATTCGCGCTGCAACGACGATTTAGGAGCGCCCGGTCGAAACAGCATTCTCGTTGCTGCGATGTTCAGCGCAGATTTCGACGAAAACAACCAAATGTTCGAAAATGACGTCAATGCGATCTAAACATCTCTCTTACTGTAGCGAGCCGCGGTTTCATCGCGATGTTTACATCGCAGTTTCATCTCCAATGAAACTGCACACCCCCTGAACTTGGAGTGTTTGAAGGTGGTATCTGAAACACGTTTTGGTTTCTATACGGCAGACGGCCAGGAGGAGACTTTGGACACTTCAATATCCGAGTTTGGCATGAACCACTCAGGCATGTTGCTGTGTCACCTTGAGCAATGCAAAGAAGATATTCATCGAAAAGGCCAGAATAGCGAGATACGAGCTCCCGTCAAGGATGTCTGTAGGAAGGTGCGCGAGAGGCTTCGGAACATTCTACTGTAGTAATTTTGTTTGATTCCTGGATATGTTGGAATCATGGATCACGGCTGGCAATGGGTCAATAGGGAATGCGAGTTCCGCCAACCCTCAAGTTCACTCACGCACCGGTGTCCGTGGGTGGTTTTGGGCGAAAGACAAAGCTGCGGGTGGATGATAGTTCTCTCGCTTTGGGGTGAAGCTGGTTGCGAGGTTCGCTTGGCCTCAACCGGCGAAACCAACCGAAGTGGTGCTTGAATGGTACCTTCCTTGCTCCGTTTGGTTATGTCCAGCGTGCTTGCGCGAAGTCCGGTTATTTATTTAGGTATAGTGCGGTCAACTGTGCGATTTAAACATCTCGTGATATTGCAGTCATTGACCGCTGGCGGACAGCTGACACAGCGGAGAGAATCTGCTTGAGCTTCCTTTCGATTTTGCTCACCCAGTCGACGCGTACGCCCCCTCCGATTCTTGCGATTCATTGCTCGCGCGACTCGTGTTGCGACGAGTGATGCAAAAATCAGGAATATCACGCGAGAACCGTGTCGACGGTCGTGCCATCTCGCGATACATATAACTGACATTTTTTCCGTCGAATTTCTGAGCTAAACGGAACCCGTTGTATTGCTTATTTTGACCTGGTCGATGAAGTTCAATTCGGTTTACAAGGGTGAACGGTCAGCTTCCTGCAACGCTGTTCATTTTCCCCAGCCGGACAACTCTTAACGTGAAATTCATGTGTCGGCAGGAATGTTTCGCCATGACCACGCGGAACGTCTGCCGAAGACCGTTGCCCTGGTCAATTGCGTGAACACCACGTCCGCGGCCGCAGATTTCGACATCCTACTGCCTTATTGGAAACGAGCTCGCAGATGGCGAGAACTGGGGCGCTTAGTTCCAGTAAAATACTTCGCCGTACATATCGCGCGATACTGACCGTGTCCTAGAACACGGCAGTTTGGATGAATATCACCATCTCGCATATTAGCATCGCATACTTTACCGCACTATACCTTAAACCGCTCGCCATGCTACTGCGCTTTGCTCATTTCTCCTCCGGATGCTGCATTATTTCTACAGTGAAGTCCTAATCCGCGTCAGCGAACAGCGACCAAGCGTAGATGCACGTCTTTTCACTTTCAGGACTTAAAGCGCGTCAGCAATCCGCCGCACCGCAGTCTCGCGAACCAGGTGACGTATTAGGGTACTTCAGAAGGGAAACTCAAGTGGACTCTTGACCGAGGACTGTTGAGGATAGGACAAACGTGCGCTAGCGAGAGAGGACAAGCCTTTGCTGTCTGTACAGTTGTCCTTTTTGTCCGAATAGGCGTTTTTCTTCAGGAGAAAGAATCAGCGCTCAAGGACAAAACACCAAAATGAGTGCAACAATTCACACAGCCGGAACTGAGAACGACTTGATCCGGTTTTCTTTTTGTTAACCACTGGTTGCACGTTTCTAAGGTGGGAAACGAAGGGAGCGGTCACTTCAGGAAGGAAATCACCTGGTAATGAAACCTGGCTTCATTTATAAGCGTTTAAATTTAAATTGAAGATGGAAAGAACAATTTTATGAATGAATAATCGTTTACATTGAAATATTTCATTACTTGTGAAATGATTTTGCTAAAAACCTATGGAGACATTTCAACACTATTTTAATCNATGAAATGCCCGAGTTCGAAACTTTTGAAGTCCTTTACAGCGTTTTTCTTTTCCCCTAACGCATGCGAACTCGTCATGATTCGTTATTATTGCGTAAGTCCTTTCGTGGACGATTCTCGGCGACGGTTACTTTTGGTCCGTGTCAACATTAGTTGGCAGGTGTATCCTTTTCTGAACGTTCGAGTGTCGTTTAGCGCTTCATCTTTTGAGTGAAAAGTCCGCATCTACGTTCGCTCGGACTTAGCCGCTGGCTCTGTGCACGGACCGGCGGTGCGGCGGATTGCTGACGCGCTTTAAGTCCTGAAAGTTAAAAGACGTGCATCTACGCTTGGTTGCTGTTCGCTGACGCGGATTAGGACTTCGCTGTTATTTCTACTCGACCAGTCGCCACTGACGAGTCTGAGGGTTCGAGTTGATGCATTGAGATGCTCTCGATGCTAGCATCGAGATGAACTCGCGGTTCGCTACCGTAATGCGATGTTTATATGCATGTAAACATCGCGAACGTACGATTTCGTAACTTCCACAATCTGTCTATGCGCAAGCCTAGAACCATGGCCCTAACTTCGACAGCAATGTCCTACATCCGACTAGCATCGCTCGCCATTCCCCGTGGAGGGGTAGCGACGATAAACATAATAATCATCATCATCGCTCGCCATCGCGATATTAGGGGGTATTTATCCATTCCGACTTTCGTATGTGTTGCCTTGTCGTTTCGAAAACAAGGAGACATGATTTTAAAACGTTTTTGACTAGTCAAAGAAAATGGATTAACTAAAGGACAGCCGTGAAGAATCATTCAATGGACTCTTCGGCACACGATTCGGGCAGAAATTAAATCTCAAACAACTTCATCACGAAGCGAGATAGTGAAAATATGGTTCGCTGTGATGTAGCCATTTTTCAATATCACAGAGCAAACCCGAGTCGCACGATGCAAAAATCGGCAATATCACGGGTGTCGCTGAAGATTTCTTTGAGTTGCGAATCAATGCCGGCGGAGCAAATCCATTTGACGACAGCGGTGCAAAGACGTCAGGTGAAAGTGCCACATTGCACTGTTTTTTAGTGACGGTTACCGCGAGAGGGCGGACATCTTCATCGAGATGCTGGCCCCTCAATGCATCAACACGGTCCCTGATAGACTTGGTGTGCCCAACACCGCGCCAAAAAAAGGGCAACAGCCCAATCAGGGAAAAAACCACAACTGAGAGCCGCCTCCATCCCAATGGATCCTTTCGCCAACATGGAGCAGCTTCTATCCATTGGAGTGTTCATCTGCATTTAAGCTGCCCTCCCTTATCTAAAGCGCAGCTACCTCACGCGGCCTTTGATGGGCTGGGAGTTTGTGGCAGAACAGTTATCTCATGAGGCCAACACGATGCGAGTGTACGACATCCTTGGCCTCGGTCCATGACGTTTCGACAAGCTCATCCGTGTGTTAGAAGTTGTTTGGTAAGAACCAAGGATACATGTCTCCATCAAAGAATCCGTCGCAATTTTCCTTTGCCAAACGGTAGGGGGCAAGGGACAGCGGAGTTTGACCAAGACCTTCCAACACTCGAAAGCAACTGTGAGTCGTCATTTTGGACGGGTGATGCGACGCGTTCTGGAGATTGCACCAATAGTCATCTGGCAGTCAAATGGAAACGGCGTGCCGGGCAAGATAGTGTGCAACCCTGGTTTTGTACAGTGGTTGAAAGATTGCATGGGTGCGGTTGATGGTACACACATAACTACGTGGGTACAAGTGGATGAGAAAGGAACATATTGCAATCACAAGGGGTAGAAGACGCAAAACGTCATGGGTGCATGTAGGCTGAGAGGGAAGCGTGCATGATGCACGTGTGTATCATCACGCATATATCGAAAGTTTCAGGGTGCCAAATGGCAAGTTCTTCCTCGCTAATACGGGTTACCCACTCTCTATGGAGCTGTTGAAACCATATCGTGGTGTGCATTACCATCTGTAGGAGGACCATATGAACGGCATGTTCAACATCCCTGAGACCCCTGTTCAACATGCGGCACTCTTCATTGCGTATGACAGTTGAAAACGTCATATGCCAACTCAAGCACAAGTTCAAGATCCTTGCTCACTAGGAAGGGTACTCCCTCTATGCTGAAGCTGACATTGTCATTGTTTGCTGTGTTCTACACAACGAATTCATTTTGGCAAGTGCAGAAGAAAGTAGTTATGCACATGAATTTCGTCTAAACATTGAGGCAGCCAAAGCCTGGTTACCAGTTGTTGATGAGGAAATGGACGACGTTGATGGAGAAGCTGATGCAAGGGCGTTTCGTGATTGACTTGCACGTGAGATGTACATTGATAATGTTACCAATAGAGCTAACGTTGTTCCTGAGACTTTATATCTGATGCAATTTCATCATTCCATGAAATATGACATCCACGTCCACCATGCATTTTGCTTCTACGTGTGATTAATTTAACCATTGTATTGGTAGAGATATTCTTATCAAGGAAATGTGAAAACGGGGTATAGTATGACAATGAACATTTAACAATCATTTGTCCAGAAAAACAGTTGACAAATGTACGCCGACTAGCAGCATAGCCTCTACTATATGCCCTATGAACCTTTGCACTTAGTCAGGCGGCCCGATGAGATGCACAAGTTGTCTACTCTCTAACTCGCATGACCACATAACAAAATATAACCCCGTAGAGGAAGGGAAAGACCCATCCTAAGCCATGAATGTGGACATCCATGCTTGGTGTAGATCATACACAATGACAAACAAGAAGTCTAAAATTAGGAACCAACTCAGCCTTTAGACCGCCTTGCATGTAAATGCATCAAGTTGCAAGCAATGACGGTTCCAAACACACCTCTAGCCAACCCATTTCTCCTAAGTGCCCAGGTCAGCAAGACAAAACCACTCAGCACTGCGAGGCTCTTTGCTGGTGAGTTGCATAATATATGTCTTTTATTCAACTGGTTTCTGATAATGTCATGAGCCTTCGCCATTCACTTGGCATAATCTATGCCATGCATATGCTCAAGAAATGTAACTAGCTTTAATGCGGCATGTGCCTAGCTATGGCCTACACTTAACCCAGCCTCACCCACTGTAGTAGCATCCACACCCAAACAAGCCCCTCCACCCTCCCAAACCAGCCACACATGCTACCGCCTCTCCCAAACCAGCCCCACCCGCTCAAGCCCCTCCCAAACCAGCCCCTCCCTCTGTCCCCACTCCTAAACCAGCTCCACTCTCTCTCGCCCCTCCAAAACCAGCCCCACCCTCTCTCGCCCCTCCAAAACAAGCCCAACCCGCTGTCGCCCCTCCAAAGCCAGTCGTATCTACTATCACCCCTCCCAAGCCAGCCCCTCTCTTTGTCGCCCCTCCTAAACCAGCCCCACCCTCTCTCGCCCCTCCCAAACCAGCCCCACCCGCTCAAGCCCCTCCCAAACCAGCCCCACCCGCTCAAGCCCCTCCCAAACCAGCCCCACCCGCTCAAGCCCCTCCCAAACCAGCCCCACCCGCTCAAGCCCCTCCCAAACCAGCCCCACCCGCTCAAGCCCCTCCCAAACCAGCCCCACCCGCTCAAGCCCCTCCCAAACCAGCCCCACCCGCTCAAGCCCCTCCCAAACCAGCCCCACCCGCTCAAGCCCCTCCCAAACCAGCCCCACCCTCTCCCGCCGCTCCCAAGCTAGCCCCCCCCCCCAATGCAACCCCACCCATCCCGGCCCCACCCCCAGCAACCCTTCCCAAAGTAGTCCCTCCCACTCCTCCACAGATTCCCAAAGTGTTCTCCATTAGAGCGGACAGCAAACCCACTACCTTGCACACTTCTCTTACTGGCTCACAACCCGTCCATGTCCCACCCGAGCAGATAAGGGACAGTTAACTCCTCAAAGGAACCCCGTTTGTATGCTTCCACATACTAGTCACTCTATGACTGCTCCAACATCCCCTCTGCTTCGTCGACCTCATCTACCTCCTCATTCAAGTTTCTCGTGTGGATTGTATCCGCCTCCAACCTATAGAGCCCCTATGGCGGCATGTTCTCCACGTTGCATGGACTGCAAAACAGAATCTACATGCTTTTTTACTACTCTTTTGCCGTCGGCCTATCCTAATTAACGCCCATATCAGCCGCCCCTCTAGCACTACGTCCTTTGCCACCGGCAGCAAGGACATAAGGCCAAGTTGTGTAGCATGGATCAAACCATTCGAAGTTGGGTTCATTCCATGCCGGACGACCATCCTTCTCTAATTTCCTGAACTCCTTCCAACAGTCCTTTTCCAAAACAGGTACATTCTCCCTCCAACCTGCATCTCTCAGCTTCCACTTCTCACAGTGGTTGTGGTACCTTTCTTAATGTTTTGAACGCGGTTGCAAACATGTTCCAACCCATACTCCACAATCGACACCTTCAACGCCTGCCTTGCCACTTTCAGCCTGTCGTTGAACCTGAGAATGATGTTGCCTCATATCTCAATATTCCATACGGGAATAGCCCTAGTCTTAGGCAAAAGCTCAACTAGCACATCCAGTAGGACATTGGTGTCCATTTCAGTGACCATATTCTTTCCAATGTATTTATTTCCCTTGACGTACCATGCACTCCCCCTTGTGTGGCATGACTATGCTAGAGAGAGGATGGAGCAACAATTGCTTTGCTGAGGGCTTGATCTAGCCAGAGTACATTTCAAGGACCCCGCCTACACCAATAACCACACCATTTTCCTTTACAGGAGGACTCAGGTGATAGGGACAATGCCCAAGTGCTGCTTGCAACAAAATAGGTTGCCCTGAGTGTTACCTAGACTGCTGGTTGTTTCAACGAGTGCAACGGGTGAAGAAGCTGCTACGTGGTGGAACTGAAATGGGCGCCTATTTGGGCCATCCGCAAATGCAGGCACCATCGTGAAGTTAAAAACGTAAGGGTTTTTGCCTCAAGCTACAGGGTGCGGCATGTTTCCAATTCAAACAATCAAAGGAGGGCTAGACGGGGACAAGCTATTGGTTGAACGAGGAAATTTGGACAAGCAAGGTTGGTTGGTTGACTGGTGGATGGCAGGCACGAAGATAGCTTCCCACCACGCCAAGCCCAATGTTTCCAGCCACATGGCAGGAAACATGGGGCATGACAACACATTTTCCTCTAATATGATGAGGCTGATCCAATGGAAGCAAGGATGTGCCCCACCCGCCTCCATTACCAGGCCTACCATGTGTCGATTCACACCTCTAACCATTTTTTCAAAAGAAACGCCAGCGGTAAAAAACATAAAAAAACCTTTAAACGTGTGACATTCTATGTTTGAACCTCATAATCCAATGAAACCAGCTGCAAGTTCAAAAAGCTTCACCAACCTATGATTAAGACTACAACCACCCTCACCTATGCATTGTCCATTGGTTGTAGTGGACCGTTCCTCCATCTGATTGTGTCTTCTAAAGGGCAGCTACAAGTAAATGGATGTGTCCATTTCAGGTGTGAATACGATAGCGCATCCTCATTTTCTCGTACAATGAACAGAAATGGGCAAACAACACCTCGATTTTCAACCATTTAAGGACTGAAACACTTCTGAGAACCTGAGATAAAGATGTCAGCCAAAGGGTTGACAAGTCTCGCATTCTCACTCACCCTTTTCAACCTGAGTCATGTTTCTCGTTTCCCCTTGTTGATATCTCTAGCTCTATACATGTATATATATACATCTATATTTATATATCTATATCTATATCTATATCCATATCCATATCTATATCTATATCTATATCTATATCTATATCTATATCTATATCTATATCTATATCTATATCTATATCTATATCTATAGCTATATCTATATCTATATCTATATCTATATCTAGATCTATATCTATATCTATATCTATATCTATATCGATATCTATATCTATATCTATATCTATATCTATAGCTATATCTATATCTATATCTATATCTATATCTAGATCTATATCTATATCTATATCTATATCTATATCGATATCTATATCTATATCTATATCTATATCTATAGCTATATCTATATCTATATCTATATCTATATCTAGATCTATATCTATATCTATATCTATATCTATATCGATATCTATATCTATATCTATATCTATATCTATAGCTATATCTATATCTATATCTATATCTATATCTAGATCTATATCTATATCTATATCTATATCTATATCGATATCTATATCTATATCTATATCTATATCTATAGCTATATCTATATCTATATCTATATCTATATCTAGATCTATATCTATATCTATATCTATATCTATATCGATATCTATATCTATATCTATATCTATATCTATAGCTATATCTATATCTATATCTATATCTATATCTAGATCTATATCTATATCTATATCTATATCTATATCGATATCTATATCTATATCTATATCTATATCTATAGCTATATCTATATCTATATCTATATCTATATCTAGATCTATATCTATATCTATATCTATATCTATATCGATATCTATATCTATATCTATATCTATATCTATAGCTATATCTATATCTATATCTATATCTATATCTAGATCTATATCTATATCTATATCTATATCTATATCGATATCTATATCTATATCTATATCTATATCTATAGCTATATCTATATCTATATCTATATCTATATCTAGATCTATATCTATATCTATATCTATATCTATATCGATATCTATATCTATATCTATATCTATATCTATAGCTATATCTATATCTATATCTATATCTATATCTAGATCTATATCTATATCTATATCTATATCTATATCGATATCTATATCTATATCTATATCTATATCTATAGCTATATCTATATCTATATCTATATCTATATCTAGATCTATATCTATATCTATATCTATATCTATATCGATATCTATATCTATATCTATATCTATATCTATAGCTATATCTATATCTATATCTATATCTATATCTAGATCTATATCTATATCTATATCTATATCTATATCGATATCTATATCTATATCTATATCTATATCTATAGCTATATCTATATCTATATCTATATCTATATCTAGATCTATATCTATATCTATATCTATATCTATATCGATATCTATATCTATATCTATATCTATATCTATAGCTATATCTATATCTATATCTATATCTATATCTAGATCTATATCTATATCTATATCTATATCTATATCGATATCTATATCTATATCTATATCTATATCTATAGCTATATCTATATCTATATCTATATCTATATCTAGATCTATATCTATATCTATATCTATATCTATATCGATATCTATATCTATATCTATATCTATATCTATAGCTATATCTATATCTATATCTATATCTATATCTAGATCTATATCTATATCTATATCTATATCTATATCGATATCTATATCTATATCTATATCTATATCTATAGCTATATCTATATCTATATCTATATCTATATCTAGATCTATATCTATATCTATATCTATATCTATATCGATATCTATATCTATATCTATATCTATATCTATAGCTATATCTATATCTATATCTATATCTATATCTAGATCTATATCTATATCTATATCTATATCTATATCGATATCTATATCTATATCTATATCTATATCTATAGCTATATCTATATCTATATCTATATCTATATCTAGATCTATATCTATATCTATATCTATATCTATATCGATATCTATATCTATATCTATATCTATATCTATAGCTATATCTATATCTATATCTATATCTATATCTAGATCTATATCTATATCTATATCTATATCTATATCGATATCTATATCTATATCTATATCTATATCTATAGCTATATCTATATCTATATCTATATCTATATCTAGATCTATATCTATATCTATATCTATATCTATATCGATATCTATATCTATATCTATATCTATATCTATAGCTATATCTATATCTATATCTATATCTATATCTAGATCTATATCTATATCTATATCTATATCTATATCGATATCTATATCTATATCTATATCTATATCTATAGCTATATCTATATCTATATCTATATCTATATCTAGATCTATATCTATATCTATATCTATATCTATATCGATATCTATATCTATATCTATATCTATATCTATAGCTATATCTATATCTATATCTATATCTATATCTAGATCTATATCTATATCTATATCTATATCTATATCGATATCTATATCTATATCTATATCTATATCTATAGCTATATCTATATCTATATCTATATCTATATCTATATCTATATCTATATCTATGTCTATATCTATATCTATATCTATATCTATATCTATATCTATATCTATATCTATATCTATATCTATATCTATATCTATATCTATATCTTTGTCTATATCTATATCTATATCTTTATATATATCAATATCTATATCTATATCGATATCTATATCTATATCAATATCTATATCTATATCTTTATCTACATCTACATCTACATCTATATCTATATCTATATCTATATCTATATCTATATCTATATCT
>SZWC01000401.1:14190-31872 GCA_023375785.1 Penium margaritaceum
TGCGGAGTGGTGCAAACTGGTTGCGGAGTGGTGCGAACTGGTTGCGGAGTGGTGCGAACTGGTTGCGGTGTGGTGCAAACTGGTTGCGGAGAGGTGCGAGGTTGTTGCGGAGTGCTGCGAACTGGTTGCTGAGTGGTGCAAACTGGTTGTGGAGTGGTGCGAACTGGTTGCGGTTGGTGGGAATTGGCTGGTCTGTGGTGCGAACTGGTTGCTAAGTGGTGGGAACTGGTCTCGGAGTGCTGCGAACTGGTCGCGGAGTGGTGCAAACGGGTCACAGAGTGGTGCGAATGGGTTGCGGAGTGGTGCGAACGGGTTGCAAAGGGGTGTGAGCTGGTTGCAAAGTGGTGCAAGCTGGTTGCAGAGTGGTGTTAACTGGTTGTGGATTGGTGCGAACTGGTTGCGGAGATGTGCAAACTGGTTGTAGAGTGGTACGAACTGGTTGTAGAGTGATGCGAACTGAATGCGGAGTGGTGGGAAATGGTTGTGGAGTGGTGCGAACTGGCTGTGGAGTGGTGCGAACTGGCTGCGGAGTTGTACGAACTGGTTGCGGAGCTGTGCATATTGGTTGCGCAGTGGTGCGAACTCGCTGCGGAGTGGTGCGAACTGGTTGTGGAGTGGTGCGAACTGGTTGCGGAGTGGTGCGAACTGGTTGCGCAGTGGTGCAAACTGGTTGCGGAGTGGTTCGAACTAGTTTGAGAGTGCTGCGAACTGGTTGCGGAGTGGTTCAAACTGGTTGCAGAGTGGTTCAAACTGGGTGCGGATTGGTACAAACTGGTTGCGGAGTGGTTCAAACTGGTTGCGGAGTGGTGCGAACTGGTTGCCGAGTGGTGCGAGCTGGTTGCGGAGTGGTGCGAACTGGTTGCAGAGTGGTGCAACCTGGTTTCGGAGTGGTGCGAACTGGCTGCGGAGTGCTGCGAACTGGTCGCGGAGTGGTGTGAACTGGCTGCGGAGTGGTGGGAACTGGCTGTGGAGTGGTGTGAACTGCTTGCGGAGTGGTGCGAACTCGTTGCGGAGTGGTACAAACTGGTTGCGGAGATGTGCAAACTGGTTGTAGAGTGGTGGGAACTGGTTGCGGAGTGGTCCAAACTGGTTGTGGAGTGGTGTCCACTGGTTGTGGAGTGGTGCGAACCAGTTGCAGAGTGGTGCAGACTGGTTGCGCAGTATTGCGAACTGGTTGCGGAGTAGTGCGAACTGGTTGCAGAGGAGTGCGACTGGTTGCGGAGGGGTTCGTACTGGTTGCAGAGTGGTGCGGACTGGTTGCGGAGTGGTGCGGACTGGTTGCGGAGTGGTGCGGACTGGTTGCGGAGTGGTGCGGACTGGTTGCGGAGTGGTGCGGACTGGTTGCGGAGTGGTGCGGACTGGTTGCGGAGTGGTGCGGACTGGTTGCGGAGTGGTGCGGACTGGTTGCGGAGTGGTGCGGACTGGTTGCGGAGTGGTGCGGACTGGTTGCGGAGTGGTGCGGACTGGTTGCGGAGTGGTGCGGACTGGTTGCGGAGTGGTGCGGACTGGTTGCGGAGTGGTGCGGACTGGTTGCGGAGTGGTGCGGACTGGTTGCGGAGTGGTGCGGACTGGTTGCGGAGTGGTGCGGACTGGTTGCGGAGTGGTGCGGACTGGTTGCGGAGTGGTGCGGACTGGTTGCGGAGTGGTGCGGACTGGTTGCGGAGTGGTGCGGACTGGTTGCGGAGTGGTGCGGACTGGTTGCGGAGTGGTGCGGACTGGTTGCGGAGTGGTGCGGACTGGTTGCGGAGTGGTGCGGACTGGTTGCGGAGTGGTGCGGACTGGTTGCGGAGTGGTGCGGACTGGTTGCGGAGTGGTGCGGACTGGTTGCGGAGTGGTGCGGACTGGTTGCGGAGTGGTGCGGACTGGTTGCGGAGTGGTGCGGACTGGTTGCGGAGTGGTGCGGACTGGTTGCGGAGTGGTGCGGACTGGTTGCGGAGTGGTGCGGACTGGTTGCGGAGTGGTGCGGACTGGTTGCGGAGTGGTGCGGACTGGTTGCGGAGTGGTGCGGACTGGTTGCGGAGTGGTGCGGACTGGTTGCGGAGTGGTGCGGACTGGTTGCGGAGTGGTGCGGACTGGTTGCGGAGTGGTGCGGACTGGTTGCGGAGTGGTGCGGACTGGTTGCGGAGTGGTGCGGACTGGTTGCGGAGTGGTGCGGACTGGTTGCGGAGTGGTGCGGACTGGTTGCGGAGTGGTGCGGACTGGTTGCGGAGTGGTGCGGACTGGTTGCGGAGTGGTGCGGACTGGTTGCGGAGTGGTGCGGACTGGTTGCGGAGTGGTGCGGACTGGTTGCGGAGTGGTGCGGACTGGTTGCGGAGTGGTGCGGACTGGTTGCGGAGTGGTGCGGACTGGTTGCGGAGTGGTGCGGACTGGTTGCGGAGTGGTGCGGACTGGTTGCGGAGTGGTGCGGACTGGTTGCGGAGTGGTGCGGACTGGTTGCGGAGTGGTGCGGACTGGTTGCGGAGTGGTGCGGACTGGTTGCGGAGTGGTGCGGACTGGTTGCGGAGTGGTGCGGACTGGTTGCGGAGTGGTGCGGACTGGTTGCGGAGTGGTGCGGACTGGTTGCGGAGTGGTGCGGACTGGTTGCGGAGTGGTGCGGACTGGTTGCGGAGTGGTGCGGACTGGTTGCGGAGTGGTGCGGACTGGTTGCGGAGTGGTGCGGACTGGTTGCGGAGTGGTGCGGACTGGTTGCGGAGTGGTGCGGACTGGTTGCGGAGTGGTGCGGACTGGTTGCGGAGTGGTGCGGACTGGTTGCGGAGTGGTGCGGACTGGTTGCGGAGTGGTGCGGACTGGTTGCGGAGTGGTGCGGACTGGTTGCGGAGTGGTGCGGACTGGTTGCGGAGTGGTGCGGACTGGTTGCGGAGTGGTGCGGACTGGTTGCGGAGTGGTGCGGACTGGTTGCGGAGTGGTGCGGACTGGTTGCGGAGTGGTGCGGACTGGTTGCGGAGTGGTGCGGACTGGTTGCGGAGTGGTGCGGACTGGTTGCGGAGTGGTGCGGACTGGTTGCGGAGTGGTGCGGACTGGTTGCGGAGTGGTGCGGACTGGTTGCGGAGTGGTGCGGACTGGTTGCGGAGTGGTGCGGACTGGTTGCGGAGTGGTGCGGACTGGTTGCGGAGTGGTGCGGACTGGTTGCGGAGTGGTGCGGACTGGTTGCGGAGTGGTGCGGACTGGTTGCGGAGTGGTGCGGACTGGTTGCGGAGTGGTGCGGACTGGTTGCGGAGTGGTGCGGACTGGTTGCGGAGTGGTGCGGACTGGTTGCGGAGTGGTGCGGACTGGTTGCGGAGTGGTGCGGACTGGTTGCGGAGTGGTGCGGACTGGTTGCGGAGTGGTGCGGACTGGTTGCGGAGTGGTGCGGACTGGTTGCGGAGTGGTGCGGACTGGTTGCGGAGTGGTGCGGACTGGTTGCGGAGTGGTGCGGACTGGTTGCGGAGTGGTGCGGACTGGTTGCGGAGTGGTGCGGACTGGTTGCGGAGTGGTGCGGACTGGTTGCGGAGTGGTGCGGACTGGTTGCGGAGTGGTGCGGACTGGTTGCGGAGTGGTGCGGACTGGTTGCGGAGTGGTGCGGACTGGTTGCGGAGTGGTGCGGACTGGTTGCGGAGTGGTGCGGACTGGTTGCGGAGTGGTGCGGACTGGTTGCGGAGTGGTGCGGACTGGTTGCGGAGTGGTGCGGACTGGTTGCGGAGTGGTGCGGACTGGTTGCGGAGTGGTGCGGACTGGTTGCGGAGTGGTGCGGACTGGTTGCGGAGTGGTGCGGACTGGTTGCGGAGTGGTGCGGACTGGTTGCGGAGTGGTGCGGACTGGTTGCGGAGTGGTGCGGACTGGTTGCGGAGTGGTGCGGACTGGTTGCGGAGTGGTGCGGACTGGTTGCGGAGTGGTGCGGACTGGTTGCGGAGTGGTGCGGACTGGTTGCGGAGTGGTGCGGACTGGTTGCGGAGTGGTGCGGACTGGTTGCGGAGTGGTGCGGACTGGTTGCGGAGTGGTGCGGACTGGTTGCGGAGTGGTGCGGACTGGTTGCGGAGTGGTGCGGACTGGTTGCGGAGTGGTGCGGACTGGTTGCGGAGTGGTGCGGACTGGTTGCGGAGTGGTGCGGACTGGTTGCGGAGTGGTGCGGACTGGTTGCGGAGTGGTGCGGACTGGTTGCGGAGTGGTGCGGACTGGTTGCGGAGTGGTGCGGACTGGTTGCGGAGTGGTGCGGACTGGTTGCGGAGTGGTGCGGACTGGTTGCGGAGTGGTGCGGACTGGTTGCGGAGTGGTGCGGACTGGTTGCGGAGTGGTGCGGACTGGTTGCGGAGTGGTGCGGACTGGTTGCGGAGTGGTGCGGACTGGTTGCGGAGTGGTGCGGACTGGTTGCGGAGTGGTGCGGACTGGTTGCGGAGTGGTGCGGACTGGTTGCGGAGTGGTGCGGACTGGTTGCGGAGTGGTGCGGACTGGTTGCGGAGTGGTGCGGACTGGTTGCGGAGTGGTGCGGACTGGTTGCGGAGTGGTGCGGACTGGTTGCGGAGTGGTGCGGACTGGTTGCGGAGTGGTGCGGACTGGTTGCGGAGTGGTGCGGACTGGTTGCGGAGTGGTGCGGACTGGTTGCGGAGTGGTGCGGACTGGTTGCGGAGTGGTGCGGACTGGTTGCGGAGTGGTGCGGACTGGTTGCGGAGTGGTGCGGACTGGTTGCGGAGTGGTGCGGACTGGTTGCGGAGTGGTGCGGACTGGTTGCGGAGTGGTGCGGACTGGTTGCGGAGTGGTGCGGACTGGTTGCGGAGTGGTGCGGACTGGTTGCGGAGTGGTGCGGACTGGTTGCGGAGTGGTGCGGACTGGTTGCGGAGTGGTGCGGACTGGTTGCGGAGTGGTGCGGACTGGTTGCGGAGTGGTGCGGACTGGTTGCGGAGTGGTGCGGACTGGTTGCGGAGTGGTGCGGACTGGTTGCGGAGTGGTGCGGACTGGTTGCGGAGTGGTGCGGACTGGTTGCGGAGTGGTGCGGACTGGTTGCGGAGTGGTGCGGACTGGTTGCGGAGTGGTGCGGACTGGTTGCGGAGTGGTGCGGACTGGTTGCGGAGTGGTGCGGACTGGTTGCGGAGTGGTGCGGACTGGTTGCGGAGTGGTGCGGACTGGTTGCGGAGTGGTGCGGACTGGTTGCGGAGTGGTGCGGACTGGTTGCGGAGTGGTGCGGACTGGTTGCGGAGTGGTGCGGACTGGTTGCGGAGTGGTGCGGACTGGTTGCGGAGTGGTGCGGACTGGTTGCGGAGTGGTGCGGACTGGTTGCGGAGTGGTGCGGACTGGTTGCGGAGTGGTGCGGACTGGTTGCGGAGTGGTGCGGACTGGTTGCGGAGTGGTGCGGACTGGTTGCGGAGTGGTGCGAACCGGTTGCGGAATGGTGCGAACCGGTTGCGGAATTGTGCGAACTGGTTGCGGAGTGGTGCGAACTGGTTGCAGAGTGGTGCAAACTGGTTGTAGAGTGGTGCAACTGGTTGGGGAGTGGTGCAAACTGGTTGCGGCGCGGTGCGAACTGGTTGCGGAGTGGTGCGAAGTGGTTGCTGAGTGGTTCGAACTGGTTGCAGAGTGGTGCGAACTGGTTGCGGAGTGGTGCAAACTGGTTGTGGAGTGGTGTGAACTGGGTGCAGGTGGTGCAAACTGGTTGCGGAATGGTGGAAACTGGCTGCAGATTGGTGCGAACGGGTTGCGAAGTGGTACGAACTGGTTGCGGAGTGGTCCAAACTGGTTGTGGAGTGGTTCAAACAGGTTGCGGAGTGGTGCGAACTGGTTGCGGAGTGGTGCGAACTGGGTACGGGGTGGTGCGAACTGGTTGCGGAGTGGTCCAAACTGGTTGTGGAGTGGTTCAAACAGGTTGCGGAGTGGTGCGAACTGGTTGCGGAGTGGTGCGAACTGGGTACGGGGTGGTGCGAACTGGTTGCGGAGTGGTGCAAACGGGTTGCGGAGTGGTACGAACTGGATGCAGAGTGGTGTGAGCTGATTGGGGAGTGGTTTGTACTGGTTGCCGAGTAGTGCGAACAGGTTGCGGAAGTGGTGCCAACTGGGTGCGGAGTGGTGCGAACTGGTTGCGGAGTGGTGCAAACTGGTTGCGGAGTGGTGTGAACTGGTTGCAGAGTGGAGTGAGCTGGTTGCGGAGTGGTGCGAACTGTTTGGGGAGTTGTGCGAACTGGCTGCGTAGTGGTGCGAACTGGTTGTTGGGTGGTGCAAACTTGATGCGGAGTGGTGCGAACTTGTTGTATAGTGGTGGGAACTGGTTGCGGGGTGGTGGGAACTGGTCGATGAGTGGTGCGAACAGGTCGCGGAGTGCTGCGAACTGGTCGCGGAGTGGTGCGAACTGGTCACGGAGTGGTGCGAACTGGTTGCGGAGTGGTGCGAACAGGCTGCGGAGTGGTGCGAACGTGTTGCGAAGGGGTGCGAACTGGTTGCGGAGTGGTGCAAACTGGTTGCGGAGTGGTGTGAACTGGTTGCGGATTGGAGCGCACTGGTTGCGGAGTTGTGCGAACTGGTTGCAGAGTGGTGCGAACGGGTTGCGAAGTGGTGCGAACTGGTTGCGGAGTAGTGCGAACTGGTTACGGAGTGGTGCGAACTGGTTGCGGAGTGGTACGAACTGGTTGCGGAGTAGTGCGAACGGGTTGCAGAGTGGTGCAAACCGTTGCGGAGCGGTTCATACTGGTTGCGGAGTGGTGCGAACTGGCTGCGGAGTGGTGCGAACGGGTTGCAGAGTGGTGCGAACTGGTTGCGGAGTGGTACGAACTGGTTGCGGAGTAGTGCGAACGGGTTGCAGAGTGGTGCAAACCGTTGCGGAGCGGTTCATACTGGTTGCGGAGTGGTGCGAACTGGCTGCGGAGTGGTGCGAACGGGTTGCAGAGTGGTGCGAACTGGTTGCGGAGTGGTACGAACTGGTTGCGGAGTAGTGCGAACGGGTTGCAGAGTGGTGCAAACCGTTGCGGAGCGGTTCATACTGGTTGCGGAGTGGTGCGAACTGGCTGCGGAGTGGTGCGAACGGGTTGCAGAGTGGTGCGAACTGGTTGCGGAGTGGTACGAACTGGTTGCGGAGTAGTGCGAACGGGTTGCAGAGTGGTGCAAACCGTTGCGGAGCGGTTCATACTGGTTGCGGAGTGGTGCGAACTGGCTGCGGAGTGGTGCGAACGGGTTGCAGAGTGGTGCGAACTGGTTGCGGAGTGGTACGAACTGGTTGCGGAGTAGTGCGAACGGGTTGCAGAGTGGTGCAAACCGTTGCGGAGCGGTTCATACTGGTTGCGGAGTGGTGCGAACTGGCTGCGGAGTGGTGCGAACGGGTTGCAGAGTGGTGCGAACTGGTTGCGGAGTGGTACGAACTGGTTGCGGAGTAGTGCGAACGGGTTGCAGAGTGGTGCAAACCGTTGCGGAGCGGTTCATACTGGTTGCGGAGTGGTGCGAACTGGCTGCGGAGTGGTGCGAACGGGTTGCAGAGTGGTGCGAACTGGTTGCGGAGTGGTACGAACTGGTTGCGGAGTAGTGCGAACGGGTTGCAGAGTGGTGCAAACCGTTGCGGAGCGGTTCATACTGGTTGCGGAGTGGTGCGAACTGGCTGCGGAGTGGTGCGAACGGGTTGCAGAGTGGTGCGAACTGGTTGCGGAGTGGTACGAACTGGTTGCGGAGTAGTGCGAACGGGTTGCAGAGTGGTGCAAACCGTTGCGGAGCGGTTCATACTGGTTGCGGAGTGGTGCGAACTGGCTGCGGAGTGGTGCGAACGGGTTGCAGAGTGGTGCGAACTGGTTGCGGAGTGGTGCGAACTGGTTGCAGACTGGTGCGAACTGGTTGCGGAGTGGTTCGTACTGGTTGCGGAGTGGTGCGAACTGGTTGTAGAAGTGGTATGAACTGGGTGTGGAGTGGTGCAAACTTGTTACGGAGTGGTGCGAACTGGTTGCGGAGTGGTGCGAACGGGTTGTGGAGTGGTGCGAACTGGTTGCGGAGTGTTGCGACTGGTTGCAGAGTGGTGAGAACTGGTTGCGGATTGGTACGAACTGGTTGCGGAGCTGTACAAACTGGTTGCGGAGTGGTTCAAACTGGTTGCGGAGTGTTGCGAACTGGTTGCGGAATGGTGCGAACTGGTTGCGGAGTTGTGTGAACTGGTTGCGGAGTGGTGCGAGCTGGTTGAGGAGTGATGCGAACTGGTTGCGGCGTGGTGCGAACTAGTTGCAGAGTTGTGCGGACTGGTTGCGGAGTGGTGCAACCTGGCTGCGGAGTGGTGGAAACTGGCTGCGGAGTGGTGCAAATGGGTTGCGGAGTGGTTTGAACTGGTTGCGGAGTGGTGCGAACTGGCTGCAGAGTGGTGCGAACTGGTTACGGAGTGGTGCGAACAAGTTTCGGACTGGTGCGAACTGGTTGCGGAGTGGTGCGAACTGGCTGCAGAGTGGTGCGAACTGGTTACGGAGTGGTGCGAACAAGTTTCGGACTGGTGCGAACTGGCTGCGCAGTGGTGCAAACTGGTTTCGGAGTGGTGCGAGCTGGTTGAGGACTGATGCGAACTGGTTGCGGAGGGGTTCGGACTAGTTGCGGAGTGGTGCGGACTGGTTGCGGAGTAGTGCGAACTGGTTGCGGAGCCGTGCGAACTGGCTACGGAATGGTGCGAACTGGCTGCGGAGTGGTGCGAACGGGCTGCAAAGTGGTGCAAATGGATTGCAGAGTGGTGTGAACTGGTTGCGGAGTGGTGCGCACTGGTTGCGGAGTGGTGCGAACGGGTCGCGGAGTGGTCCAAATTGGCTGCGCAGTGGTGCGAACCGGTTGCGGAATGGTCCGAACTGGTTGCGGAATTGTGCGAACTGGTTGGGGAGTGGTGCAAACTGGTTGCGGAGTGGTGCAAACTGGTTGTAGAGTGGTGCAACTGGTTGGGGAGTGGTGCAAACTGGTTGCAGAGCGGTGCGAACTGGTTGCGGAGTGGTGCAAACTGGTTGTAGAGTGGTGCAACTGGTTGGGGAGTGGTGCAAACTGGTTGCAGAGCGGTGCGAACTGGTTGCGGAGTGGTGTGAAGTGGTTGCGGACTGGTTTGAACTGGTTGCGGAGTGGTGGGAACTGGTTGCGGATTGGTGCAAACTGGTTGCGGAGTGGTGTGAACTGGGTGCGGAGTGGTGCAAACTGGTTGCGGAATGGTGGGAACTGGTTGCGGATTGGTGCGAACGGGCTGCGGAGTTGTGCGAACTGGTTGCGGTGTGGTGCAAAATGGTTGTGGAGTGGTTCGAACGGATTGCAGAGTAGTGCGAACTGGTTGCAGAGTGGTACGAACTGGTTACGGGGTGGTGCAAACTGGTTGCGGAGTGGTGCAAACTGGTTGCGGAGTGGTGCGAACTCGTTGCAGAGTGGTGTGAGCTGGTTGCGGAGTGGTTTGTACTGGTTGCGGAGTGGTGCGAACTGGTTGCGGAAGTGGTGCGAACTGGCTGCGGAGTGGTGTGAACTGGTTGCGGAGTGGTGCAAACTGGTTGGGAGTGGTGCGAACTGGTTGCAGAGTGGTTTGAGCTGGTTGCAGAGTGGTGCAAACTGTTTGGGGAGTTGTGCGAACTGGTTGCGGAGTGGTGCGAACTGGTCGCGGAGTGGTGCGAACTGGTTGCGGAATGGTGTGAACTGGTTGCGGAGTGGTGCGAACTGGTTGCGAAGTGGTGCGAAGTGGTTGTGAAGTGGTGCAAACTGGTTGCGGAGTGGTGCAAACTGGTCACGGAGTGGTGCGAACTGGTTGCGGAATGGTGTGAACTGGTTGCGGAGTGGTGCGAACTGGTTGCGAAGTGGTGCGAAGTGGTTGTGAAGTGGTGCAAACTGGTTGCGGAGTGGTGCAAACTGGTCACGGAGTGGTGCGAACTGGTTGCGGAATGGTGTGAACTGGTTGCGGAGTGGTGCGAACTGGTTGCGAAGTGGTGCGAAGTGGTTGTGAAGTGGTGCAAACTGGTTGCGGAGTGGTGCAAACTGGTCACGGAGTGGTGCGAACTGGTTGCGGAATGGTGTGAACTGGTTGCGGAGTGGTGCGAACTGGTTGCGAAGTGGTGCGAAGTGGTTGTGAAGTGGTGCAAACTGGTTGCGGAGTGGTGCAAACTGGTCACGGAGTGGTGCGAACTGGTTGCGGAATGGTGTGAACTGGTTGCGGAGTGGTGCGAACTGGTTGCGAAGTGGTGCGAAGTGGTTGTGAAGTGGTGCAAACTGGTTGCGGAGTGGTGCAAACTGGTCACGGAGTGGTGCGAACTGGTTGCGGAATGGTGTGAACTGGTTGCGGAGTGGTGCGAACTGGTTGCGAAGTGGTGCGAAGTGGTTGTGAAGTGGTGCAAACTGGTTGCGGAGTGGTGCAAACTGGTCACGGAGTGGTGCGAACTGGTTGCGGAATGGTGTGAACTGGTTGCGGAGTGGTGCGAACTGGTTGCGAAGTGGTGCGAAGTGGTTGTGAAGTGGTGCAAACTGGTTGCGGAGTGGTGCAAACTGGTCACGGAGTGGTGCGAACTGGTTGCGGAATGGTGTGAACTGGTTGCGGAGTGGTGCGAACTGGTTGCGAAGTGGTGCGAAGTGGTTGTGAAGTGGTGCAAACTGGTTGCGGAGTGGTGCAAACTGGTCACGGAGTGGTGCGAACTGGTTGCGGAATGGTGTGAACTGGTTGCGGAGTGGTGCGAACTGGTTGCGAAGTGGTGCGAAGTGGTTGTGAAGTGGTGCAAACTGGTTGCGGAGTGGTGCAAACTGGTCACGGAGTGGTGCGAACTGGTTGCGGAATGGTGTGAACTGGTTGCGGAGTGGTGCGAACTGGTTGCGAAGTGGTGCGAAGTGGTTGTGAAGTGGTGCAAACTGGTTGCGGAGTGGTGCAAACTGGTCACGGAGTGGTGCGAACTGGTTGCGGAATGGTGTGAACTGGTTGCGGAGTGGTGCGAACTGGTTGCGAAGTGGTGCGAAGTGGTTGTGAAGTGGTGCAAACTGGTTGCGGAGTGGTGCAAACTGGTCACGGAGTGGTGCGAACTGGTTGCGGAATGGTGTGAACTGGTTGCGGAGTGGTGCGAACTGGTTGCGAAGTGGTGCGAAGTGGTTGTGAAGTGGTGCAAACTGGTTGCGGAGTGGTGCAAACTGGTCACGGAGTGGTGCGAACTGGTTGCGGAATGGTGTGAACTGGTTGCGGAGTGGTGCGAACTGGTTGCGAAGTGGTGCGAAGTGGTTGTGAAGTGGTGCAAACTGGTTGCGGAGTGGTGCAAACTGGTCACGGAGTGGTGCGAACTGGTTGCGGAATGGTGTGAACTGGTTGCGGAGTGGTGCGAACTGGTTGCGAAGTGGTGCGAAGTGGTTGTGAAGTGGTGCAAACTGGTTGCGGAGTGGTGCAAACTGGTCACGGAGTGGTGCGAACTGGTTGCGGAATGGTGTGAACTGGTTGCGGAGTGGTGCGAACTGGTTGCGAAGTGGTGCGAAGTGGTTGTGAAGTGGTGCAAACTGGTTGCGGAGTGGTGCAAACTGGTCACGGAGTGGTGCGAACTGGTTGCGGAATGGTGTGAACTGGTTGCGGAGTGGTGCGAACTGGTTGCGAAGTGGTGCGAAGTGGTTGTGAAGTGGTGCAAACTGGTTGCGGAGTGGTGCAAACTGGTCACGGAGTGGTGCGAACTGGTTGCGGAATGGTGTGAACTGGTTGCGGAGTGGTGCGAACTGGTTGCGAAGTGGTGCGAAGTGGTTGTGAAGTGGTGCAAACTGGTTGCGGAGTGGTGCAAACTGGTCACGGAGTGGTGCGAACTGGTTGCGGAATGGTGTGAACTGGTTGCGGAGTGGTGCGAACTGGTTGCGAAGTGGTGCGAAGTGGTTGTGAAGTGGTGCAAACTGGTTGCGGAGTGGTGCAAACTGGTCACGGAGTGGTGCGAACTGGTTGCGGAATGGTGTGAACTGGTTGCGGAGTGGTGCGAACTGGTTGCGAAGTGGTGCGAAGTGGTTGTGAAGTGGTGCAAACTGGTTGCGGAGTGGTGCAAACTGGTTGCGGAGTGGTGCAAACTGGTTGCGGAGTGGTGCGAACTGGTTGCGGAGTGGTGCGAACTGGTTGCGGAGTGGTGCGAACTGGTTGCGGAGTGGTGCGAGCTGGTTGCGGGGTGGTGCAAACTGGTTGCGAAGTGGTGGGACCTGGTTTCGGAGTGGTGCGAACTGGCTGCAGAGTGGTGCGAACTGGTTGCGGACTGTTGCAAACTGGCTGCGGAGTGGTGCGAGCTGGTTGAGGAGTGATGCGAACTGGTTGCCGCGTGGTGCGAACTAGTTGCTGAGTGGTGCGGACTGGTTGAGGAGTGGTGCAAACTGGTTGCACAACGGTGCGAATTGGCTGCGGTGTGGTGCAACCTGGCTGCGGAGTGGTGCGAACTGGCTGCGGAGCAGTGCAAATGGGTTGCAGAGTGGTGTGAACTGGTTGCGGTGTGGTGCCAACTGGCTGCAGAGTGGTGAGAACTGGTTGCGGAGTGGTGCGAACTGGTTGCAGAGTGGTGCGAACCGGTTGCGGAATGGTGCAAACTGGTTGCGGAGTGGTGGGAACTTGTTGCATAGTGGTGCGAACTGGTTGCCGAGTAGTGCAAACTGGTTGGAGAGTGGTGCGAACTGTTTGGGAAGTGGTGCGAACTGGTTGCGGAGTCGTGCGAACTGGTTGCGGGGTGGTGCGAACTGGTTGCGGAAGTGGTGCGAACTGGTTGCGGAGTGGTCCAAACGAGTTGCGGTGTGGTGCGAACTGGTTGCGGAAGTGGTGCGAACTGGTTGCGGGGTGGTGCGTATGGGTTGCAAAGGGGTGCGAACTGGCTGTGGAGTGGTGCGAACGGGTTGTGGAGTGGTGCGAACTGGTTGCAGAGTAGTGCAAACTGGTTGCAGAGTGGTGCGAGCTGATTGCGGAGTGGTGCGAAAAGGTTGCGGAGTGGTGCGAACTAGTTGCGGAGTGGTGCGAACTGGCTGCGGAGCAGTGCAAATGGGTTGCAGAGTGGTGTGAACTGGTTGCGGAGTGGTGCGAGCTGGTTGCGGAGTGGTGCGAATGGGTTGCAAAGGGGTGCGAACTGGCTGTGGAGTGGTGCGAACGGGTTGTGGAGTGGTGCGAACTGGTTGCAGAGTAGTGCAAACTGGTTGCAGAGTGGTGCGAGCTGATTGCGGAGTGGTGCGAAAAGGTTGCGGAGTGGTGCGAACTAGTTGCGGAGTGGTGCGAACTGGCTGCGGAGCAGTGCAAATGGGTTGCAGAGTGGTGTGAACTGGTTGCGGAGTGGTGCGAGCTGGTTGCGGAGTGGTGCGAATGGGTTGCAAAGGGGTGCGAACTGGCTGTGGAGTGGTGCGAACGGGTTGTGGAGTGGTGCGAACTGGTTGCAGAGTAGTGCAAACTGGTTGCAGAGTGGTGCGAGCTGATTGCGGAGTGGTGCGAAAAGGTTGCGGAGTGGTGCGAACTAGTTGCGGAGTGGTGCGAACTGGCTGCGGAGCAGTGCAAATGGGTTGCAGAGTGGTGTGAACTGGTTGCGGAGTGGTGCGAGCTGGTTGCGGAGTGGTGCGAATGGGTTGCAAAGGGGTGCGAACTGGCTGTGGAGTGGTGCGAACGGGTTGTGGAGTGGTGCGAACTGGTTGCAGAGTAGTGCAAACTGGTTGCAGAGTGGTGCGAGCTGATTGCGGAGTGGTGCGAAAAGGTTGCGGAGTGGTGCGAACTAGTTGCGGAGTGGTGCGAACTGGCTGCGGAGTGGTGCGAGCTGGTTGCGGAGTGGTGCAAAAAGGTTGCGGAGTGGTGCGAACTGGTTGCGGAGTGGGTCGAGCTGGTTGCGTAGTGGTGCTAACTGGTTCCGGAGTGGTGCAAACTGGTTGCGGAGTGGTACGCACTGGTTATGGAGTGGTGCAAACTGGTTGCGGAGTGGTGCGAGGTGGTTGCAGAGTGCTGCGAACTGGTTGCTGAGTGGTGCGAACTGGTTGTGGAGTGGTGCGAACTGGTTGCGGAGTGGTGGGAACTGGTTGCGGGGTGGTGCGTAAGGGTGCACACCGGGTAAGATTCCCGGATCCCAGATTGGATTCGGATTCACGAATCCGAATCCAGGTTTGGCTTTGATTCACGAATCCGAATCTGGATTCGCGAATTCGTAAGATTCACGAATATTTTCCGAATCCAATGGGTGATGGCAGGTAAAAATCCTCTAATCTACCACATAAATCCCTGTTTTCCATGTTGAAACAATAAGGAAAGGATCTCCGAATCCTGAATCGAATCCTCATGAAGGATTTGGATCCCCGAATCCGAATCTTTTTCCGGGTTCACGAATCTTATTCACGAATCCTAGAATTTGGTGTGCAGCCTTAGTGGTGCGAACTGGTCGCTGAGTGGTGGGAACTGGTCACGCAGTTCTTGGAACTGGTCGCGGAGTGGTGCAAATGGGTCACAGAGTGGTGCAAATGGGTTGCACAGTGGTGCGAACGGGTTGCAAAGGGGTGCAAGCTGGTTGCGGAGTGGTGCGAACTGGTTGCGGAGTGGTGTGAACTGGTTGTTGGTTGGTGCGAACTGGTTGGAGAGTTGTGCGAACTGGTTGCGGAGTGGTAGGAACTGGTTGCAGAATGATGCAAACGGAATGCGGCGTGGTGCAAACGGGTTGTGGAGTGGTGCGAACTGGAAACGGGGTGATGCGAACTGGCTGCGGAGTGGTGCGAACTGGCTGCGGAGTGGTGCGAGTTGGTTGCGGAGTGGTGCGAACTGATTGCGGAGTGGTGCGAACTCGTTACGGAGTGGTGCGAACTAGTTGTGGAGTGGTGCGAACTGGATGCGGAGTGGTGCGAACTGGTTACGGAGTGGTACAAACTGGTTGCGGAGTGGTGCTAACAAGTTTGAGAGTGGTGCGAACCGGTTGCGGAGTGGTGCAAACTGGTTGCGGAGTGGTGCGAACTGGTTGCGGAGTGGTGCGAACTAGTTGTGGAGTGGTGCGAACTGGATGCGGAGTGGTGCGAACTGGTTACGGAGTGGTACAAACTGGTTGCGGAGTGGTGCTAACAAGTTTGAGAGTGGTGCGAACCGGTTGCGGAGTGGTTCAAACTGGTTGCGGAGTGGTTCGAACTGGTTGTGGATTGGTACAAACTGGTTGCGGAGTGGTGAGAAATTGTTGCGGAGTGGTGCGAACTGGCTGCAGAGTGGTGCGAACTGGTCGCGGAGTGATGCAAACTGGCTGTGGAGTTGTGTGAACTGGTTGCGGAGTGGTGCAAACTTGTTGCGGAGTGGTGCGAACTGGTTGCGGAGTGGTTCGAACTGGTTGCGGAGTGGTGCGAACTGGTTGCGGAGTGGTGCGAACTGGTTGCAGAGTGGTGCCAACTGGTCGTGGAGTGGTTCGAACTGGCTGCGGAGTGGTGCGAACTGTTATTCCTGAGTCACGTGGCCTGAGGCTCCGGTCTAGAAAACAGCGCCGACACAATGGCAACTGCCGACCGTCCAAGGGAATTTCACCCAAGGATCACGATCACCCCCAAGGAATTAACTATGCCTCTGGTGAGACCTAGCTACCCAGGTGCTTTCGCTCAAGGTCTTAGGGGCTCCCGCCCTCTAAGCCTTCTTCTTCCTTGGTGTGAGAGCCCAACAAATTAAGTCAGCACTCTCACACGAGCAAGATTACAACCACCTTAGCAGTTCATATCAAGCTCAGTCTCAAGCGCACAGCTCAAACAAGAGACATCAAGTGAAGGAGTAGTTGAGACAATGGCAAGTACAAGGCATAAATAGCTAAGGAGTGCCTTTGGCAGCCGAAGCGCACGCGCCTCGGCTAACCCGAAGCGCGCGCGCCTCGGCCGATGTCACTCCTTAAATTAAGGAGGTCATCCCCTCAATCAGGGAAGACATCCCCTGATCCAAGGCACATCTTGCATCTTCCAATCCGACCGTTGGATCAGCCCGAAACTTGGACAGCTGACAGTTTGACACCTGCTCTTTCCATCGGTACGGTCAGATTGACAATCTGAATAGCCATCATCAGAAAAACCCAGGGGACTTATCCTTGAACAAGGACAGTGCATGCCTGGTCTGTTGGACCGGACCCAGGGGACTTGCTCCACATGAGCAGTGCATGCCTGGTCCGTCCACTACTCGCCAATTCTGGAGACTAGTGGCCAAGGGGCATTCAAATAACAACAATCTCTCCCTTGCACCTCTGGCCACTTGTCCTGTCTTCAGTCTTCGTCACTTACGCTCTTCATGCCGATACCCTGTCTTCCTGCAAGGTGGAGTTCTCGGTGAAGGGGTTTTGTCAGCATGTCTGCCCGGTTGAGCTTGGACGCAACTTGCTCAAGCTCCAGCACTCCCTTAACAACCAGGTCGTGACTGAAGTGGTACCGAACTTGGATGTGTTCTGTCCTCCGCGTCAAGGTGCCATTTTTGGACATGTCAATGGCAGACTTGTTGTCCACCTTGACTACAGTTGCGACCGATTGAGGTGCTCGTATCTCTTGGAGCAGGCTACGCAGCCACATTGTCTCCTTGCACGCTTCCGCTAGAGCAATGTACTCTGCTTCGGCAGTGGAGAGGGAGACGCAGTCCTGCTTACGGCTTGCCCATGACACGGCTCCTCCGTTCAGCACGCACACGTAGCCCGACGTGGACTTGCGGTCGTCGACATTCCCAGCCCAATCTGCATCGGTATACACCATGAGCCGCAAGGAGTCCGACTGTGGCACCCCACCGTACTGGATGCCCAAGTGTCGCGTGCCCTTCAGGTAGCGAAAGATCCGGTTCACTGCTTGCCAGTGTTGTGGCCCACAATTGGCCACATACCTGCTCACCTGCCCCACAGCGTGGCAGATGTCGGGGCGAGTCGCGACCATCGCGTACATTAGACTGCCCACGGTAGACTGATATGGCACGCCTGCCATGTCGACCTGCTCTGCTTTGTTGGTAGGAGCGGCACCTGAGGTGAGGATGCAATCTGCTGCCATGGGGATGCTGACGGGTTTGCAGTCCTCCATGTCGTACCGCTTGAGGATGTGATCAATGTATTTGGTCTGGCTGAGCCTGATGGTGCTGGCTGAGCGATCCCGCGTGACAGTGATACCTAGGTAGTACTCAAGAGGTCCCAGGTCTTTCATCTGGAACCGGCTGCTCAGCTGCATCTTGATGTTCTTGAGTAGCTTTGTCGATGATGCGCAGATGATGAGATCATCGACGTAAAGAGCCACCAAGACGAGGCCATCCTCGTCCTCTCGTACGTACATACTGAGGTCGTTCTTGCAGTGACCGTATCCGGACCCCTCCATGAAGGCGTCCATCTCCTTGTACCAGCACCTTGGGGCCTGTTTCAGCCCATACAATGACTTGTCGAGCTTACAAACTTTTCCAGGTGGTGCATCCACNGACTTCTTTGTCAAGCTTTCCGTAGAGAAATGCAGTCTTGACATCCATCTGGTGAACCTCTAAGTTCTTGGCTGCTGCTGTTGCGAGGAGAGACCGGATCGTTGCAAAGGTGACGACGGGCGCGTACGTCTCATCGTACTCGCTCCCCGGCCGTTGCGCAAAACCCTTAGCCACCAGTCGCGCCTTGTGGCGGTCGATGGTCCCATCCTGCTTCAGCTTCTTGACCATGACCCACTTGTACCCTACAACGTGAGCGCCAGCGGGCCGGTCCACCAGCTTCCATGTACTGTTCTCCTTGTGCGAGGCCAACTCGCTTTTGATGGCGGCCTTCCACTTGGCCCCATCCGGTAGAGCAAGTGCTTCTGCCACTGTGGACGGCTCTCCTTGAGCCACAAAGGCGTAACTCA
>SZWC01000401.1:57131-74605 GCA_023375785.1 Penium margaritaceum
GGTTTCGGAGTGTTGTGAACTGGTTGCGGAGTGGTGCGACTTGGATGCCGGTTGGTGCAAACTGATTGCAGAGTGGTGCGAACTGGTTGTGGAGTGGTTCGTACTGGTTGCGGTGTGGTGCGAACTGGTTGCCGAATGGTGCGGACGTGTTGCGGAGTGGTGCGAACTGGTTGCGGAGTGGTGGGAACTAGTTGCGGATTGGTGTGAACTGGTTGCGAGTGGTGTGAACTGGTTGCGGAGTGGAGCAAACTGGTTGTGGAGTGGTGCGAACTGGTTGTGGAGTGGTGCGAACTGGTTGCGGAGTGGTGATAACTGGTTGTGAAGTTGTGCGAACTGGTTGCGGAGTGGAGCGAAATGGTTGCAGAGTGGTGAGAACGGGTTGCGGAGTGGTGCAAACTGGTTGCGGAGTGGTGCGAACGGATTGCGGTGTGATGCAATATGGTTGCGGAGTGGTGTGAACTGGTTGCGGAGTGGTGCAAACTGGTTGCGGAGTATTGCAAACTGGTTGCGGAGTGGTGCGACCATTCCGTAACCAGTAGGCACCCCACTCCGCAACCAGTTCGCACCACTTCCACAACCAGCTCGCACCCCTCCGCAACCAGTTCGAACCACTCCGCAACCAGTTTGCACCACTCTGCAACCAGTTCGCACCACTCCGCAACCCGTTTGCACCACTCCGTAACCCGTTCGCACCACTCCGCAACCAGTTCACACCACTCCGGAACCAGCTCACACCACTCCGCAACCAGTTCGCACCACTCCGCAACCCGTTCGCACCACTCGGCAACCAGTTCGCACCACACCGCAACCAGTACGAACCACTCCACAACCAGTTCGCACCACTCTGCAGTCAGTTTGCACCACTCCGCAACCAGTTCGCACCACTCCGCAACCCGTTCGCACCACTCCGCAACCAGTTCGCACCATTCCGTAACCAGTTGGCACCACTCCGCAACCAGTTCGCACCACTTCCACAACCAGCTCGCACCCCTCCGCAACCAGTTCGAACCACTCCGCAACCAGTTTGCACCACTCTGCAACCAGTTCGCACCACTCCGCAACCCGTTTGCACCACTCCGTAACCCGTTCGCACCACTCAGCAACCAGTTCACACCACTCCGCAACCAGTTTGCACCACCCCGCAACCAGTTTGTACCCCTTTGCATCCCATTCGCACCACTCCGAAACCCATTCGCACCACTCCGCAACCAAATCACACCACTGCGCAACTCGTTTGCACCACTCTGCAACCAGTTTGCTCCACTTACGCGACCAGTTCGCACCACTCCGCAACCAGTACGAACCACCCCGCAACCAGTTTGCACAACTCTGAAACATGTTCACACCACTCCGCAACCCGTTTGCACCACTCCGCAACCAATTCGCACCACTCCGCAGCCAGTTTGCAGCACTCCGCAACCAGTTCGTACCACTCGGCAACCAGTTCGCACCACGCCGCAACCAGTTCCCACCACTATGCAACCAGTTTGCACCAATCCGCAACCAGTTCACACCACTCCGCAACCAGTTTGCAACACTCCGCAACCAGTTCGCACCCCTTCGCAACCCGTTCGCACCACTCCACAACCCGTTCGCACCATTCCGCAACCAGTTCGCACCATTCCGTAACCAGTTGGCACCACTCCGCAACCAGTTCGCACCACTTCCACAACCAGTTCGCATCCTTCCGCAACCAGTTCGAACCACTCCGCATCCAGTTGCCGAGTGGTGTGGACTGGTTGCGGAGTGGTGCGAACTGGTTGCGGAGTGGTGCGAACTGGCTGCGGAGTGGTGCGAACTGGCTGCGGAGTGGTGCAAATGGGTTGCAGAGTGGTGTGAACTGGTTGCGGAGTGGTGCGAACTGGTTGCGGAGTGGTGCGAACGGGTTGCGGAGTGGTGCAAACTGGTTGCAAAGTGGTGCGAACTGGTTGCGGACTGGTGAGAACTGGATGCGGAGTGGTGCGGACTGGTTGCGGAGTGGTGCGAACTTGTTGCGGAGTGGTGCGAACTGGTTGCAGGGTGGTGCAAACTGTCTGCGGAAAGCTGCGAACTGGTTGCGGAGTGGTGCGAACTGGTTGCGGAGTGGTGCAAACTGGTTGCGGAGTGGTGCGAACTGGTTGCGGGGTGGTGCGAACTGGTTGCGGAGTGGTGTGAACTGGTGGCGGAGTGGTGCGAACAGGTGGCGGAGTGGTGTGAGCTGGTTGCAGAGTGGTGTGAACGGGTTGCGGAGTGGTGCGACCTGGATGCCGAGTGGTGCGAACTGATTGCAGGGTGGTTGGAACTGGTTGTGGAGTAGTTCGTACTGGTTGCGGTGTGGCGCGAACTGGTTGCCGAGTGGTGCAAACGTGCTGCGGAGTGCTGTGAACTTGTTGCGGAGTGGTCCAACTGGTTGCGGAGTGGGGCGAACTGGTTGCAGAGTGGTGCGAACTGGTTGCGGAGTAGTGGGAAACTGGTTGTGGAGTGGTGCGAACCAGTTGCGGAGTGGTGCGAATGGGTTGCGGAGTGGTGCGAACGGGTTGCGAAAGGGTGCGAACTGGTTGCGGAGTGGTGCAAACTGGTTGCGGAGTGGTGTGGAATGGTTGCGGAGTGGTGCGAATGGGTTGCGGAGTGGTGCGAACGGGTTGCGAAAGGGTGCGAACTGGTTGCGGAGTGGTGCAAACTGGTTGCGGAGTGGTGTGGAATGGTTGCGGAATGGTGCAAACGGGTTGCAGAGTGGTGCGAACTGGTTGCAAAGTGGTACAAACAGGTTGCGGAGTGGTGCGAACTGGTTGCACATGGGTGCGTTCTGGTTGCTGAGTGGTGCGAACTGGTTGCAGACTGGTGCGAACTGGTTGCGGACTGGTGCGAACTGGATGCGGAGAGGTGCGAGCTGGTTGAGGAGTGGTGCGAACTGGTGGTGGAGTGGTGGGAACTGATTGCGGAGTGGTGCGAACTGGTTGCGGAGTGGTGCGAACGGGTTGGAGAGTGGTGCAAACTGGCTGCGGAGTGGTGCGAATTGGTTGCGGAGTGGTGCAAACGGGTTGCGCAGTGGTGCGAACTGGTTGCGGAGTAGTGCGAACTGGTTGCGGAGTGGTCCAACTGGTTGCGGAGTGGTGCGAACGGATTGCGGTGTGATACAATCTGGTTGCGGAGTGGTGTGAACTGGTTGCGGAGTGGTGCAAACGGGTTGCGCAGTGGTGCGAACTGGTTGCGGAGTAGTGCGAACTGGTTGCGGAGTGGTCCAACTGGTTGCGGAGTGGTGCGAACGGATTGCGGTGTGATACAATCTGGTTGCGGAGTGGTGTGAACTGGTTGCGGAGTGGTGCAAACGGGTTGCGCAGTGGTGCGAACTGGTTGCGGAGTAGTGCGAACTGGTTGCGGAGTGGTCCAACTGGTTGCGGAGTGGTGCGAACGGATTGCGGTGTGATACAATCTGGTTGCGGAGTGGTGTGAACTGGTTGCGGAGTGGTGCAAACGGGTTGCGCAGTGGTGCGAACTGGTTGCGGAGTAGTGCGAACTGGTTGCGGAGTGGTCCAACTGGTTGCGGAGTGGTGCGAACGGATTGCGGTGTGATACAATCTGGTTGCGGAGTGGTGTGAACTGGTTGCGGAGTGGTGCAAACGGGTTGCGCAGTGGTGCGAACTGGTTGCGGAGTAGTGCGAACTGGTTGCGGAGTGGTCCAACTGGTTGCGGAGTGGTGCGAACGGATTGCGGTGTGATACAATCTGGTTGCGGAGTGGTGTGAACTGGTTGCGGAGTGGTGCAAACGGGTTGCGCAGTGGTGCGAACTGGTTGCGGAGTAGTGCGAACTGGTTGCGGAGTGGTCCAACTGGTTGCGGAGTGGTGCGAACGGATTGCGGTGTGATACAATCTGGTTGCGGAGTGGTGTGAACTGGTTGCGGAGTGGTGCAAACGGGTTGCGCAGTGGTGCGAACTGGTTGCGGAGTAGTGCGAACTGGTTGCGGAGTGGTCCAACTGGTTGCGGAGTGGTGCGAACGGATTGCGGTGTGATACAATCTGGTTGCGGAGTGGTGTGAACTGGTTGCGGAGTGGTGCAAACGGGTTGCGCAGTGGTGCGAACTGGTTGCGGAGTAGTGCGAACTGGTTGCGGAGTGGTCCAACTGGTTGCGGAGTGGTGCGAACGGATTGCGGTGTGATACAATCTGGTTGCGGAGTGGTGTGAACTGGTTGCGGAGTGGTGCAAACGGGTTGCGCAGTGGTGCGAACTGGTTGCGGAGTAGTGCGAACTGGTTGCGGAGTGGTCCAACTGGTTGCGGAGTGGTGCGAACGGATTGCGGTGTGATACAATCTGGTTGCGGAGTGGTGTGAACTGGTTGCGGAGTGGTGCAAACGGGTTGCGCAGTGGTGCGAACTGGTTGCGGAGTAGTGCGAACTGGTTGCGGAGTGGTCCAACTGGTTGCGGAGTGGTGCGAACGGATTGCGGTGTGATACAATCTGGTTGCGGAGTGGTGTGAACTGGTTGCGGAGTGGTGCAAACGGGTTGCGCAGTGGTGCGAACTGGTTGCGGAGTAGTGCGAACTGGTTGCGGAGTGGTCCAACTGGTTGCGGAGTGGTGCGAACGGATTGCGGTGTGATACAATCTGGTTGCGGAGTGGTGTGAACTGGTTGCGGAGTGGTGCAAACGGGTTGCGCAGTGGTGCGAACTGGTTGCGGAGTAGTGCGAACTGGTTGCGGAGTGGTCCAACTGGTTGCGGAGTGGTGCGAACGGATTGCGGTGTGATACAATCTGGTTGCGGAGTGGTGTGAACTGGTTGCGGAGTGGTGCAAACGGGTTGCGCAGTGGTGCGAACTGGTTGCGGAGTAGTGCGAACTGGTTGCGGAGTGGTCCAACTGGTTGCGGAGTGGTGCGAACGGATTGCGGTGTGATACAATCTGGTTGCGGAGTGGTGTGAACTGGTTGCGGAGTGGTGCAAACGGGTTGCGCAGTGGTGCGAACTGGTTGCGGAGTAGTGCGAACTGGTTGCGGAGTGGTCCAACTGGTTGCGGAGTGGTGCGAACGGATTGCGGTGTGATACAATCTGGTTGCGGAGTGGTGTGAACTGGTTGCGGAGTGGTGCAAACGGGTTGCGCAGTGGTGCGAACTGGTTGCGGAGTAGTGCGAACTGGTTGCGGAGTGGTCCAACTGGTTGCGGAGTGGTGCGAACGGATTGCGGTGTGATACAATCTGGTTGCGGAGTGGTGTGAACTGGTTGCGGAGTGGTGCAAACGGGTTGCGCAGTGGTGCGAACTGGTTGCGGAGTAGTGCGAACTGGTTGCGGAGTGGTCCAACTGGTTGCGGAGTGGTGCGAACGGATTGCGGTGTGATACAATCTGGTTGCGGAGTGGTGTGAACTGGTTGCGGAGTGGTGCAAACGGGTTGCGCAGTGGTGCGAACTGGTTGCGGAGTAGTGCGAACTGGTTGCGGAGTGGTCCAACTGGTTGCGGAGTGGTGCGAACGGATTGCGGTGTGATACAATCTGGTTGCGGAGTGGTGTGAACTGGTTGCGGAGTGGTGCAAACGGGTTGCGCAGTGGTGCGAACTGGTTGCGGAGTAGTGCGAACTGGTTGCGGAGTGGTCCAACTGGTTGCGGAGTGGTGCGAACGGATTGCGGTGTGATACAATCTGGTTGCGGAGTGGTGTGAACTGGTTGCGGAGTGGTGCAAACGGGTTGCGCAGTGGTGCGAACTGGTTGCGGAGTAGTGCGAACTGGTTGCGGAGTGGTCCAACTGGTTGCGGAGTGGTGCGAACGGATTGCGGTGTGATACAATCTGGTTGCGGAGTGGTGTGAACTGGTTGCGGAGTGGTGCAAACGGGTTGCGCAGTGGTGCGAACTGGTTGCGGAGTAGTGCGAACTGGTTGCGGAGTGGTCCAACTGGTTGCGGAGTGGTGCGAACGGATTGCGGTGTGATACAATCTGGTTGCGGAGTGGTGTGAACTGGTTGCGGAGTGGTGCAAACGGGTTGCGCAGTGGTGCGAACTGGTTGCGGAGTAGTGCGAACTGGTTGCGGAGTGGTCCAACTGGTTGCGGAGTGGTGCGAACGGATTGCGGTGTGATACAATCTGGTTGCGGAGTGGTGTGAACTGGTTGCGGAGTGGTGCGAACTGGCTGCGGACTGGTGCGAGCTGGTTGAGGAGTGGTGCGAACTGGTTGCGGAGTGGTGCGAACTAGTTGCGGAATGGTGTAAACTGGTTGCGGAGTGGTGCAAACTGGTTACGGAGTGGTGCAAACTGGTTGTGGAATGGTGCAAACGGGTTGCAAAATGGTGCAAATTGGTTGTGGAGTGGTGCGAACTGGTTGCGGATTGGTGCGAACTGGTTGAGGAGTGGTGGGATCTGGTTGCAGAGTGGTGTGAACCGGTTGCGAAGTGGTGCGAATGGGCTGCAGAGTGGTGCGAACTGGTCGCGGAGTGGTGCGAACTGCTTGCGGATTGGTGCCAACTGGTTGCGGAGTGGTGGGAACTGGTTGCAGTCTTGTGCGGACTGGTTGCATAGTTGTGCGAACTAGTTGTGGAGTGGTGAGAACGGGTTGTGGAGTGGTGCAAACTGGTTGTGGAGTGCTGCGAACTGGTTGCGGAGTGGTGCAAACTGGTTGGGGAGTGATGCTGCCTGGTTGCGGAGTGGTGCAAACTGGTTGCGGAGTGGTGCAAACCGGTTGCAGAATAGTGCAAACTGGTTGCGGAGTGGTGTGAACTGGTTGCGGAGTGGTGAGAACTGGGTGCAGAGTGGTGCAAACTGGTTGCGGAGTGGTGCGAACCTGCTGTGGAGTGGTGCGAACTGGTTGCGGAGTGGTGTGAACTGGTTGCGGAGTGGTGTGAACTGGTTGCGGACTGGTGCGACCTGGTTGCGGAGTGGTGCAAACTGGTTGCAGAGTGGTGCGAACCGGTTTCGGAGTGGTGCGAACTGGTTTTGTATTGGTGCGAACTGGCTGCGGAGTGGTGCGAACTGGGTTCGGAGTGGGGCGAGCTGGTGGCGGAGTGATGCGAACTGGTTGCGGAGTGGTGCAAACTAGTTGCGGAGTGGCGCGGACTGGTTGCGGATTGGTGCGCACTGGTTGCGGAGTTGTGCGAACTGGTTGCGGAGTGGTTCAAACTGGTTGCGGAGTGGAGCGAACTGGTTGCTGCGTGGTGCGAACTGGTTCCGGAGTGGTGCAAACTGGTTACAAAGTTGTGCGAACTGGTTGCAGAGTGGTGGGAACTGGCTGTGGAGTGGTGCGAACCTGTAACGGAGTGATGCGAACTGGTTGCGGATTGGTGGGAACTGGTTGCAGAGTGGTGCGAACGGGTTGCGGAGTGGTGTGAACTGGTTCGGGAGTGGTGCGAACTGGTTGCGGAGTGGTGGGAACTCGTTGCGGAGTGGTGCAAACTGGTTGCTGAGTGGTGCGAACTGGTTGCGGAGTGGTGCCAACTGGCTCTGGAGTGGTGTGAACTGGTTGCGGAGTGATGCAAACTGCTCTGCGGAGTGGTGGGAACTGGTTGCAAAGTGGTACAAACTGGTTGCTGAGTGGTGGTAATTGGTTGCGGTGTGGTGCGATCTGGTTGCGGAGTGGTGTGAACTGGTTGCGGTGTGGTGCCAACTGGTCTCGGAGTGGTGCGAGCTGGCTGCGGAGTGGTGTGAACTGGTTGCAGAGTGGTGCGAGCGGGTTGAGGAGTGATGCGAACTGGTTGCGGAGTGGTGCGACTAGTTGCGGAGTGGTACGATCTGGTTGCGGAGTGGTGCGAACGTGTTGCGGAGTGGTGTGATCTGGTTGCGGAGTGTTTCAAACTGGCTACGGAGTGGTGCAAACTGGCTGTGGAGTGGTGCAAATGGGTTGCAGAGTGGTGTGAACGGGTTGCAGAGTGGTACGAACTGGTTGCGGAGTGGTGCAAAATGGCTGCGGAGTGGTGCAAAATGGTTGTGGAGAGGTGCGAACTGGTTTTGGAATGGTGTAAACTGGTTGCAAAGTGGTGCGAACTGGTTTTGGAGTGGTGGGAATGGGTTGCGAAGTGGTGCGAACTAGTTGCGGAGTGGTGAGAACTGGTTGCGGATTGGTGGGAACTGGTTGCAAAGTGGTGCAAACTGGCTGCAGAGTGGTGCGAACTGGTTACGGAGTGCTGCAAACTGGTTGCATAGTGGTGCGAACTGGTGTGGGGTGGTGCGAACTGGTTGCAGAGTGGTGCGAAATGCATGCAGAGAGGTGCGAACTGGTTGCAGAGTGGTGCGAACCTGTTGTGGAGTGGTGCGAACTGGTTGTGGAGTGGTGCGAACTGGTTGTGGAGTGGTTCAAACTGGTTGCAGACTGGTGCAAACCGGTTTCGGAGTGGTGCGAACTGGTTTCGGAGTGGTGCAAACTGGCTGCGGAGTGGTGCGAACTGGCTGCGGAGTGGGGCGAGCTGGTTGAGGAGTGATGTGAACTGGTTGCGGAGTGGTGCGAACTAGTTGCGGAGTGGTGCAAACTGGTTGCGGAGTGGTACGAACTGGTTGCGGAGTGGTGCGAACTGGTTGCGGCGTGGTGCGAACTGGTTGCGGAGTGGTGCGAACGGGTTGCGGAGTGGTGCAAACTGGTTGCGGAGTGGTACGAACTGGTTGCGGAGTGGTGCGAACTGGTTGCGGCGTGGTGCGAACTGGTTGCGGAGTGGTGCGAACGGGTTGCGGAGTGGTGCAAACTGGTTGCGGAGTGGTACGAACTGGTTGCGGAGTGGTGCGAACTGGTTGCGGCGTGGTGCGAACTGGTTGCGGAGTGGTGCGAACGGGTTGCGGAGTGGTGCAAACTGGTTGCGGAGTGGTACGAACTGGTTGCGGAGTGGTGCGAACTGGTTGCGGCGTGGTGCGAACTGGTTGCGGAGTGGTGCGAACGGGTTGCGGAGTGGTGCAAACTGGTTGCGGAGTGGTACGAACTGGTTGCGGAGTGGTGCGAACTGGTTGCGGCGTGGTGCGAACTGGTTGCGGAGTGGTGCGAACGGGTTGCGGAGTGGTGCAAACTGGTTGCGGAGTGGTACGAACTGGTTGCGGAGTGGTGCGAACTGGTTGCGGAGTGCTGAGAACTGGTTGCGGAGTGGTGCGAACTGGTTGCGGAGTGGTGCGAACTGGTTGCGGATTGGTGCGAACTGGTTGCAGAGTGGTGCAAACAGGCTGCGGAGTGGTGCGAACTGGTTGCGGACTGGTGGGAGCTGGTTGAGGAGTGGTGCGAACTGGTTGCGGAGTGGTGCAAACTAGTTGCCGAGCGGTGTAAACTGGTTGCGGAGTGGTGCAAACTGGTTGCAGAGTGGTGCAAACTGGTTGCGGAATGGTGCAAACGAGTTGCAAAATGGTGCAAATTGGTTGTGGAGTGGTGCGAACTGGTGTGGGGTGGTGACCACTGTGTATCTGACCACTGTGTTTCTGACCACTGTGTTTCTGACTAGTGTGTTTCTGACCAGTTTGTTTCTGACTACTGTATTTCTGACCACTGTGTATCTGACCACTGTGTTTCTGACCACTGTGTTTCTGACTAGTGTGTTTCTGACCAGTTTGTTTCTGACTACTGTATTTCTGATCAGTGAGTTATGACAACTGTGTTTCGGACCACTGAGTTCCCGACCACTGTGTTTCTGACCACTGAGTTTCTGACCACTGTGTTTCTGACCACAGTGTTTCTGACCAGTGTGTTTATGACCAGTGTGTTTCTGAGCACTGTGTTTCTGACCAGAGTGTTTCTGACCAGTGTGTTTCTGACAAGTGTGTTTCTGACCACTGTGTTTCTCACCACTGTGTTTCTTACCAGTGTGTTTCTGACCAGTGTGGTTCTGACCACTGTGTTTCTGACCACTGTGTTTCTGACCCCTGTGTTTCTCACCAGTGTGTTTCTGACTAGTGTGATTCTGACCACTGTGTTTCTCACCAGTGTGTTTCTGACCAGTGTGTTTTTTACCAGTGTGTTTCTGACCAGTGTGTTTCTGACCACTGTGTTTTTGACCACTGCGTTTCTGACCACTGAGTTTCTGACCACTGTCTTTCCGAACATAGTGTTTCTGACCACTGTGTTTCTGACCATTGTGTTCTGACCACTGTGTTTCTGACCAGTGTGTTTCTGACCACTGTGTTTCTGATCAGTGTGTTTGTGACCATTGTGTTGCGGACTACTGTGTTTCTGACCACTGTTATGTTGACCACTATGTTTCTGACCACTGTGTTTCTGACCACTGTGTTTATGAGGAATGTGTTTCTGACCAGTGTGTTTCTGACCAATGTGTTTCTGACAAGCGTGTTTCCGACGAGTGTGTTTCTGACCATTGTGTTTTTTGACCAGTGTGTTTCTGACCACTGTGTTTCAGACCATAATGTTTCTGACCACTGTGTTACTGACCACTGTGTTTCTGACCAGTGTGTTTCTGACCACTGTGTTTCTGACCAGTGTGTTTCTGACCACTGTGTGTCTGACAAGTGTGTTTCTGACCACCGTGTTTCTGACCACTGTGTTTCTGACCACTGTGTTTCTGACCAGTGTGTTTCTGACCACTGTGTGTCTGACAAGTGTGTTTCTGACCACCGTGTTTCTGACCACTGTGTTTCTGACCAATGTGTTTATGACCACTGTTTTTCTGACCAGTGTGTTTCTGACCAGTGCATTTCTGACCACTGTGTTTCTGACCACTGTGTTTCTGACAACTGTTTCTCTGACCACTGTGTTTCTGGCAACTGTGGTTCTGACCAGTGTATTTCTGACCACTGTGTTTCTGGCCAGCGTATTTCTGCCTAGTGTGTTTCTGACCACTGTGTTTTTGACCACTGTGTTTCTGACCACTGTGTTCCTGACCACTGTTTTTCTGACCAGTGTGTTTCTGACCACTGAGTGTCTGGCCACTGTGTTTCTGACCAGTGTGTTTCTGACCACTGTGTTTCTGACCACTGTGTTTCTGACCACTGTGTTTCTGACCACTGTGTTTCTGACCAGTGTGTTGCTGACCAGTGTGTTTCTGACCACTGTGTTTTGACCACAGTGTTTCTGACAACTGTGTTTCTGACCACTCTGTTTCTGACCACTGTGTTTCTGACCACTGTGTTTCTGACCAGTGTGTTTCTGACCACTGTGTTTTGACCACAGTGTTTCTGACAACTGTGTTTCTGACCACTCTGTTTCTGACCACTGTGTTTCTGACCACTGTGTTTCTGACCAATGTGTTGCTGACCCGTGTGTTTCTGACCACTGTGTCTCTGACCACTGTGTTTCTGACCAGTGTGTTTCCGACCACTTTGTTTCTAACCAGGGTGTTTCTGACCAGTGTGTTTCTGACCGGTGTGTTTTTTACCAGAATGTTTCTGACCATTGTGTTTCTGACTGCTGTGTGTCTGACCACTGTGTTTCTGAACAGTGTGTTTCTGACGAGTGTGTTCCTGACCACTGTGTTCTGACCAGTGTGGTTTTGAACAAGTATTTCTGGCCACTGTGTTTCCGACCAGTGTGTTTCTAACCACTGTGTTTCTGACCAGTGTGTTGCTGAGCACTGTGCTTCTGACCACTGTGTTTCTGACCAGTGTGTTTCTGACAACTGTGTTTCTGGCCACTGTTTTTCTGACCACTGTGTTTCTGACCACTGTGTTTCTGACAACTGTTTCTCTGACCACTGTGTTTCTGGCCACTGTGTTTCTGACCAGTGTATTTCTCACCACTGTGTTTCTGGCCAGTTTATTTCTGCCCAGTGTGTTTCTGACCACTGTGTTTCTTACCACTGTGTTTCTGACCACTGTGTTCCTGACCACTGTTTTTCTGACCAGTGTGTTTCTGACCCTTGTGTGTCGGGCAACTGTGTTTCTGACCAGTGTGTTTCTGACCAGTGTGTTACTTACCACTTTGTTTCTGACCACTGTGTTTCTGACCAGTGTGATCTGACCAGTGTGTTTCTGACCACTCTGTTCTGACCACAGTGTTTCTGACCACTGTGTTTCTGACCACTGTGTTTCTGACCACTGTGTTTCTGAACAATGTTATTGTGACCCGTGTGTTTCTGACCAATGTGTTTCTGACCAGTGTGTTTCTGACCACTGTGTTTCTGACCACTGTATATCTGACCAATGTGATTCTGACCACTTTGTTTCTGACCCCTGTGTTTCTGACCAGTGTGTTTCTGAATAGTGTGGTCTGACCAGTGTGTTTTTTACCACTGTGTATCTGACCAGTGTGTTGCTGACCACTGTGTTTCTGACCAGTGTGGTTCTGACCAGGGTGTTTCTGACCACTATGTTTCTGACCAGTGTGTTTCCGACCACTGTGTTTCTAACCAGTGTATTCCTGACCAGTGTGTTTCTGACCACTGTGTTTTTTACCACTGTGTTTCTGACAACTGTGTTTCTGACCACTGTGTTTCTGACCACTGTATATCTGACCAATGTGTTTCTGACCACTGTGTTTCTGACCCCTGTGTTTCTGACCAGTGTGTTTCTGACTAGTGTGTTCTGACCAGTGTGTTTCTGACCACTGTATATCTGACCAATGTGTTTCTGACCACTGTGTTTCTGACCCCTGTGTTTCTGACCAGTGTGTTTCTGACTAGTGTGTTCTGACCAGTGTGTTTTTGACCACTGTGTATCTGACCGGTAAGTTTCTGACCACTGTGTTTCTGATTAGTGTATTTATGACCACTGTGTTTCGGACCACTGTGTTTCTGACCACTGTGTTTCTGACCACTGGGTTTCTGACCACTGTGTTCCTGACCAGTGTGTTTCTCACCACTGTGTTTATGACCAATAGGTTTCTGACCAGTGTGTTTCTGACCACTGTGTTTATGACCAGTGTGTTTCTGACCATTATGTTTGTGACCACTGGGTTTCTGACCACTGTGTTTCTGACCACTGTGTTTGTGACCACTCTGTTTCTGACCAGTGTATTTCTGAACAGTGTGTTTATGACGAGTGTGTTTCTGACCAGTGTGTTCCTGGCCACTGTGTTTCTGATCAGTGTGTTTATGACCATTGTGTTTCGGACCAGTGTGTTTCTGACCACTGTGTTTCTGACCACTGCGTTTCTGACCACTGTGTTCCTAACCAGTGTGTTTCTGACCACTGTGTTTGTGACCAATGTGTTTCTGACCACTGTGTTTCTGACCAGTGTGTTTCTGACCACTGTGTTTCTGACCAGTGTGTTTCTGACCACTGTGTTTGTGACCAATGTGTTTCTGACCACTGTGTTTCTGACCAGTGTGTTTCTGACCACTGTGTTTCTGACCAGTGTGTTTCTGACCAGTGTGTTTCTGACCACTGTGTTTTTACCACTGTGTTTCTGACTACTGTGTTTCTGACCACTGTGTTTCTGACCACTGTATATCTGACCAATGTGTTTCTGACCACTGTGTTTCTGACCCCTGTGTTTCTGACCGGTGTGTTTCTGACTAGTTTGTTCTGACCAGTGTGTTTTTGACCACCGTGTATCTGACCAGTGTGTTTCTGACGACTGTGTTTCTGACCAGTGTGGTTCTGACCAGTGTGTTTCTGACCACTATTTTTCTGACCAGTGTGTTTCTGTCCAGTGTGTTTCTGACAACTGTGTTTCTGATCAGTGTGCTTATGACCACTGTGTTTCGGACCACTGTGTTTCTGACCACTGTGTTTCTGACCACTGTGTTTCTGACCACTGTGTTCCTGACCAGTGTGTTTCTGACCACTGTGTTCATGACCAATAGGTTTCTGACCAGTGTGTTTCTGACCACTGTGTTTGTGACCACTGTGTTTCTGACCACTGAGTTTCTGACCACTGTGTTTCTGGCCACTGTGTTTGTGACCACTGTGTTTCTGACCACTGTGTTTCTGACCACTGTGTGTCTAACCACTGTGTTTCTGACCACTGTGTTTCTGACCACTGAGTTTCTGACCACTGTGTTTCTGGCCACTGTGTTTGTGACCACTGTGTTTCTGACCACTGTGTTTCTGACCACTGTGTGTCTAACCACTGTGTTTCTGACCACTGTGTTTCTGACCACTGTGTTTGTGACCACTGGGTTTCTGACCACTGTGTTTCTGACCACTGTGTTTATGACCACTATGTTTCTGTCCAGTGTGTTTCTGACCGGTGTGTTTCTGACCTGTGTGTTTCTGACCAGTGTGTTCTTGGCCACTGTGTTTCTGATCAGTGTGTTTATGACCATTGTGTTTCGGACCACTGTATTTCTGACCACTGTGTTTCTGACCATTGTGTTTTTGACCACTGTGTTCCTGACCAGTGTGTTTCTGACCACTGTGTTTGTGACCAATGTGTTTCTGACCACTGTGTTTCTGACCAGTGTGTTTATGACCACTGTGTTTCTGACCAGTGTGTTTCTGACCAGTGTGTTTCTGACCACTGTGTTTTTTACCACTGTGTTTCTGACTACTGTGTTTCTGACCACTCTGTTTCTGACCACTGTATATCTGACCAATGTGTTTCTGACCACTGTGTTTCTGACCCCTGTGTTTCTGACCAGTGTGTTTCTGACTAGTGTGTTCTGACCAGTGTGTTTTTGACCGCTGTGTATCTGACCAGTGTGTTTCTGACCACTGTGTTTCTGACCAGTGTGTTTCTGACCACTGTGTTTCTGAACACTGTGTTTCTGACCACTGTGTTTGTGACCACTGTGTTTCTGGCCACTGAGTTTCTGACCACTGTGTTTCTGACCACAGTGTTTCTGACCACTGTGTTTCCGGACATAGTGTTTATGACCAGTGTGTTTCTGACCACTGTGTTTCTGACCACTGTGTTTCTGACCACTGAGTTTCTGACCATTATGTTTGTGACCACTTGGTTTCTGACCACTGTGTTTCTGACGACTGTGTTTATGTCCACTCTGTTTCTGACCAGTGTGTTTCTGACCAGTGTGTTTCTGACCAGTGTGTTCGTGGCCACTGTGTTTCTGATCAGTGTGTTTATGACCATTGTGTTTCGGACCAGTGTGTTTCTGACCACTGTGTTTCTGACCACTGCGTTTCTGAGCACTGTGTTCCTGACCAGTGTGTTTCTGACCACTGTGTTTGTGACCAATGTGTTTCTGACCATTGTGTTTCTGACCAGTGTGTTTCTGACCACTGTGTTTCTGACCAGTGTGTTTCTGACCAGTGTGTTTCTGACCACTGTGTTTTTTACCACTGTGTTTCTGACTACTGTGTTTCTGACCACTGTGTTTCTGACCACTGTGTTTCTGACCACTGTGTTTCTGACCAGTGTGTTTCTGACCACTGTGTTTTTTACCACTGTGTTTCTGACTACTGTGTTTCTGACCACTGTGTTTCTGACCACTGTATATCTGACCAATGTGATTCTGACCACTGTGTTTCTGACCACTGTTTTTCTAACCAGTGTGTTTCTGACTAGTGTGTTCTGACCAGTGTGTTTTTGACCACTGTGTATCTGACCAGTGTGTTTCTGACCACTGTGTTTTGGACCAGTGTGTTTCTGACCAGAGTGTTTCTGACAACAGTGTTTCTGATCAGTGTATTTATGACCACTGTGTTTTGGACCACTGTGTTTCTGACCACTGTGTTTCTGACCACTGGGTTTCTGACCACTGTGTTCCTGACCAGTGTGTTTCTGACCACTGTGTTGATGACCAATAGGTTTCTGACCAGTGTGTTTCTGACCACTGTGTTTCTGACCAGTGTGTTTCTGACCATTATGTTTGTGACCACTGGGTTTTTGACCACTGTGTTTCTGACCACTGTGTTGATGACCACTCTGTTATTGACCAGTGTGTCTCTGACCAGTGTGTTTCTGACCAGTGTGCTTCTGACCAGTGTGTTCCTGGCCACTGTGTTTCTGATCAGTGTGTTTATGACCATTGTGTTTCGGACCAGTGTGTTTCTGACCACTGTGTTTCTGACCACTGCGTTTCTGACCACTATGTTCCTGACCAGTGTGTTTCTGACCACTGTGTTTGTGACAAATGTGTTTATGACCAGTGTGTTTCTGACCAGAGTGTTTCTGACCACTGTGTCTCTAACCAGTGTGTTTCTGACCAATGTGTGTTTCTGACCACTGTGTTTTTTACCACTGTGTTTCTGACTACTGTGTTTCTGACCACTGTGTTTCTGACCACTGTATATCTGACCAATGTGTTTCGGACCACTGTGTTTCTGACCCCTGTGTTTCTGACCAGTGTGTTTCTGACTAGTGTGTTCTGACCAGTGTGTTTTTTACCACTGTGTATCTGACCAGTGTGTTTCTGACCACTGTGTTTCTGACCAGTGTGGTTCTGACAAGTGTGTTTCTGACCACTGTGTTGTTGACCAGTGTGTTTCTGACCAGTGTGTTTCTGACAACTGTGTTTCTGATCAGTGTATTTATGACCACTGTGTTTCGGACCACTGTGTTTCAGAGCACTGTGTTTCTGACCACTGGGTTTCTGACCACTGTTTTCCTGACCAGTGTGTTTTTGACCACTGTGTTTTTGACCAATAGGTTTCTGACCAGTGTGTTTCTGACCACTGTGTTTCTGACCAGTGTGTTTCTGACCATTATGTTTGTGACCACTGGGTTTCTGACCACTGTGTTTCTGACCACTTTGTTTATGACCACTCTGTTTCTGACCAGTGTGTTTCTGACCAGTGTATTTCTGACCAGAGTGTTTCTGACCAGTGTGTTCCTGGCCACTGTGTTTCTGATCAGTGTGTTTATGACCATAGTGTTTTGGACCAGTTTGTTTCTGACCACTGTGTTTCTGACCACTGCGTTTCTGACCACTGGTTCCTGACCAGTGTGTTTCTTACCACTGTGTTAGTGACCAATGTGTTTCTGACCACTATGTTTCTGACCAGTGTGATTCTGACCACCGTGTTTCTGACCAGTGTGTTTCTGACCAGTGTGTTTCTGACCACTGTGTTTTTTACCACTGTGTTTCTGACTACTGTGTTTCTGACCATTGTGTTTCTGACCACTGTATATATGACCAATGTGTTTCTGACCACTGTGTTTCTGACCCCTGTGTTTCTGACCAGTGTGTTTCTGACTAGTGTGTTCTGACCAGTGTGTTTTTGACCACTGTGTATCTGACCAGTGTGTTTTTGACCACTGTGTTTCTGACCAGTGTGGTTCTGACAAGTGTGTTTCTGACCACTAATTTTCTGACCACTGTGTTTTTGACCAGTGTGTTTCTGACAACTGTGTTTCTGATCAGTGTATTTATGACCACTGTGTTTCGGGCCATTGTGTTTCTGACGACTGTGTTTCTGACCACTGTGTTTCTGACCACTGTGTTCCTGACCAGTGTGTTTCTGACCACTGTGTTTATGACCAACAGGTTTCTGACCAGTGTGTTTCTGACCAATGTGTTTCTGACCAGTGTGTTTCTGACCACTGTGTTTCTGACCAGTGTGCTTCTGACCACTGTGTTTGTGACCACTGTGTTTCTGACCACTGAGTTTCTGACCACTGTGTTTCTGACCACTGTGTTTTTGACCACTGTGTTTCTGACCACTGTGTTTCTGACCACTGTGTTTCTGACCACTGTGTTTCTGACCACTGTGTTTCTGACCACTGTGTTTCTGACCACTGTGTTTCTGACCACTGTGTTTCTGACTA
>SZWC01000401.1:97687-109422 GCA_023375785.1 Penium margaritaceum
TGGTCAGAAACACAGTGGTCAGAAACACACTGGTCAGAAACACGATGGTCAGAAACACAGTGGACATAAACACACTGGTCAGAAACACAGAAGTCAGAAACACGGTGGGCAGAAACAAAGTCTTCAGAAACACAGTGGTCAGAAACACACTGGTCAGAAACACTGTGTTCAGAAATACACTGGACAGAAACACAGTGGTCAGAAACACACTGGTCAGAAACACACTGGTCAGAAACGCACTGGTCAGAAACACACTTCTCAGACACAAACTGGTCAGAAACACAGTGGTCAGAAACACGGTGGTCAGAAACACACTGGTCAGAAACACAGTGGTCAGAAACAAAGTGGTCATACACACGCTCGCCATAGACACACTGGTCAGAAACACAGTGGTCAAAAACACCGTGGTCCGAAACACATTGTTTGGAAACACACGGGTCAGAAATACAGTGGTCAAAAACACCTTGGTCGGAAACACACTGGTCAGAAACACAATGGTCAAAAACACACCTGTCGGAAACACACCGGTCAAACACGCAGTGGTCAGAAATACAGTGGTCAGAAACACAGTGGTCAGAAACACAGTGGTCAGAAACACAGCGGTCATAAACACACTGGTCAGAAACACAGTTGTCAGAAACACAGTGGTTAGAAACACAGTGGTCAGAAACACAGTGGTCAGAAACACACTGGTCAGAAACACAGTGGTCATAAACACACTGGTCAGAAACACACAAGTCAGAAACACATTGATCAGAAACATAGCGGTCACAAACACACTGGTCAGAAACACACAGGTCAGAAACACAGTGGCCAGAAACACACTGGTCAGAAAGACAGTGGTCGGAAACACAGTGGTCAGAAACACACTGGTCAGAAACACATTGGTCAGAAACGCTGTGGTCAGAAACACAGTGGTCAGAAACACACTTGTCAGAAACACAGTGGTCAAAAACACAGTGGTCAGAATTACGGTGGTAATAAACACACTGGTTAGAAACAGAGTGGTCAGAAACACACCATTCAGAAACTCAGTGGTCAGAAACACAGTGGTCATAAACACACTGTTCAGAAACACGGTCGTCAGAAACACAGTGGGCAGAAACACAGTGGTGAGAAAGACAGTGGTCAGAAATACACTGGTCAGAAACACAGTGGTCAGAAACAAACTAGTCAGAAACGCAATGGTCAGAAGCACACTGGTCAGAAACACACTGGTCAGAAACACACTGGTCAGAAACACACTGGTCAGAAACACAGTGGTCAGAAACACAGTGGTCAGAAACACACTGGTCAGAAACACACTGGTCAGAAACACACTGGTCAGAAACACAGTGGTCAGAAACACAGTGGTCAGAAACACACTGGTCAGAAACACAGTTGTCAGAAACAAAGTGGTCATACACACGCTGGCCATATACACACTGGTTAGAAACACAGTGGTCAAAAACAATGTGGTATGAAACACGTTGTTCCGAAACACACGGGTCAGAAACACAGTGGTCAGAAACACCGTGGCCAGAAACACACTGGCCAGAAACACACTGGTCAGAAACAAACCGTTCAGAAACACACCGGTCAAAACATAGGGTTCAGAAATACAGTGGTCAGAAACACAGTGATCAGAAACACAGTGGTCAGAAACATAGTGGTCATAAACACACTGGTCAGAAACACAGTGGTCAGAAACACACCGGTCAAAACATAGGGTTCAGAAATACAGTGGTCAGAAACACAGTGATCAGAAACACAGTGGTCAGAAACATAGTGGTCATAAACACACTGGTCAGAAACACAGTGGTCAGAAACACACTGTTCAGAAACACACTGGTCAGAAACACAGTGGTCAGAAACACAATGGTCAGAAACACAGTGGTCAGAAACACACTGGTCAGAAACACTGTGGTCAGAAACACACCTGCCATAAATACAGTGTTCTGAAACACAGTGGTCAGAAAAACAGTGGTCATATACACACTGGTCAGAAACAAAGTGGGCAGAAACACAGTGGTCACAAACACCGTGGTCAGAAGAACACTGGTCGGAAACACAGTGGTCATAAACACAATGGTCCAAAACACAGTGGTCAGAAGCGCAGTAGTCAGAAACACAGTGGTCAGAAACACACTGTTCAGAAACACACAAGTCAGAAACACACTCGTCAGAAACACAGTGGTCAGAAACACAATGGTCAGAAACACAGTGGTCACAAACACAGTGGTCCGAAACATAGTGGTCAGAAACACACTGCTCAGAAACACAGTGGTCATAAACACCCTGGTCAGAAACACACTGGTCAGAAACATAGTGGTCAGAAACACAGTGGTCAGAAACACACGGGTCAGAAACACACTGGTCAGAAACACGGTGTTCAGAAACACACTGGTAAGAAACACAGTTGTCAGAAACACAGTGGTCGGACATACACTGGTTACAAACAAAGTGCTCGGAAACAAACTGGTCAGAAACACAGTGGTCAGAAACACAGTGGTCAGAAACACACTGGTCAGAAACACACTGGTCAGGAAAACAGTGGTCAGAAACGCAGTGGTCAGAAACACAGTGGTCATGAACACAGTGGTCATAAACACACTGGTCAGAAACACAATGGTCAGAAACACAGTGGTCAGAAACACAGTGGTAATAAACACACTTGTCAGAAACACAGTGGTCAGAAACACACTGGTCAGAAACACGGTGGTCAGAAAAACAGTGGTCATGAACACACTGGTCAGAAACACAGTGGTCAGAAACACAGTGGGCAGAAACGCAATGGTCAGAAACACAGTGGTCAGAAACACACTGATCAGAAACACAGTGTTCAGAAACACACTGGTCAGAAACACAGTGGTCAGAAACACAGTGGGCAGAAACGCAATGGTCAGAAACACAGTGGTCAGAAACACACTGATCAGAAACACAGTGTTCAGAAACACACTGGTCAGAAACACAGTGGTCAGAAACTTACTGGTCAGAAACACACTGGTCAGAAACACACTGGTCAGAAACACAGTGGTCAGAAACACAGTGGTAAGGAATACTGTGGTCAGAAACACAGTGGTCAGAAACACACTAGTCAGAAACACAGTGGTAAGAAACAAAGTGGTCATACACACACTGGCCATATACACACTGGTCAGAAACACAGTGGTCAAAAACACCATGGTCCGAAACACATTGTTCGGAAACACACGGGTCATACACAGTGGTCAGAAACTCCGTGGTCAGAAACACACTGGTCAGAAACACAGTGGTCAAAAACACACCGGTCAGAAACACACCGGTCAAAAAACAGTGGTCAGAAATACAGTGGCCAGAAACACAGTGGTCAGAAACACAGTGGTCAGAAACACGGTGGTCGTAAACACACTGGTCAGAAACACAGTGGCCAGAAACACACTGGTCAGAAACACAGTGGTCAGGAACACAGTGGTCGGACATACACTGGTTAGAAAAACTGTGCTCGGAAACACACTGGTCAGAAGCACAGTAGTCAGAAACACAGTGGTCAGAAACACACTGGTCAGAAACACACTGGTCAGAAAGGCAGTGGTCAGAAACACAGTGGTCAGAAACACACTTGTCAGAAACACACTGGTCAAAAACACAGTGGTCAGAAAGGCACGGGTCAGAAACACGGTGGTCAGAAACACACTGGTCATAAACACACTGATCAGAAACACAGTGGTCAGAAACACGATGGGCAGAAACAAAGTGGTCAGAAACACATTGGTCAGAATCACACTGGTCAGAAACACAGTGGTCAGAAACAAACTGGTCAGAAACGCAGTGGTCAGAAACACACTGGTCAGAAACACACTGGTCAGAAACACACTGGTCAGAAACACACTGGTAAGAAACACACTGGTCAGAATCACAGTGGTCAGAAACACCCTGATCAGAAACACACTGATCAGAAATACAGTGGTCAGAAACACAGTGGTCAGAAACACAGTGGTCATAAACACAGTGGTGGTAAACAAACTGGTCAGAAACACAGTCGTCAGAAACACACTGGTCAGAAACACACTGGTCAGAAACACAGTGGTCAGAAACACAGTGGTCAGAAACACAGGGGACAGAAACATAGTGGTCAGAAACACACTGGTCAGAAACACTGTGGTCAGAAAGACACATGTCAGAAATACAGTGTTCTGAAATACAGTGGTCAGAAACACATTGGTCAGAAACACAGTGGTCACTAACACCGTAGTCAGGAACACTCTGGTCAGAAACACAGTGGTCATGAACACAGTGGTCTGAAACACAGTGGTCAGAAACACTCTGGTCAGAAACACAATGGTCAGAAACACAGTGGTCATAAACACAGTGGTCAGAAACACCCTGGTCAGAAAGACACTGGTCAGAAACACAGTGGTCAGAAACACACTGGTCAGAAACACAGTGGTCAAAAACACAGTGGTCAGACAAACACTGGTCACAAACACCGTGGTCAGAAACACAGTGGTCAGAAATTCAGTGGTCAGAAACACAGTGGTCAGAAACACAGTGGTCAGAAACACAGTGGCAATAAACACACTGGTCAGAAACACAGTGGTCAGAAACACAAAGCTCAGAAACACACTGGTCAAACACACAGTGGTAAGAAACACAATGTTCAGACACACACTGGTCAGAAACACAGTGGTCAGAAACACAGTGGTCAGAAACACAGTGGTCAGAAACACAGTGGTCAGAAACACACTGGTCAAACACACAGTGGTAAGAAACACAATGTTCAGACACACACTGGTCAGAAACACAGTGGTCAGAAACACAGTGGTCAGAAACACAGTGGTCAGAAACACAGTGGTCAGAAACACACTGGTTGGAAACACAGTGGACTGAAACACATGGGTCAGATACACAGTTTTCAGAAACGCAGTGGTCAGAAACAATGTTGTCAGAAACACAGTGGTCAGAAATACAGTGGTCAGAAACACAGTGGTCAGAAACACAGTGGTCAGAAACACATGGGTCAGATACACAGTTTTCAGAAACGCAGTGGTCAGAAACAATGTTGTCAGAAACACAGTGGTCAGAAATACAGTGGTCAGAAACACAGTGGTCAGAAACACAGTGGTCAGAAACACCGTGGTCAAAAACACAGTGGTGAGAAACACACTGGTCAGAAACACAGTGGTCAGAAACACAGTGGTCAGAAACACAGTGGTCGGAAACACAGTTGTCAGAAACACAGTGGTCAGAAACCAAGTGGTCAGAAACACAGTGGTCAGAAACACGGTGGTCAGAAACACAGTGGTCAGAAACACAGTGGTCAGAAACACAGTGGTCGGAAACACAGTTGTCAGAAACACAGTGGTCAGAAACCAAGTGGTCAGAAACACAGTGGTCAGAAACACGGAGGTCAGAAACACAGTGGTCAGAAATACAGTGGTCACAAACACAGTGGTCAGTAACACACTGGTCATAAACACATTGGTCAGAAACACACCGGTCAGAAACACAGTGGTCAGAAACACGGTGGTCAGAAACACAGTGGTCATGAACACACTGGTCAGAAACACAGTGGTCAGAAACACAGTGGGCAGAAACGCAATGGTCAGAAACACAGTGGTCAGAAACACACTGATCAGAAACACAGTGTTCAGAAACACACTGGTCAGAAACACAGTGGTCAGAAACACACTGGTCAGAAACACACTGGTCAGAAACACACTGGTCAGAAACACACTGGTCAGAAACACAGTGGTAAGAAACACAGTGGTCAGAAACACACTGGTCAGAAACACAGTGGTCAGAAACACACTGGTCAGAAACACACTGGTCAGAAACACACTGGTCAGAAACACACTGGTCAGAAACACAGTGGTAAGAAACACTGTGGTCAGAAACACAGTGATCAGAAACACACTAGTCAGAAACACAGTGGTAAGAAACAAAGTGGTCATACACACACTGGCCATATACACACTGGTCAGAAACACAGTGGTCAAAAACACCATGGTCCGAAACACATTGTTCGGAAACACACGGGTCAGAAACACAGTGGTCAGAAACACCGTGGTCAGAAACACACTGGTCAAAAACACACCGGTCAGAAACACACCGGTCAAAAAACAGTGGTCAGAAATACAGTGGCCAGAAACACAGTGGTCAGAAACACAGTGGTCAGAAACACAGTGGTCGTAAAAACACTGGTCAGAAACACAGTGGTCAGAAACACAGTGGTCAGAAACACAGTGGTCAGGAACACAGTGGTCAGAAACACACTGGTCAGAAACACGGTGGTCAGAAACACACTGGTCAGAAACACACAAGTCAGAAACACATTGGTCAGAAACACAGCGGTCAGAAACACACTGGTCAGAAACACACAAGTCAGAAACACATTGGTCAGAAACACAGCGGTCAGAAACACACTGGTCAGAAACACACTGGTCAGAAACACAGTGGCCAGAAACACACTGGTCAGAAAGACAGTGGTCAGAAAAACAGTGGTCAGACATACACTGGTTAGAAACACTGTGCTCGGAAACACACTGGTCAGAAGCACAGTAGTCAGAAACACAGCGGTCAGAAACACACTGGTCAGAAACACACTGGTCAGAAAGGCAGTGGTCAGAAACACAGTGGTCAGAAACACACTTGTCAGAAACACACTGGTCAGAAACACAGTGGTCAGAAACACAGTGGTAATAAACACACCGGTCAGAAACACAGTGGTCAGAAAGGCACGGGTCAGAAACACGGTGGTCAGAAACACACTGGTCATAAACACACTGATCAGAAACACAGTGGTCAGAAACACAATGGGCACAAACACAATGGTCAGAAACACATTGGTCAGAAACACACTGGTCAGAAACACAGTGGTCAGAAACAAACTAGTCAGAAACGCAGTGGTCAGAAACACACTGGTCAGAAACACTCTGGTCAGAAACACACTGGTCAGAAACACACTTGTTATAAACACACTGGTCAGAATCACAGTGGTCAGAAACACCCTGATCAGAAACACACTGATCAGAAATACAGTGGTCAGAAACACAGTGGTCAGAAACACAGTGGTCATAAACACAGTGGTGATAAACAAACTGGTCAGAAACACAGTCGTCAGAAACACACTGGTCAGAAACACACTGGTCAGAAGCACAGTGGTCAGAAACACAGTGGTCAGAAACACAGTGGTCAGAAACATAGTGGTCAGAAACACACTGGTCAGAAACACTGTGGTCAGAAAGACACATGTCAGAAATACAGTGTTCTGAAAAACAGTGGTCAGAAACACAGTGGTCACTAACACCGTAGTCAGAAACACACTGGTCAGAAACACAGTGGTCATGAACACAATGGTCTGAAACACAGTGGTCAGAAACACTCTGGTCAGAAGCACAGTAGTCAGAAACACAGCGGTCAGAAACACACTGTTCAGAAACACACTGGTCAGAAACACACTCGTCACAAACACCGTGGTCAGAAACACAATGGTCAGAAACACAGTGGTCATAAACACAGTGGTCAGAAACACCCTGGTCAGAAAGACACTGGTCAGAAACACAGTGGTCAGAAACACACTGGTGAGAAACACAGTGGTCAAAAACACAGTGGTCAGAAACACACTGGTCATAAACACCGTGGTCAGAAACACAGTGGTCAGAAATTCAGTGGTCAGAAACACAGTGGTCAGAAACACAGTGGTCAGAAACACAGTGGTAATAAACACACTGGTCAGAAACACAGTGGTCAAAAACACAAAGCTCAGAAGCACACTGGTCAAACACACAGTGGTAAGAAACACAATGTTCAGACACACACTGGTCAGAAACACAGTGGTCAGAAACACAGTGGTCAGAAACACAGTGGTCAGAAACACAGTGGTCAGAAACATAGTGGTCAGAAACACACTGGTCAGAAACACGGTGGTCAGAAACACACTGGTCATAAACACCGTGGTCAGAAACACAGTGGTCAGAACCACTCTGGTCAGAAGCACAGTAGTCAGAAACACAGCGGTCAGAAACACGGAGGTCAGAAACACAGTGGTCAGAACCACTCTGGTCAGAAGCACAGTAGTCAGAAACACAGCGGTCAGAAACACGGAGGTCAGAAACACAGTGGTCAGAACCACTCTGGTCAGAAGCACAGTAGTCAGAAACACAGCGGTCAGAAACACGGAGGTCAGAAACACAGTGGTCAGAACCACTCTGGTCAGAAGCACAGTAGTCAGAAACACAGCGGTCAGAAACACGGAGGTCAGAAACACAGTGGTCAGAACCACTCTGGTCAGAAGCACAGTAGTCAGAAACACAGCGGTCAGAAACACGGAGGTCAGAAACACAGTGGTCAGAACCACTCTGGTCAGAAGCACAGTAGTCAGAAACACAGCGGTCAGAAACACGGAGGTCAGAAACACAGTGGTCAGAACCACTCTGGTCAGAAGCACAGTAGTCAGAAACACAGCGGTCAGAAACACGGAGGTCAGAAACACAGTGGTCAGAACCACTCTGGTCAGAAGCACAGTAGTCAGAAACACAGCGGTCAGAAACACGGAGGTCAGAAACACAGTGGTCAGAACCACTCTGGTCAGAAGCACAGTAGTCAGAAACACAGCGGTCAGAAACACGGAGGTCAGAAACACAGTGGTCAGAAACACACTGGTCATAAACACAGTGGTCAGAAACACACTGGTCAGAAACACAGTGGTCAGAAACACAGTGGTCAGAAACACACTCGTTCGAAACACAGTGGTCAGAAACACAGTGGTCACAAACACACTGGTCAGAAACACACTGGTTACAAACATTCTGGTCAGAAACACACTGGTCAGAAACACGGTGGTCAGAAACACAGTCGTCAGAAACACGCAGGTCAGAAACACAGTGGTCAGAAACACAGTGGTCAGAAACACAGTGGTCACAAACACACCGGTCAGGAACACAGTGGTCAGAAGCACTGTGGTCAGAAACACAGTGGTCAGAATCGAAGTGGTGAGAAACACATTGGTCAGAAGCACACTGGTCAGAAACACGGTGGTCATAAACACAATGGTCAGAAACACAGTGGTCAGAAACACAGTGGTGAGGAGCACGCTGGTCAGAAACACACTGCTCAGAAACACAGTGGTCAGAAACACGGTGGTCAGAAACACAGTGTTCACAAACACACTACTCAGAAACACACTGGTCAGAAACACACTCGTCAGAAACACAGTGGTCAGAAACACAATGGTCAGAAACACAGTGGTCATAAACACAGTGGTCAGAAACATAGTGGTCAGAAACACACTGGTCAGAAACACGGTTGTCAGAAGCAAATTGGTCATAAACACACTGGTCAGAAACACAGTGGTCAGAAACAAACGCAGTCCATCATGAAAAACACTGGTCAGAACACACTGCTCAGAAACACACTGGTCAGAAACACAGTGGTCAGAAACCAATTGGTCATACACACGCTGGCCATATACACACTGGTCAGAAACACAGTGGTCAAAAACACTGTGGTCCAAAACACATTGTTCAGAAACACACGGGTCAGAAACACAGTGGGCAGAAACACACTGGTCAGAAACACACCGGTCAGAAACATACCGGTCAAAAACGAAGTGGTCAGAAGTACAGTGGTCAGAGACACAGTGGTCAGAAACACAGCGGTCAGAAACACATTCGTCACGAACACACTGGTCAGAAACACAGTGGTCAGAAACACAGTGGTCAGAAACACAGTGGTGAGAAACACAGTGGTCAGAAACACACTGGTCAGAAACACAGTGGTCAGAAACACACTGGTCAGAAACACATCAGTCAGAAACACACTGGTCAGAAACACACTGGTCAGAAACACAATGGCCAGAAACACACTGGTCAGAAACACAGTGGTCAGAAACCCAGTGGTCGGACATACACTGGTTAGAAACACAGTGCTCGGAAACACACTCGTCAGAAGCACAGTGGTCAGAAACACAGTGATCAGAAGCACAGTGGTCAGAAACACACTGGTTAGAAACACAGTGGTCAGGAACACAGTGGTCACAAACACCGTGGCCAGAAACACACTGGTCGGATTTACTGTGGTCATAAACACAATGGTCCGAAACACAGTGGTCAGAAACACACTGGTCATAAGCACAGTAGTCAGAAACACAGTGGTCAGAAACACACTGTTCAGAAACACACTGGTCAGAAACACACTCATCAGAAACACAGTGGTCAGAAGCACAATGGTCAGAAACACAGTGGTCATAATCACAGTGGTCACAACCATAGTGGTCGGAAACCTGGTCAGAAACACAGTGGTCAGAAACACCCTTGTCAGGAACACACTGGTCACAAACACAGTGGTCAGAAACACACTGGTCAGAAACACAGTGGTCAGAAACACAGTGGTCAGAAACACACTGGTCAGAAACACAGTTGTCAAAAACACAGTGGTCAGAAATTCAGTGGTCAGAAACACAGTGGTCAGAAACACAGTGGTTAGACATAATGGTCATAAACACACTGGTCAGAAACACAGTGGTCAGAAACACAATGGTCAGAAACAGACTGGTCAAACACACAGCGGTAAGAAACACAATGTTCAGAAACACACTGGTCAGAAATACACTGGTCAGAAACACACTGGTCAGAAACACAGTGGTCAGAAACACAGTGGTCAGGAACACAGTGGTCAGAAACACAATGGTCAGAAACACAGTTGTCAGAAACACACTGGTCAGAAACACAGTGATCATAAACACAGTGGTCAGAAATACAGTGGTCGGAAACACGGTGGTCAGAAACACACTGGTTGGAAACACAGTGGACAGAAACACACGGGTCGGATACAGAGTTGTCAGAAACGCAGTGGTCAGAAACAATGTTGTCAGAAACACAGTGGTAAGAAATATAGTGGTCAGAAACACAGTGGTCAGAAACACAGTGGTCAGAAGCACAGTGGGAAGAAACACATTGGTCAGAAACACATTGGTCACAAACACAGTGGTCAGTAACACACTGGTCAGAAACACAGTGGTCAGGAACACACTGGTCAGAAACACGGTGGTCAGAAACACAGTGGTCAGAAACACACTGGTTTGAAACACAGTGGTCAGAAACACAGTGGTCAGAAACACACTGGTCAGAAACACACTGGTTTGAAACACACTGGTCAGAAACACACTGGTCAGAAACACGGTGGTCAGAAACACAGTGGTCGCAGACACACTGGTCAGAAACACAGTGGTCAGAAGCACAGTGGTCAGAAACACCGTGGTCAGGAACGAAGTGATCCGAAACACGGTCATAAACACACTGGTCAGAAACACACTGGTCAGAAACAGAGTGGTGAGAAGCACGCTGGTCCGAAACACACTGCTCAGTAACACAGTGGTCAGAAATACGGTGGTCAGAAACACAGTGTTCAGAAACACACTGCTCAGAAACACACTGGTCATAAACACACTCGTCAGAAACACAGTGGTCATAAACATGATGGTCAGAAACACAGTGGTCATAAACACAGTGGTCAGAAACATAGTGGTCAGAAACACACTGGTCAGAAATACAGTGGTCAGAGACACCCTGGTCCGAAAAACACTGGTCAGAAACGCAGCGATCAGAATAACACTGGTCAGAAACTGACTGGTCAGGAACACAGTGGCCGTGAATACAGTGGTAAGAAACACAGTGGTCAGAAACACAGTGGTCAGAAACACAGTGGTCATAAACACACTGGTCAGAAACACAGTGGTCATAAACACAATGGTCAGAAACACACTGGTCAGAAACACA
>SZWC01000401.1:111601-121677 GCA_023375785.1 Penium margaritaceum
TGGTCAGAAACACAGTGGTCAGAAACACAGTGGTCAGAAAAACACTGGTCAGGAACACACTGGTCATAAACACAGTGGTCAGAAACGCAGTGGTCAGAAACACAGTGGTCAGAAACACACTAGTCAGAAACACACTGTTCAGAAACACAATGGTCATAAACACAGTGGTAATAAACACACTTGTCAGAAACACAGTGGTTAGAAGGATGGTGGTCAGTAACACAGTGGTCACAAACACACTGGTCAGAAACACAGTAGTCAGAAACACAGTGGGCAGAAACACAGTGGTCAGAAACACAGTGGCCAGACATACACTGGTCAGAAACACAGTGTTCATAAACACACTGGTCAGAAACACAGTGGTCAGAAACACACCGGTCATAAACACACTGGTCAGAAACACACTGGTCAGAAACACACTGGTCAGAAACACACTGGTCAGAAACACAGTGGTCAGAAACACAGTGATAAGAAACACGCTGGTCAGAAACACAGTGGTCAGAAACAAAGTGGTCATACACACGCTGGCCATATACACACTGGTCAGAAACACAGTGGTAAAAAAACCGTGGTCCCAAACACATTGTTCGGAAAAACACGGGTCAGAAACACGGTGGTCAGAGACACCATGGTCAGAAACACACTGGTCAGAAACACACTGGTCAGAAACACAGCGGTCGGAAACACACCGGTCAAAAACACAGTGCTCAGAAATAGAGTGGTCAGAAACACAGTGGTCAGAAACACAGTGGTCAGAAATATAGTGGTCATAAACACACTAGTCAGAAACACAGTGGTCAGAAACACACTGGTCAGAAACACACTGGGCAGAAACACAGTGGTCAGAAAAACACTGGTCACAAAGACAGTGGTCAGATACACATTGGTCAGAAACACACTGGTCGGAAACACTGTGGTCAGAAACACACATGTCAGAAATACAGTGTTATGAAACACAGTGGTCAGAAACACAGTGGTCAGAAACACACCGGTTAGAAACACAGTGGTCAGAAACACAGTGGTCACAAACACTGTTGTCAGAAACACACTGGTCAGAAACACAGTGGTCATAAACACAATGGTCAGAAACACAGTGGTCAGAAACACACTTGTCAGAAACACATTGGTTAGAAACACAGTGGTCAGAAACACACTGGTCAGAAACACACTGGTCAGAAACAAAGTGGTCAGAAACACACTGGTCAGAAACACGGTTGTCATAAACACAGTGGTCGGAAACACAGTGGTCATACACACACTGGTCATAAACATAGTCGTCACAAACACAGTGGTCAGAAACACAGTGGTCACAAACACAGTGGTCAGAAGTACAGTAGTCAGAAGCACAGTGGTCAGAAACACCGTGGTCAGAAACATAGTGGTCAGAGACACACTGGTCAGACGGACAATGGTCAGAAACACAGTGGTCAGAAACACAGTGGTCATAAACACACTGGTCAGAAACACACTGGTCAGAAACACGGTGGTGAGAAACACAGTGGTCAGAACATACAGGTCAGAAACACAGTGGTCAGAAACACACTGGTCAGAAACACAATGGTCAGAAACTCTCTGGTCAGAAGCAGAGTGGTCAGAAACACTGTGGTCAGAAACACAGCGTTCACAAACACGGTTGTCAGTAACACACCGGTCAGAAACACAGTGATCAGAAACACAGCGGTCAGAAACACACTGCTCAGAAACACACTGGTCAGAAACACAGTGGTCAGAAACACAGTGGTCGGACATACAGTGGTTAGAAACAATGTGCTCGGAAACACACTGGTCAGAAACACAGTGGTCCGAAACACAGTGGTCAGAAACACAGTGGTAAGAAACACAGTGGTCAGAAACACAGTTGTCAGAAACACAGTGGTTAGAAACACACTGGTTGGAAACACAGTGGACAGAAACACACGGGTCAGATACACAGTTGTCAGACACGCAGTGGTCAGAAACACTGTTGTCAGAAACACAGTGGTCAGAAACAGACAAGTCAGAAACACACTGGTCAAAATCACAGTGGTCAGAAATACAGTGGTCAGAAACACAGTGGTCAGAAACACAGTGGTCACAAAAATAGTGGTCATAAACACACTGGTAAAAAACACAGTGGTCAGAAATATAGTTGTCAGAAACACAGTGGTCATAAACACGGTGGTCAGAAACATAGTGGTCATAAACACACTGGTCAGAAACACAGTGGTCAGAAACACATTGGTCATAAACACAGTGGTCAGAAACACACTGGTCAGAAACAGACAATTCAGAAACACACTGGTCAGAAACACGGCGGTCAGAAACACACTGGTCAGAAACACACTGGTCAGAAACACAGTGGCCATAATCACACTGGTCAGAAACACAGTGGTCAAAAACACAGTGGTCGGACATACACTGGTTAGAAAGACTGTGCTCGGAAACACACTGGTCAAAAACACAGTGGTTAGAAACACAGTGGTCAGAAACACACTGGTCAGAAACACATTGGTCAGAAACACAGTGGTCAGAAACGCAGTGGTCAGAAACACACTTGTCAGAAACACACTGGTCAGAAACATAGTGGTCAGAAACACAGTGGTCAGAAACACAGTGGTAATAAACACACTGGTCAGAAACACAGTGGTCAGAAACACACTTGTCACAAACACACTGGTCAGAAACACAGTGGTAATAAACACACTGGTCAGAAACACGGTGGTCAGAAACAAACTGGTCAGAAACACTGTTGTCAGAAACACAGTGGTCATAAACACACTGGTCAGAAACACAGTGGTCAGAAGCACAGTGGTCAGAAACACACTGGTCAGAAACACAGTGGTCAGAAACACACTGGTCCGAAACGCAGTGGTCAGAAACACACTGGTCAGAAACACACCTGTCAGAATCACACTGGTCAGAAACACACTGGTCAGAAACACACTGGTCAGAAACACAGTGGTCAGAAACACAGTGGTCAGAAACACACTGGTCAGAAACAAAGTGGTCAGAAACAAAGTGGTCAGAAACACACTGGTCAGAAACACACTGGTCAGAAACACAGTGGTCAGAAACACAGTGGTCAGAAACACACTGGTCAGAAACAAAGTGGTCAGAAACAAAGTGGTAATACACACGCTGGCTATATACACACTGGTCAGAAACACAGTGGTAAAAAACACCGTGGTCCGAAACACATTGTTCCGAAACACACGGGTCAGAAACACAGTGGTCAGAAACACCGTGGTCAGAAACACACTGGTCAGAAACACACTGGTCAGAAGCACACCGGTCAGACATGCACCGGTCAAAAACACAGTGGTAAGAAATACAGTGGTCAGAAACACAGTGGTCAGAAACACAGTGGTCAGATACATAGTGGTCACAAACACACTGGTCAAAAACACAGTGGTCAGAAATACAGTGGTGAGAAACACAGTGGTCAGAAACACAGTGGTCAGAAACATAGTGGTCATAAACACACTGGTCAGAAACATAGTGGTCAGAAGCACACTGGTCTGAAACACGGCGGTCAGAAACACACTGGTCATAAATACACTGGTCAGAAACAAAGTGGCCAGAAACACACTTGTCAGCAACACACTGGTCAGAAACACAGTAGTCAGAAACACAGTGGTCAGAAACACAGTGGTAATAAACACACTGGTCAGAAACACAGTGGTCAGAGACACACTTGTCAGAAACACACTGGTCAGAAACACAGTGGTCAGAAACACGGTGGTCATAAACACAGTGGTAATAAACACACTGGTCAGAAACACAGTGGTCAGAAACACACTGGTCAGAAACACGGCCGTCAGAACCAGAGTGGACATAAACACACTGGTCAGAAACACAGTGGTCAGAAACTCAGTGGGCAGAAACACAGTGGTCAGATACACAGTGGTCAGAAACATACTGGTCAGAAACACAGTGGTCAGAAATACACTTGTCAGAAACGCAGTGGTCAGAAACACACTGGTCAGAAACACACTGGTCAGAAACAAACTGGTCAGAAACACACTGGTTAGAAACACACTGGTCAGAAACACACTGGTCAGAAACACAGTGGTCAGAAACAAAGTGGTCATACACACGGTGGCCATATACACACTGGTCAGAAACACAGTGGTCAAAAACACTGTGGTCCGAAACACATTGTTTGGAAACACACGGGTTATAAACACAGTAGTCAGGAACACCGTGGTCAGAAACACACTGGTCAGAAACACACTGGTCAGAAACACACCGGTCAGAAACACACTGGTCAAAAAGACATTCGTCAGAAAGACAGTGGTCAGAAACACAGTGGTCAGAAACACAGTGGTCAGAAACACACTGGTCAGAAACACTGTTGTCAGAAACACACTGGTCAGAAACACAGTGGTCAAAAACACAGTGGTCAGAAACACAGTGGTAATAAACACACTGGTCAGAAACACAGTGGTCAGAAACACACTTGTCACAAACACACTGGTCAGAAACACAGTGGTAACAAACACACTGATCAGAAACACGGTGGTCAGAAACACACTGGTCAGAAACACTGTTGTCAGAAACACAGTGGTCATAAACACACTGGTCATGAACACAGTGGTCAGAAACACAGTGGTCAGAAATACACTGGTCAGAAACACAGCGGTCAGAAACACACTGGTCAGAAACGCAGTGGTCAGAAACACAGTGGTCAGAAACACACCTGTCAGAAACACACTGGTCAGAAACACACTGGTCAGAAACACACTGTTCAGAAACACAGTGGTCAGAAACACAGTGGTCAGAAACACACTGGTCAGAAACAAAGTGGTGAGAAACAAAGTTGTAATATACATGCTGGCTATATACACACTGGTCAGAAACACAGTGGTAAAAAAACACTGTGGTCCGAAACACATTGTTCAGAAACACACGGGTCAGAAACACAGTGTTCAGAAACACCGTGGTCAGAAACATACTGGTCAGAAACACACTGGTCAGAATCACACCGGTCAGACACACACCGGTCGAAAACACAGTTTTCAGAAATACAGTTGTCAGAAACGTAGTGGTTAGAAACACAGTGCTCAGATACATAGTGGTCATAAACACACTGGTCAAAAACACAGTGGTCAGAAATACAGTTGTCAGACACACGGTGGTCAGAAACAGAGTGGTCAGAAACACAGTGGTCATAAACACACTGGTCAAAAACACAGTGGTCAGAAGCACACTGGTCAGAAACACGGGGGTCAGAAACACACTGGTCAGAAACACACTGGTCAGAAACACAGTGGCCAGAAACACACTGGTCGGAAACACAGTGGTCGGACATACACTGGTTAGAAAGACAGTGTTCGGAAACACACTGGTCAGAAACACAGTGGTCAGAAACACAGTGGTCAGAAACACACTGGTCAGAAACACACTGGTCAGAAACACAGTGGTCAGAAATGCAGTGGTCAGAAACACACTTGTCAGAAACATACTGGTCAGAAACACAGTAGTCAGAAACACAGTGGTCAGAAACACAGTGGTAATAAACACACTCGTCACAGACACAGTGGTCAGAACCACACTTGTCAGAAACACACTGGTCAGAAACACAGTGGTCAGAAACATAGTGGTCATAAACACAGTGGTAATAAACACAATGGTCAGAAACACAGTGGTCAGAAACACACTGGTCAGAAACACGGCTGTCAGAACCACAATGGTCATAAACACACTGGTCAGAAACACAGTGGACAGAAACTCAGTGGGCAGATACACAGTAGTCGGGTACACAGTGGTCAGAAACATACTGGTCCGAAACACAGTGGTCAGAGACACACTCGTCAGAAACGCAGTGGTCAGAAACACACTGGTCAGAAACACACTGGTCAGAAACACACTGGTCAGAAACACATTGGTCAGAAACACAATGGTCAGAAACACAATGGTCAGAAACACAGTGGTCAGAAACACAGTGGTCAGAAACAAAGTGGTCATACTCACGGTGGCCATATACACACTGGTCAGAAACACAGTGGTCAAAAACACAGTGGTCCGAAACACATTGTTCGGAAACACACGGGTCAGAAACACAGTAGTCAGAAACACCGTGGTCAGAAACACACTGGTCAGCAACACACTGGTCAGAAACAGAACGGTCAGAAACACACCGGTCAAAACACAGTCGTCAGAAAGACTGTGGTCAGAAACACAGTGGTCAGAAACACACTGGTCAGAAACACTGTTGTCAGGAACACAGTGGTCATAAACACACTGGTCAGAAACACAGTGGTCAGAAACACAGTGGTCAGAAATACACTGGTCAGAAACACAGTGGTCAGAAACACACTGGTCAGAAACGCAGTGGTCAGAAACACAGTGGTCAGAAACACACTGGTCAGAAACACACTGGTCTGAAACACTCTGGTCAAGAACACACTGGTCAGAAACACAGTGGTCAGAAACACACTGGTCAGAAACACAGTGGTCAGAAACAAAGTGGTTCTACACACGCTGGCCATATACACACTGGTCAAAAACACAAGGGTTAAAAAACACTGTGGTCCGAAACACATTGTTCGAAAACACACGGTTCAGAAAAACAGTGGTCAGAGACACCGTGCTCAGAAACACACTGGTCAGAAACACACTGGTTTGAAACACACCAGTCAGACAATCACCGGTAAAAAAACACAACGGTCAGAAATACAGTGGTCAGAAACACAGTGGTCAGAAACACAGTGGTCAGAAACATAGTGGTCATAAACACACTAGTCAAAAACACAGTGGTCATAAATACAGTGGTCAGAAACACAGTGGTCAGAAACACAGTGGTCAGAAACATAGTGGTCATAAACACACTGGTCAGGAACACAGTGGCCAGAAACACATTGGTCAGAAACACAGTGGTCAGAAACACAGTGGTCGGACTTACACTGGTTACAAAGACAGTGCTTGGAAACACACTGGTCAGAAACACAGTGGTCAGAAACACAGTGGTCAGAAACACACTGGTCAGAAACACACTGTTCAGAAGCACACTGGTCAGAAACACAGTGGTCAGAAACGCAGTGGTCAGAAACACACTCATCAGAAACACACTGGTCAGAAACACAGTAGTCAGAAACATATTTGTCAGAAACACAGTGGTAAAAAATACACTGGTCAGAAACACAGTGGTCAGAAACACACTTGTCAGAAACACAATGGTCAGAAACACAGTGGTCAGAAACACAATGGTCATAAACACATTGGCAATAAACACACTGGTCAGAAACACAGTGGTCAGAAACACACTGGTCAGAAACAAGGTTGTCAGAAACGCAGTGGTCATAAACACACTGGTCGGAAACACATTGGTCAGAAACTCAGTGGGCAGAAACACAGTGGTCAGAAACACAGTGGTCAGAAACACAATGGTCTGAAACAGAGTGGTCAGAAACACACTGGTCAGAAACGCAGTGGTCAGACACACACTGGTCAGGAACACACTGGTCAGAAACCCACTGGTAAGAAACACACTGGTGAGAAACCCACTGGTCAGAAACACAGTGGTCAGAAACACAGTGGTCAGAAACACAGTGGTCAGAAACAAAGTGGTCATACACACGCTAGCCATATACACACTGGTCAGAAACACATTGTTCGGAAACAAACTGGTCAGAAACATAGTAGTCAGAAAAACCGTGGTCAGAAACACACTGGTCAGAAACACACCGGTCAGAAACACACCGGTCAAAAACACAGTGGTCAGAAACACAGTGGTCAGAAACACAGTGGTCAGAAACACAGTGGTCAGAAACATAGTGGTCATAAACACACTGGTCAGAAACACACCGGTCAGAAACACACCGGTCAAAAACACAGTGGTCAGAAACACAGTGGTCAGAAACACAGTGGTCAGAAACACAGTGGTCAGAAACATAGTGGTCATAAACACACTGGTCAGAAACACAGCAGTCAGAAACACAGTGGTCAGAAACACAGTGGTCAGAAACACAGTGGTCAGAAACACACTGGTCAGAAACACAGTGGTCAGAAACACAGTGGTCAGAAACACACTGGTCAGAAATACAGCGGTCAGAAACACATTGGTCAGAAACAGACTGGTCAGAAACACAGTGGTCAGAAACAAAGTGCTCGGAAACACACTGGTCAGAAACACAGTGGTCAGAAACACACTGGTCAGGAACACAGTGGTAAGAAACACACTGGTCGGAAAAACAGTGCTCATAATCACACTGGTCAGAAACAGACAAGTTAGAAACACACTGGTCAGAAACACGGCGGTCAGAAACACACTGGTCAGAAACACAGTGGTCAGAAACACACTGGTCAGGAACACAGTGGTAAGAAACACACTGGTCGGAAAAACAGTGCTCATAATCACACTGGTCAGAAACAGACAAGTTAGAAACACACTGGTCAGAAACACGGCGGTCAGAAACACACTGGTCAGAAACACACTGGTCAGAAACACAGTGGCCAGAAACACACTGGTCAGAAACACAGTGGTCAGAAACACAGTGGTCGGACATGCACTGGTTAGAAACACAGTGCTCGGAAACACACTGGTCAGAAACACAGTGGTCAAAAACAAAGTGGTCAAAAACACACTGGTCAGAAACACACTGGTCAGTAACACAGTGGTCAGAAACACAGTGGTCATAGACACACTTGTCAAAAAACACTCTGGTCAGAAAAAAAGTGGTCAGAAACACAGTGGTCAGAAACACAGTGGCAATAAACACACTGCTAAGAAACACAGTGGTCAGAAACGCACTGGTCAGAAACACGGTTGTCAGAAACACAGTGGTCATATACACAGTGGTCAGAAACACAGTGCTCAGAAACACAGTGGGCAGAAACACAGTGGTCAGAAACACAGTGGTCATAAACACACTGGTCAGAATCACAGTGGTTCGAAACACACTGATCAGAAACACACTAGTCAGAAACACACTGGTCAGAAACACAGTGGTCAGAAACACACTGGTCAGAAACACAGTGGTCAGAAACAAAGTGGTCATACACACGCTAGCCATATACGCACTGGTCAGAAACACAGTGGTCAAAAACACTGTGGTCCGAAACACATTGTTCGAAAACACACGGGTCAGAAACACAGTGGTCAGAAACACCGTGATCAGACACACACTGGTCAGAAACACACTAGTCAGATACACGCCGGTCAGAAACACACCGGTAAAAACACAGTGGTGAAAAATACAGTCGTCAGAAACACAGTGGTCAGAAACACAGTGGTCAGAAACACAGTGGTCACAAACACACTGGTCAAAAACACGGTGGTCAGAAATACAGTGGTCAGAAACACAGTGGTCAGAAAAACAGTGGTCAGAAACATAGTGGTCATAAACACACTGGTGAGAAACACAGTGGTCAGAAACACACTGGTCGGAAACACAGTGGTCAGACACACACTGGTCAGAAACAGACAAGTCAGAAACACACTGGTCAGAAACACGGCGGTCAGAAACACACTGTTCAGAAACACACTGGTCAGAAAGACAGTGGCCAGAAACACACTGGTTAGAAACACACTGGTCAGAAACACAGTGGTCAGACATACAATGATAGAAAGACAATTATTGGAAACACACTGGTCAGAAACACTGGTCAGAAAAAAAGTGGTCAGAAACACACAGGTCCGAAACACAAAGGTAAGAAACACAGTGGTCAGAAATGCAGTGGTCAGACACACACTTGTCAGAAACACACTGGTCAGAAACACAGTGGTCAGAAACGCAGTGGTCAGAAACACAGTGGTCAGAAACAGACTGGTCAGAAACACAGTGGTCAGAAACACACTGGTCAGAAACACACGAGTCAGAAACACACTGGTCAGAAACACAGAGGTCAGAAACACACTGGTCAGAAACACACTGGTCAGAAACACACTGGTCAGAAACACAGTGGCCGGAAACACAGTGGTCATAAACACACTGGTCAGAAACACAGTGGTCAGAAACACAGTGGTCAGAAACACGAATGTCAGAAACACACTGGTCAGAAACACAGTGGTCAGAAACACACTGGTCGGAAACACAGTCGTAACAGACACACTGGTCAGAAACACAGTGGTCAGAAACACACTGGTCAGAAACACA
>SZWC01000401.1:135589-159907 GCA_023375785.1 Penium margaritaceum
TGGTCAGAAACACAGTGGTCAGAAACACAGTGGTCAGAAACACAGCGGTCAGAAACACAGTGCTCAGAAACACAATGGTCAGAAACGCACTGGTCAGAAACACACTGGTCAGAACCACAGTGGTCAGAGACACATTGGTCAGAAACACACTGGTCAGAAACGCAGTGGTTTGAAACGCACTGGTCAGAAACACACTGGTCAGAACCACAGTGGTCAGAGACACATTGGTCAGAAACACACTGGTCAGAAACGCAGTGGTTTGAAACGCACTGGTGAGAAGCACAGTGGTCAGAAACACAGTGGTCAGAAACAGAGTGGTCAGAAACTCACTGGTCAGAAACACAGTGGTCAGAAACACACGAGTCAGAAAAACACTGGTCAGACACACAGTGTTCAGAAACACACTGGTAAGGAACACAGTGGTCAGAAACATAGTGGTCAGAAACACAGTGGTCAGAAACACCTTGGTCAGAAGCACAGTGGTCAGAGAAACACTTGTCAGAAACACAGTGGTCAGAAAAACACTTGTCAGAAACACACTAGTCAGAAACACAATGGTCAGAACCACACTGGTCAGAAACACAGTGGTAAGAAACACAGTAGTCAGAAGCACAATGGCAATAAACACACTGGTCAGAAACACGTTGGTCAGAAACACAGTGGTCAGAAGTACATTGGTCAGAAACACAGTTGTTACAAACACACTGGTCAGAAACAAAGCGGTGAGAAACACAGTGGTCAGAAACACAGTGGTCAGAAAGACAGTGGTCAGAAACACACTAGTGAGGAACACAGTGGTAAAAAAAAACACACTGTTCAAAAGCATAGTGGTCAGAAACACACTGGTCAGACACACAGTGGTCGGAAAGACAGTGGTCAGAAACACACTGGTCAGAAAAACACTGGTCAGAAACACACTGGTCATAAACACACTGGTCCCAAACACAGAGGTCAGAAAGACACTGGTCAGAAACACACTGGTCAGAAACACACTGGTCAGAAACACACTGGTCTGAAACACAGTGGTCACAAACACAGAGGTCAGAAAGACACTGGTCAGAAACGCAGTGGTCAGAAACACTCTGGTCAGAAACACGGTGATCAGAAACACAGTGGACAGAAACACAGTGGTCCGAAACACAGAGGTCAGAAAGACACTGGTCAGAAACGCAGTGGTCAGAAACACTCTGGTCAGAAACACGGTGATCAGAAACACAGTGGACAGAAACACAGTGGTCACAAACACAGTGGTCAGAAACACACTGGTAAGAAACACAGTGGTCAGAAACACACTGGTCAGAAACACAGTGGTCAGAAACACAGTGGTCAGAAACACAGCGGTCAGAAACACAGTGGTCAGAAACACACTGGTCAGAAACACGGTGGTCAGAAACTCACTGGTCAGAAACACAGTGGTTACGAACACACTAGTCATAAACACAGTGGTCAGAACCACACAGGTCAGAAACACAGTGGTCAGAAACACAGTGCTAAAAAACACACTGGTCAAAAACACAGTGGTCAGAAACACACTGGTCAGAAACAGGGTGGTCAGAAACACAGTGACCATAATCACAGTGGTCAGAAACACAGTGGTCAGAAACACACTTGTGAGAAAAACAGTGGTCAGAAACACATTGGTCAGAAAAACACTGGTCAGAAACACACTTGTCAGAAACACACTGGTCAGAAACACAGTGGTCAGAAAACCAGTGGTCAGAAACACATCGGTCAGAAACACACTGGCCAGAAACACACTGGTCAAAAACACAGTGGTCAGAAACACACTGTGGGCAGAAACACAGTGGTCAAGAACACACTGGTCAAAAACACAGTGGTCAGAAACACAGTGGTCAGAAACAATCTGGTCAGAAACATAAAGGTCAAAAACACAGTGGTCAGAAACACAGTGGTCACAAACAGACTGGTGAGAAACACGCTGGTCAGAAACACACTCGTCACAAACACAATGGTCTGAAATACACTGGTCAGAAACACAGTGGTCAGAAACACAGTGGTCAGAAACGCACTGGTCAGAAACACACTGGTCAGAAACACAGTGGTCAGAAACACATCGGTCAGAAACGCACTGGTCAGAAACGCAGTGGTCAGAAACGCACTGGTCAGAAACACAGCGGTCAGAAACACAGTGGTCGGAAACAGAGTGGTCAGAAACTCACTGGTCAGAAACACAGTGGTCAGAAACACACTAGTCAGAAAAACACTGGTCAGACCTACAGTGTTCAGAAACACACTGGTAAGGAACACAGTGGTCAGAAACATAGTGGTCAGAAACACAGTGGTCAGAAACACCTTGGTCAGAAACACAGTGGTCAGAAAAACACTTGTCAGAAACATAGTCGTCAGAAAAACACTTGTCAGAAACACACTAGTCAGAAACACAATGGTCAGAACCACACTGGTCAGAAACACAGTGGTAAGAAACACAGTAGTCAGAAGCACAATGGCAATAAACACACTGGTCAGAAACACGTTGGTCAGAAACACAGTGGTCAGAAGTACATTGGTCAGAAACACAGTTGTTACAAACACACTGGTCAGAAACAGAGCGGTGAGAAACACAGTGGTAAGAAACACAGTGGTGAGAAAGACAGTGGTCAGAAACACACTAGTGAGGAACACAGTGGTAAAAAAAACACACTGTTCAAAAGCATAGTGGTCAGAAACACACTGGTCAGACACACAGTGGTCGGAAAGACAGTGGTCAGAAACACACTGGTCAGAAACACACTGGTCAGAAACACACTGGTCATAAACACACTGGTCCGAAACACAGAGGTCAGAAAGACACTGGTCAGAAACACACTGGTCAGAAACACACTGGTCATAAACACACTGGTCAGAAACACACTGGTAAGAAACACAGTGGTCAGAAACACAGTGGTCAGAAACACAGCGGTCAGACACACAGTGGTCAGAAACACGGTGGTCAGAAACACACTGGTCAGAAACACAGTGATAAGAAACTCACTGGTAAGAAACATAGTGGTCAGGAACACACTAGTCATAAACACAGTGGTCAGAACCACACAGGTCAGAAACACTGTGGTCAGAAACACTGTGCTCAGAAACACACTGGTCAGAAACACAGTGGTCAGAAACACACTGGTCAGAAACACAGTGGTCAGAAACACAGTGACCATAATCACATTAGTCAGAAACACAGTGGTCAGAAATACATCAGTGTTGCCTTTGTTGCTCGTAGGAGGAGGATTACAACGACCTCGGAACCGCGAGGCACATCAATGCTCCATCGATGTGGTGTTGGGTTGTAGTCATGACCGGGACCGTCAGAGCCACAGTTTTAGACACCCCCACGTCGTCACGCGGATTATTACCACCACAAAATTTGTTGGCGTGTTTGGCTCCGGAACCCTCGTTGCGGAGACGCATGCTTGCATTCACGACTGATACATTAATCTTGCCATGTGGCAGGACTGCATATGTCGGACCAACGTGTGTCTTGCATGTGGAGGTGGACATGTCAACCTTTGACAGGGTGGACTGATGGGCAATGCTCAGCCCTCATCTTTGGCCAACCTTTCTACGTCCAATCAATGCGCAACCTCGTTCTTTGGCGATCATGCGGACCAATGAACACATGACGGAGATAAAGGTCAAATGTAAATTACTGAGATTTTATGTACTCGACAAGTGCGTCCGTCAAACATGGTTTGCCTGCGAACAGACCAAGACAATGTTTCGTTACGAATTACGGATTTTGTTTATTCTGCCGCTATCCCCCATTCAAACGTTCAAACCATGTTTGAACCGCGATCGATGCAAAGAAAAGGAGGAACCGATCCACGATCGGTTCCTCGGCCATTCAGGCTGCTGAATCGACGGTCTACGAGCGGCGATCATGGACCGTTGACTCGGCAGCCAAATCAGCCGTTCACAAGGCAAGGCAGTCCTGAATGCATCAAGCACCAACAACTGGTTCATTGGTGACGACTCAACCCGTGCTTGTGTCTTAGTAACAACACATTGTCCTGCTCCACGACGTAGCCAACACTTAGTCAGATTAGGCGTTGCCGCCGGATCCCACCCGGCGGACATTCCTCTCGCCATGGCTTCTCAACCAAGCTCTCAGCCAAGCTCAAACAGAGCGTCTACTGCTGCATCCAGTCCCTCGACTACTCCAGTGTCTGCTGTGTCTGCCCAGTTCAACGCGAGCAAGTGGAATCCACCTAGGAGGAGGGCACTGACTGGCGACTTTCTCACCAAGGAGCTGTCTAAGCACTGCGAACCGAGTCCAACGAGCAGCAAGAAGGCAGGCTTTGTTTGTGGGTCATGTGCAAAGAAAGTGAGCGGTACGTGTGACCGCATCCGCGGCCACTTCGCTTGCAATAACCCGAACGTGGGGAAGTGTCCCCATCCTCCACCAACAACTAGGGACGCTCTGGGCTTGGAGCGTTTCCCTCCTCCTGCAGCAGGCTGGCGGCCATACAGTGCGAAGCTGTACAAGGGAGAGGGTGCCGAGTGGGGAACGAAGGACAAGCCCGTCGCCTGGCTGAAGCTGTGGGAGGCACAAGACAAGGCGACACAGGCAGCCACCGTGGGAGTCACGCTGCAAAAGGACTCCAGTGACGATGAAGATGGACACACCGTCCGCCCAAGCAGGCCGGCAGCCACAACAACTCTTGAGGGTGAGATCCCGCTGTTTGACATTAACAAGGCAGCATCGTTCCGCCAATCAACCATGGTTGAGCACTCACACAGGTACTACAATGACCGCTGCCAGCTGGACATCGTAAAGCTGATGGCCATTGCAGCCCTGCCTATATCGTTCTGTCGAGAACCTGTTCTCCTCAAAGTCATCAAGTCAGCAAAGAAGACGACTGCCGGTTTCCGGCTGCCAAGCAGCCTGTGACCACTGAGCTGCTACCTAAGTTGGATGCAGAGTTGGCAGAGCTTGATGCACCGCTCATGCAGGGATGGTCGACCTATGGAACAAGCCTGGCTGTGGATGAGTGGTCTGACAGGCAGGTCAGACCCATCTACAATGCCATGGCAGTGAATGCCATGGGATCCGTCCATCTGTTTTCACGTGATGCCAGTGGACTGACAAGGGATGCTGACCATGCTGCTTCCATGATAGAGGCAGCAATTGCAGCTGTGGGTGAGGACAGATTTGTTTCTGTGATCTGTGACAATGCGTCCGTCAATAAGAAAGCATTTTCCGAGCTCAAGACGAAGTTCCCAAAGCTGTTCTTTCAGGAACAGGATCTTTCAGGATGTTGTGCGCATAACATAGACCTCATCATGAAGGACATTGGGAAGCCGGCATGGGGTGCTGGGATCATTGGGAAATGTGAGAAGGTGATTGCCTTTTTCAGGAACAACGCCATGCCTCGGACATGGCTCAAGGACAAGACAGGGGGGAAGGTGCTGAAGAACAGGTGTGACACCCGCTTTGCATCTGTCTTTGACATGGTTGAGAGGTTGCTGGAGCTGAGGGAGGAGTTGGAGGAGTTTGTGCAGCTGGATGTTTGGAAGTAGATTGGGTCCCAGAGGGATGCGGGGTTCAGGAGCAGGAAGAAGGAGGTGAGAAGGATTGTACGCCGCAAGGTCTTCTGGCTGCAGGTGAGACAGCTGAAGGATCTGTTGTTACCGTTGGTGAAGGTGTTGCGTGTGGCTGACTCGCCTGGTGGGGGGGGGGGGGCTGGTGAAATCTACAAGGGGTTGCTTGACTGTGCTGAACAGCTGAAGGCACTGGCCAAGAAGAAAGGAAGGAAGGGAAGGAAGGTTGCCGAGTGCCATGTAGACTTTGTTCTGGGGAGGCTTGACCACCGCTGGTCTAAGGACATGTCGTGTCCTCTGTATGCCGCTGCTCGGCGGCTGTATCCAGAGCACTTCGGGAACGACCTGTCAAAGGATGCGACCACCCTGCAAGCTTGGCAGGCCGTGGTGGAGGCTTTGGTTCCCGAGGATAAGCAGGATGAGATCATGAAGGAGATTGGGGTCTTCCAGTTGGCACAGACTACAGTGAACCATGATCCCATGGCAACCCCGCGCAGGAATGCAAAGGCTGTTGCTGCAGTTGCAAAAGTGAAATGTGGGATAATGACTGCCGTTGAGTGGCACGTGAATTACATGTGCAATCTTCCAGTGCTGCGAGATTTGGCCTTGAAGCTCCTTTCACAACCATGCTCCTCGTCTGATTGTGAACGCGTGTTTTCCGCACATGAGCTCATCCATACTGCCAGGAGGAACAGGCTCAAGGTCTCAACCCTGGAGCTCCTCGTGCGGTGCCATGTCCGCTTGCGCAAACACTACGGCAGGCAGGGGAGAAAAGCAGCAAAGGATCTGGCCAGGGCTGCGGTAGCTGTAGCAGAAGCAGAAGGAGATGCCAGCAAGGACGACGGAGAGGTGGTTGAGGAAGAGGGAGTGCTGAGTGAACCCGAGGATGAATGGGAGACTGATGATGAAGGTGAGGATGAGGAGGAGGAGGAGGATGCGGTTGGGGGAGACGATGATGTGGTGGAGGTTATGGCCTCCGTGCGTGTCATGAGTGACACGCCTGGACTTCCTCATGCACGTCCAGTGCGTGTCCGCACACAGGAGAAGCCGGAGAAGAGCAACACAACTATGGAAAAGAGGAGAGAAGGTGGTGGGAATGGTGCAGCAACAGCTGGCAATGGAGCAGACACTACAGGGAGGGAAGCAGATGACGACGGGGGGGAAGAAGCAACAGCAGGTGGGGAGGTACCACGATCTGGTGCAGTTGCAGCAAGTGGGGCAGGAGCAGCAGGTAATGAGGGAGCAGCGGGTGGGGAGGGAGCGGCAAATGAGGATGGAGCAGCAGATGGGGCAGGAGCAGATAGTGGGCAGGGGGGAAGATCAGGTGAGGAAGGGGAAGCAGGTGGATCAGGTGACGGACAAGCAGCAGGTGAGGAAGGAGCAGCAGGTGGCCAGTTGGCTTCAACAACACGTGAACCAGCATCAACAGCAGGTTCAAGGATTGGCAGTTCCAAGCATAGTGCAATGCGTGCTACCCTTGTTGCACTAGCAGCAGCAAGGGCATCAAAACGTGCTGCATGTAGTGCAGTAGCAGCTACCGCAGCCAGCAGGTTGGCAAGGCGCAGAGCTGCCACATTCCGGAAGTAGGACATGGTTCTGACAATGTTGTTAAGCGTTTGTGTCAGATTCTATACATCGTGCCATTGCCAAATCCATTTCCACCATGTGCAATCCATTGTTACAATTCTACTCATGTGGAATATGCAATCCCATATAGCATTCCCTCAGTCCATAGAGGTTGTCTACACATGCAAATGAAATGATGGATAATGTGTAACCTATAAGCTTTGTGCTTGATGTACATGCATTGTTATGATTCGCCCTTTGCATAGTCAGTGTGTATGTGGCACAATGACTTCAGTTTACGTTCAGTTAAGTGCGGTGTAGTGCTCATCAGTAGTAGAGAAGCAGTGCAAATTCACATCAGATGTAGGTGTGACCCGGTGCCTTGATATAGGTAATCATGTTCTAACATGCAATGAAGGATGATTTGAATAAGTCATGAATTTCTCATATTTGGCTACCTCAAACATTCTGTGCAATCCTATGTTCCAATGCATGTGAACTGACCATGCCCACTGTGTCCACATCGATGTGGCCAACCTGGGGTACATCGATGTATCGATGTGGACATCGATGTACCGATGTTCGAGGCACCAAGGTCTCACTAATGTATTTAATACATTAGTGAGAAAAACAGTGGTCAGAAACACAGTGGTCACAAATACACTGGTCAGAAACACACTAGTCAGAAACACATTGGTCAGAAATACAGTGGTCAGAAAAACAGTGGTCAGAAACACACTGGTCAGAGACACACTGGTCAGAAACACACTGGTCAGAAACACAGTGGTCAGAAACACACTGTGGGCAGAAACACAGTGCTCAGGAACACACTAGTCAAAAACACAGTGGTCAGAAACACACTGGTCAGAAACACACAAGTCAGAAACACACTGGTCAGAAACACAGCAGTAAGAAACACACTGGTCAGAAACACACTGGTCAAAAACACGGTGGCCAGAAACACACTGGTCAGAAACACAGTGGTCAGAAACACAGTGGTCGGACATGCACTGGTTAGAAACAAAGTGCTCGGAAACACACTGGTCAGAAACACAGTGGTCAGAAACAAAGTGCTCGGAAACACACTGGTCAGAAACACAGTGGTCAGAAACACACTGGTCAGAAACACACTGATCAGAAACACACTGGTCAGAAACACAGTGGTCAGAAACGCAGTGGTCAGAAACACAGTGGTCAGAAACACGGTGGTCAGAAACACACTGGTCAGAAACACACTAGTCAGAAACACAGTCGTCAGAAACACAGTGGTAATAAACACTCCTGTCAGAAACACAGTGGTCAGAAACACACTGGTCAGAAACACGGTGGTCAGAAACACAGTGGTCACAAGCACACTGGTCAGAAACACAGTGGTTAGAAACACAGTGGGCAGAAACACAGTGGTCATAAACACTGTGGCCAGAAACACACTGGTCAGAAACACGGTGTTCAGAAACAGACTGGTCAGAAACACAGATGTCAGAAACACACTGGTCAGAATTACACTGGTCAGAAACACAATGGCCAGAAACACACTGGTCAGAAACACAGTAGTCAGAAACACTGTGGACAGAAACACAGTGGTCAGGAACACAGTGGTCAGAAACACACTGGTCAGAAGCACAGTGGTCAGAAACACAATGGTCACAAACACACTGTTCAGAAACACAATGGTCATAAACACACTGGTCAGAAATACAGTGGTCAGAGACACAGTTGTCACAAACACAGCGGTCAGAAACACAGTGGTCAGAAACACAGTGGTCATAAACACAGTGGTCAGAAAAACAGTGGTCAGAAACTCAGTGTTCAGAAACAGAGTGGTCAGGAACACATTGGTCGGAAACAAACTGGTCAGAAACACACTGGTCAGAAACACAGTGGTCAGAAACACTCTGGTCAGAAACACAATGGTCTGAAACACAGTGGTCAGAAACAAAGTGGTCAGAAACACACTGTTCAGAAACACGCTGGTCAGAAACACACTGGTCAGAAACACGCTGGTCTGAAATACACTGGTCAGAAACACAGTGGTCAGAAACACAATGGTCAGAGACACACTGGTCAGAAACACACTGGTCAGAAACACAGTGGTCAGAAACACACTGTGGGCAGAAACACAGTGGTCAGGAACACACTAGTACAAACCACAGTGGTCAGAAACACACTGGTCAGAAACACACATGTCAGAAACACACTGGTCAGAAACACAGCGGTCAGAAACACATTGGTCAGAAACACACTGGTGAAAAACACGTTGGCCAGAAACACACTGGTCAGAAACACAGTGGTCAGAAACACAGTGGTCGGACATGCACTGGTTAGAAACAAAGTGCTCGGAAACACACTGGTCAGAAACACAGTGGTCAGAAACACACTGGTCAGAAACACCGTGGTCAGAAACACAGTGGTCAGAAACACACTGGTCAGAAACACCGTGGTCAGAAACACAGTGGTCAGAAACACACTGGTCAGAAACACAGTGGTCAGAAACGCAGTGGTCAGAAACACAGTGGTCAGAAACACGGTGGTCAGAAACACACTGGTCAGAAACACACTAGTCAGAAACACAGTCGTCAGAAACACAGTGGTAATGAACACTCCTGTCAGAAACACAGTGGTCAGAAACACACTGGTCAGAAACACCGTGGTCAGAAACACAGTGGTCACAAGCACACTGGTCAGAAACACAGTGGTCAGAAACACAGTGGGCAGAAACACAGTGGTCAGAAACACTGTGGTCAGAAACACACTGGTCAGAAACACAGTGCTCAGAAACACACTCGTCAGAAACACAGTTGTCAGAAACACACTGTTCAGAAACACACTGGTTAGAAACACAATGGTCAGAAACACACTGGTCAGAAACACAGTTGTCAGAAACTGTGTGGACAGAAACACAGTGGTCAGGAACACAGTGGTCAGAAACACACTGGTCAGAAGCACAGTGGTCAGAAACACAATGGTCACAAACACACTGTTCAGAAACACAATGGTCAGAAACACACTGGTCAGAAATACAGTGGTCAGAGACACAGTTGTCACAAACACAACGGTCAGAAACACAGTGGTCAGAAACACAGTGGTCATAAACACAGTGGTCAGAAACACAGTGGTCAGAAACTCAGTGTTCAGAAACAGAGTGGTCAGGAACACATTGGTCGGAAACAAACTGGTCAGAAACACACTGGTCAGAAACACAGTGGTCAGAAACACCCTGGTCAGAAACACAATGGTCTGAAACACAGTGGTCAGAAACAAAGTGGTCAGAAACACACTGGTCAGAAACACGCTGGTCAGAAACACACTGGTCAGAAACACACTGGTCTGAAATACACTGGTCAGAAACACGCTGGTCAGAAACACACTGGTCAGAAACACACTGGTCTGAAATACACTGGTCAGAAACACAGTGGTCAGAAACACAATGGTCAGAACACACTGGTCAGAAACACACTGGTCACAAACACGGTGGTCAGAAAGACACTGGTCAGAAACACACTGGTCAGAAACCCAGTGGTGTGAAACACACTTGTCAGAAACACAGTGGTCAGAGACACACTGGTCGAAACACAGTGGTCGCAAAAACACTTGTCAGAAACACAGTGCCCAGAAATACACCTGTCAGGAACACACTAGTCAGAAACACATTGGTCAGAACCACACTGGTGAGAAACACAGTGGTAAGAAACACAGTAGTCAGAAACACAGTGGCAATATACACACTGGTCAGAAACACGTTGGTCAGAAACACAGTGGTCAGAAACACACTGGTCAGGAACACAGTGGTAAAAAACACACTGTTCAAAATCACAGTGGTCAGAAACACACAGGTCAGACACACAGTGGTCGGAAAGACACTGGTCAGAAACACACTGGTCAGAAACAAACTGGTCAGAAACACACTGGTCAGAAACACAGTGGTCAGAAAAACTCCGGTCAGAAACACAATGGTCAGAAACACACTGGTCAGAAACACATTGGTCAGAAATTCACTGGTCAGAAACGCGCTGGTCAGAAACACACTGGTCATAAACACACTGGTCTGAAATACACTCGTCAAAAACACAGTGGTCAGAAACACAATGGTCAGAAACGCACTGGTCAGAAACACACTCGTCAGAAACACAATGGTCAGAAACGCACTGGTCAGAAACACACCGGTCAGAAACACAGTGGTCTGAAACACACTGGTCAGAAACACAGTGGTCAGAAACACAGTGGTCAGAAACACAGTGGTCAGAAACACAGTGGTCAGAAACTCACTGGTCAGAAACACACTGGTCAGAAACGCAGTGGTCAGAAACACAGTGGTCAGAAACTCACTGGTCAGAAACACACTGGTCAGAAACGCAGTGGTCAGAAACACAGTGGTCAGAAACTCACTGGTCAGAAACACACTGGTCAGAAACGCAGTGGTCAGAAACACAGTGGTCAGAAACTCACTGGTCAGAAACACACTGGTCAGAAACGCAGTGGTCAGAAACACAGTGGTCAGAAACTCACTGGTCAGAAACACACTGGTCAGAAACGCAGTGGTCAGAAACACAGTGGTCAGAAACTCACTGGTCAGAAACACACTGGTCAGAAACGCAGTGGTCAGAAACACAGTGGTCAGAAACTCACTGGTCAGAAACACACTGGTCAGAAACGCAGTGGTCAGAAACACAGTGGTCAGAAACTCACTGGTCAGAAACACACTGGTCAGAAACGCAGTGGTCAGAAACACAGTGGTCAGAAACTCACTGGTCAGAAACACACTGGTCAGAAACGCAGTGGTCAGAAACACAGTGGTCAGAAACTCACTGGTCAGAAACACACTGGTCAGAAACGCAGTGGTCAGAAACACAGTGGTCAGAAACTCACTGGTCAGAAACACACTGGTCAGAAACGCAGTGGTCAGAAACACAGTGGTCAGAAACTCACTGGTCAGAAACACACTGGTCAGAAACGCAGTGGTCAGAAACACAGTGGTCAGAAACTCACTGGTCAGAAACACACTGGTCAGAAACGCAGTGGTCAGAAACACAGTGGTCAGAAACTCACTGGTCAGAAACACACTGGTCAGAAACGCAGTGGTCAGAAACACAGTGGTCAGAAACTCACTGGTCAGAAACACACTGGTCAGAAACGCAGTGGTCAGAAACACAGTGGTCAGAAACTCACTGGTCAGAAACACACTGGTCAGAAACGCAGTGGTCAGAAACACAGTGGTCAGAAACTCACTGGTCAGAAACACACTGGTCAGAAACGCAGTGGTCAGAAACACAGTGGTCAGAAACTCACTGGTCAGAAACACACTGGTCAGAAACGCAGTGGTCAGAAACACAGTGGTCAGAAACTCACTGGTCAGAAACACACTGGTCAGAAACGCAGTGGTCAGAAACACAGTGGTCAGAAACTCACTGGTCAGAAACACACTGGTCAGAAACGCAGTGGTCAGAAACACAGTGGTCAGAAACTCACTGGTCAGAAACACACTGGTCAGAAACGCAGTGGTCAGAAACACAGTGGTCAGAAACTCACTGGTCAGAAACACACTGGTCAGAAACGCAGTGGTCAGAAACACAGTGGTCAGAAACTCACTGGTCAGAAACACACTGGTCAGAAACGCAGTGGTCAGAAACACAGTGGTCAGAAACTCACTGGTCAGAAACACACTGGTCAGAAACGCAGTGGTCAGAAACACAGTGGTCAGAAACTCACTGGTCAGAAACACACTGGTCAGAAACGCAGTGGTCAGAAACACAGTGGTCAGAAACTCACTGGTCAGAAACACACTGGTCAGAAACGCAGTGGTCAGAAACACAGTGGTCAGAAACTCACTGGTCAGAAACACACTGGTCAGAAACGCAGTGGTCAGAAACACAGTGGTCAGAAACTCACTGGTCAGAAACACACTGGTCAGAAACGCAGTGGTCAGAAACACAGTGGTCAGAAACTCACTGGTCAGAAACACACTGGTCAGAAACGCAGTGGTCAGAAACACAGTGGTCAGAAACTCACTGGTCAGAAACACACTGGTCAGAAACGCAGTGGTCAGAAACACAGTGGTCAGAAACTCACTGGTCAGAAACACACTGGTCAGAAACGCAGTGGTCAGAAACACAGTGGTCAGAAACTCACTGGTCAGAAACACACTGGTCAGAAACGCAGTGGTCAGAAACACAGTGGTCAGAAACTCACTGGTCAGAAACACACTGGTCAGAAACGCAGTGGTCAGAAACACAGTGGTCAGAAACTCACTGGTCAGAAACACACTGGTCAGAAACGCAGTGGTCAGAAACACAGTGGTCAGAAACTCACTGGTCAGAAACACACTGGTCAGAAACGCAGTGGTCAGAAACACAGTGGTCAGAAACTCACTGGTCAGAAACACACTGGTCAGAAACGCAGTGGTCAGAAACACAGTGGTCAGAAACTCACTGGTCAGAAACACACTGGTCAGAAACGCAGTGGTCAGAAACACAGTGGTCAGAAACTCACTGGTCAGAAACACACTGGTCAGAAACGCAGTGGTCAGAAACACAGTGGTCAGAAACTCACTGGTCAGAAACACACTGGTCAGAAACGCAGTGGTCAGAAACACAGTGGTCAGAAACTCACTGGTCAGAAACACACTGGTCAGAAACGCAGTGGTCAGAAACACAGTGGTCAGAAACTCACTGGTCAGAAACACACTGGTCAGAAACGCAGTGGTCAGAAACACAGTGGTCAGAAACTCACTGGTCAGAAACACACTGGTCAGAAACGCAGTGGTCAGAAACACAGTGGTCAGAAACTCACTGGTCAGAAACACACTGGTCAGAAACGCAGTGGTCAGAAACACAGTGGTCAGAAACTCACTGGTCAGAAACACACTGGTCAGAAACGCAGTGGTCAGAAACACAGTGGTCAGAAACTCACTGGTCAGAAACACACTGGTCAGAAACGCAGTGGTCAGAAACACAGTGGTCAGAAACTCACTGGTCAGAAACACACTGGTCAGAAACGCAGTGGTCAGAAACACAGTGGTCAGAAACTCACTGGTCAGAAACACACTGGTCAGAAACGCAGTGGTCAGAAACACAGTGGTCAGAAACTCACTGGTCAGAAACACACTGGTCAGAAACGCAGTGGTCAGAAACACAGTGGTCAGAAACTCACTGGTCAGAAACACACTGGTCAGAAACGCAGTGGTCAGAAACACAGTGGTCAGAAACTCACTGGTCAGAAACACACTGGTCAGAAACGCAGTGGTCAGAAACACAGTGGTCAGAAACTCACTGGTCAGAAACACACTGGTCAGAAACGCAGTGGTCAGAAACACAGTGGTCAGAAACTCACTGGTCAGAAACACACTGGTCAGAAACGCAGTGGTCAGAAACACAGTGGTCAGAAACTCACTGGTCAGAAACACACTGGTCAGAAACGCAGTGGTCAGAAACACAGTGGTCAGAAACTCACTGGTCAGAAACACACTGGTCAGAAACGCAGTGGTCAGAAACACAGTGGTCAGAAACTCACTGGTCAGAAACACACTGGTCAGAAACGCAGTGGTCAGAAACACAGTGGTCAGAAACTCACTGGTCAGAAACACACTGGTCAGAAACGCAGTGGTCAGAAACACAGTGGTCAGAAACTCACTGGTCAGAAACACACTGGTCAGAAACGCAGTGGTCAGAAACACAGTGGTCAGAAACTCACTGGTCAGAAACACACTGGTCAGAAACGCAGTGGTCAGAAACACAGTGGTCAGAAACTCACTGGTCAGAAACACACTGGTCAGAAACGCAGTGGTCAGAAACACAGTGGTCAGAAACTCACTGGTCAGAAACACACTGGTCAGAAACGCAGTGGTCAGAAACACAGTGGTCAGAAACTCACTGGTCAGAAACACACTGGTCAGAAACGCAGTGGTCAGAAACACAGTGGTCAGAAACTCACTGGTCAGAAACACACTGGTCAGAAACGCAGTGGTCAGAAACACAGTGGTCAGAAACTCACTGGTCAGAAACACACTGGTCAGAAACGCAGTGGTCAGAAACACAGTGGTCAGAAACTCACTGGTCAGAAACACACTGGTCAGAAACGCAGTGGTCAGAAACACAGTGGTCAGAAACTCACTGGTCAGAAACACACTGGTCAGAAACGCAGTGGTCAGAAACACAGTGGTCAGAAACTCACTGGTCAGAAACACACTGGTCAGAAACGCAGTGGTCAGAAACACAGTGGTCAGAAACTCACTGGTCAGAAACACACTGGTCAGAAACGCAGTGGTCAGAAACACAGTGGTCAGAAACTCACTGGTCAGAAACACACTGGTCAGAAACGCAGTGGTCAGAAACACAGTGGTCAGAAACTCACTGGTCAGAAACACACTGGTCAGAAACGCAGTGGTCAGAAACACAGTGGTCAGAAACTCACTGGTCAGAAACACACTGGTCAGAAACGCAGTGGTCAGAAACACAGTGGTCAGAAACTCACTGGTCAGAAACACACTGGTCAGAAACACACCGGTCAGAAACACACTGGTCAGAAACACAGTGGTCAGAAACACAGTGGTCAGAAACACCCTGGTCAGGAACACACTGGTCATAAACACAATGGTCAGAAACGCAGTGGTCAGAAACACAGTGGTCAGAAACACACTGGTCAGAAACACACTATTCAGAAACAAAATGGTCACAAACACAGTGGTAATGAACACACTTGTCAGAAACACAGTGGTCGGAAACACACTGGTTAGAAGGATGGTGGTCATAAATACAGTGGTCACAAACACACTGATCAGAAACACAGTGGTCAGAAACACAGTGGGCAGAAACACAGTGTGCAGAAACACAGTGGTCAGACACACACTGGTCAGAAACACAGTGTTCAGAAACACACTGGTCAGAAACACAGTGGTCAGAAACACACTGGTCATAAACACACTGTTCAGAAGCACACTGGTCAGAAACACACTGGTCAGAAACACACTGGTCAGAAACACATTGGTCGGAAACACGGTAGTCAGAAACACGCTGGTCACAAACACAGTGGTCAGAAACAAAGTGGTCATACACACGCTGGCCATATACACACTGGTCAGAAACACAGTGGTCGAAAGCACTGTGGTCTGAAACACATTGTTCGGAAACACACGGGTCAGAAACACGGTGTTCAGAGACACCGTGGTCAGAAACACACTGGTCAGAAACACGGTGGTCAGAGACACCCTGGTCAGAAACACACTGGTCAGAAACACACTGGTCAGAAACACACTGGTCAGAAACACACTGGTCAGAAACACAGCAGTCAGAAACACAACAGTCAAAAACACAGTGCTCATAAATACAGTGGTCAGAAACACAGTGGTCAGAAACACAGTGGTCAGAAATATAGTGGTCATAAACACACTGGTCAGAAACACAGTGGTCAGAAACACACTGGTCAGAAACACACTGGTCAGTAACACAGTGGTCAGAAACACATTGGTCAGAAACACACTGGTCGGAAACACTGTGGTCGGAAACACACATGTCATAAATACAGTGTTATGAAACACAGTGGTCAGAAACACAGTGGTCAGAAACACACTGGTCAGAAACACAGTGGTCAGAAACACAGTGGTCACAAACACTGTGGTCAGAAACACAGTGGTCAGAAACACACTGGTCAGAAACACGCTGGTCAGAAACACACTGGTCAGAAACACACTGGTCTGAAATACACTGGTCAGAAACACAGTGGTCAGAAACACAATGGTCAGAACACACTGGTCAGAGACACACTGGTCAGAAACACAGTGGTCAGAAACACATTGGTCAGAAACACACTGGTCAGAAACCGAGTGGTCTGAAACACACTGGTCAGAAACACAGTAGTCAGAAACACACTGGTCAGAAACACAGTGATCAGAAACACAGTGGTCAGAAAAACACTTGTCAGAAACACAGTGGGCAGAAATACACCTGTCAGGAACACACTAGTCAGAAACACATTGGTCAGAACCACCCTGGTCAGAAACACAGTGGTAAGAAACACAGTAGTCAGAAACACAGTGGCAATATACACACTGGTCAGAAACACGTTGGTCAGAAACACAGTGGTCAGAAACACACTGGTCAGGAACACAGTGGTCAAAAACACACTGTTAAAACACACAGTGGTCAGAAACACACTGGTCAGACACACAGTGGTCAGAAGGACACTGGTCAGAAACACGCTGGTCAGAAACACACTGGTCAGAAACGCACTGGTCAGAAACACACAGGTCAGACACACAGTGGTCAGAAACACACTGGTCAGAACCACAGTGGTCAGAAACACAGTGGTCAGAAACACAGCTGTCAGAAACACAGTGGTCAGAAACACAGTGGTCAGAAACACACTGGTCAGAAACACAGTGGTCAGAAACTCACTGGTCAGAAACACAGTGGTCAGGAACACACTGGTAAGAAACACACCAGTCATAAACACAGTGGTCAGAAACACAGTGGTCAGAAACACAGTAGTCAGAAACACAGTGGTCAGAAACACACTGGTCCGAAACACAGCTGTCAGAAACACAGTGGTCAGAAACACACTGGTCAGAAACACACTGGTCAGAAACACACTGGTCAGAAACACAGTGGTCAGAAACACAGTGGTCAGAAACACAGTGGTCAGAAACACACTGGTCAGAAACACACTGGTCAGAAGCACAGTTGTCGGACATACTCTGGTTAGAAACAGGGTGCTTGGAAACACACTGGTCAGAAACACAGTGGTCAGAAACACAGTGGTCACAAACACACTGGTCAGAAACACAGTGGTCAGAAACACAGTGGGCAGAAACACAGTGGTCAGAAACACAGTGGTCAGACACACACTGGTCATAAACACAGTGTTCAGAAACACACTGGTCAGAAACACAGTGGTCACAAACACACTGGTCATAAACACAGTGGTCGGAAACACACTGGTCAGAAACACACTGGTCAGAAACACACTGGTCAGAAACACAGTGGTTGGAAACACGGTAGTCAGAAACACGCTGGTTCGAAACACAGTGGTCAGAAACAAAGTGGTCATATACACGCTGGCCATATACACACTGGTAAAAAACACAGTGGTCAAAAACACTGTGGTCCGAAACACATTGTTCGGAAACACACGGGTCAGAAACACAGTGGTCAAAGACACCGTGGTCGGAAACACACTGGTCAGAAACACGATGGTCAGAGACACCCTGGTCAGAAACACACTGGTCAGAAACACACTGGTCAGAAACACACTGGTCAGAAACACACTGGTCAGAAACACAGCGGTCGGAAACACAACGGTCAAAAACACAGTACTCATAAATACAGTGGTCAGAAACACAGTGGTCAGAAACACAGTGGTCAGAAATATAGTGGTCATAAACACACTGTTCAGAAACACAGTGGTCAGAAACACACTGGTCAGAAACACACTGGTCAGTAACACAGTGGTCAGAAACACACTGGTCACAAATACAGTGGTCAGAAACACATTGGTCACAAACACACTGGTTGGAAACACTGTGGTCGGAAACACACATGTCAGAAATACAGTGTTATGAAACACAGTGGTCAGAAACACAGTGGTCAGAAACACACTGGTCAGAAACACAGTGGTCAGAAACACAGTGGTCACAAACACTGTGGTCAGAAACACAGTGGTCAGAAACACACTGGTCAGACACACAGTGGTCAGAAGGACACTGGTCAGAAACACGCTGGTCAGAAACACACTGGTCAGAAACACACTGGTCAGACACACAGTGGTCAGAAGGACACTGGTCAGAAACACGCTGGTCAGAAACACACTGGTCAGAAACACACTGGTCAGACACACAGTGGTCAGAAGGACACTGGTCAGAAACACGCTGGTCAGAAACACACTGGTCAGAAACACACTGGTCAGACACACAGTGGTCAGAAGGACACTGGTCAGAAACACGCTGGTCAGAAACACACTGGTCAGAAACACACTGGTCAGACACACAGTGGTCAGAAGGACACTGGTCAGAAACACGCTGGTCAGAAACACACTGGTCAGAAACACACTGGTCAGACACACAGTGGTCAGAAGGACACTGGTCAGAAACACGCTGGTCAGAAACACACTGGTCAGAAACACACTGGTCAGACACACAGTGGTCAGAAGGACACTGGTCAGAAACACGCTGGTCAGAAACACACTGGTCAGAAACACACTGGTCAGACACACAGTGGTCAGAAGGACACTGGTCAGAAACACGCTGGTCAGAAACACACTGGTCAGAAACACACTGGTCAGACACACAGTGGTCAGAAGGACACTGGTCAGAAACACGCTGGTCAGAAACACACTGGTCAGAAACACACTGGTCAGAAATACACTGGTCAGAAACACAGTGGTCAGAAACATAATGGTCAGAACACACTGGTCAGAAACACACTGGTCAGAACCACAGTGGTCAGAAACACATTGGTCAGAAACACACTGGTCAGAAACCGAGTGGTCTGAAACACACTGGTCAGAAACACAGTGGTCAGAAACACACTGGTCAGAAACACAGTGATCAGAAACACAGTGGTCAGAAAAACATTTGTCAGAAACGCGGTGGCCAGAAATACACCTGTCAGGAACACACTAGTCGGAAACACATTGGTCAGAACCACCCTGGTCAGAAACACAGTGGTAAGAAACACAGTAGTCAGAAACACAGTGGCAATATACACACTGGTCAGAAACACGTTGGTCAGAAACACAGTGGTCAGAAACACACTGGTCAGGAACACGGTGGTCAAAAACACACTGTTAAAAAACACAGTGGTCAGAAACACACTGGTCAGACACACAGTGGTCAGAAGGACACTGGTCAGAAACACGCTGGTCAGAAACACACTGGTCAGAAACACACTGGTCAGAAACACACTGGTCAGACACACAGTGGTCAGAAACACACTGGTCAGAAACACGGTGGTCAGAAACACAGTGGTCAGAAACACAGCGGTCAGAAACACGGTGGTCAGAAACACAGTGGTCAGAAACACAGCGGTCAGAAACACGGTGGTCAGAAACACAGTGGTCAGAAACACACTGGTCAGAAACACAGTGGTCAGAAGGACACTGGTCAGAAACACGCTGGTCAGAAACACACTGGTCAGAAACACACTGGTCAGAAACACACTGGTCAGACACACAGTGGTCAGAAACACACTGGTCAGAAACACGGTGGTCAGAAACACAGTGGTCAGAAACACAGCGGTCAGAAACACAGTGGTCACAAACACAGTGGTCAGAAACACACTGGTCAGAAACACAGTGGTCAGAAACTCACTGGTCAGAAACACAGTGGTCAGGAATATACTGGTAAGAAACACACCAGTCATAAACACAGTGGTCAGAAACACACGGGTCAGAAACACAGTGGTCAGAGACACAGTGCTCAGAAACACACTGGTCAGAAACACAGTGGTCAGAAACACACTGGTCAGAAACACAGTGGTCAGAAACACAGTGGTCAGAAACACAGTGGTCAGAGACACAGTGGTCAGAAACACAGTGGTCAGAAACACAGGGGTCAGAAACACAGTGGTCAGAAACACACTGGTCAGGAACACGGTGGTCAAAAACACACTGTTAAAAAACACAGTGGTCAGAAACACACTGGTCAGACACACAGTGGTCAGAAAGACACTGGTCAGAAACACGCTGGTCAGAAACACACTGGTCAGAAACACACTGGTCAGACACACAGTGGTCAGAAAGACACTGGTCAGAAACACGCTGGTCAGAAACACACTGGTCAGAAACACACTGGTCAGACACACAGTGGTCAGAAAGACACTGGTCAGAAACACGCTGGTCAGAAACACACTGGTCAGAAACACACTGGTCAGACACACAGTGGTCAGAAAGACACTGGTCAGAAACACGCTGGTCAGAAACACACTGGTCAGAAACACACTGGTCAGACACACAGTGGTCAGAAAGACACTGGTCAGAAACACGCTGGTCAGAAACACACTGGTCAGAAACACACTGGTCAGACACACAGTGGTCAGAAAGACACTGGTCAGAAACACGCTGGTCAGAAACACACTGGTCAGAAACACACTGGTCAGACACACAGTGGTCAGAAAGACACTGGTCAGAAACACGCTGGTCAGAAACACACTGGTCAGAAACACACTGGTCAGACACACAGTGGTCAGAAAGACACTGGTCAGAAACACGCTGGTCAGAAACACACTGGTCAGAAACACACTGGTCAGACACACAGTGGTCAGAAAGACACTGGTCAGAAACACGCTGGTCAGAAACACACTGGTCAGAAACACACTGGTCAGACACACAGTGGTCAGAAAGACACTGGTCAGAAACACGCTGGTCAGAAACACACTGGTCAGAAACACACTGGTCAGACACACAGTGGTCAGAAAGACACTGGTCAGAAACACGCTGGTCAGAAACACACTGGTCAGAAACACACTGGTCAGACACACAGTGGTCAGAAACACACTGGTCAGAAACACACTGTTCAGAAACAAAATGGTCACAAACACAGTGGTAATAAACACACTTGTCAGAAACACAGTGGTCGGAAACACACTTGACAGTAACACAGTGGTCAGAAACACACTGGTCACGAACACAGTGGTCAGAAACACATTGGTCAGAAACACACTGGTCGGAAACACTGTGGTCGGAAACACACATGTCAGAAATACAGTGTTATGAAACACAGTGGTCAGAAACACAGTGGTCAGAAACACACTGGTCAGAAACACAGTGGTCAGAAACACAGTGGTCACAAACACTGTGGTCAGAAACACAGTGGTCAGAAACACACTGGTCAGGAACACAGTGGTCAAAAACACACTGTTAAAAAACAAAATGGTCAGAAACACACTGGTCAGACACACAGTGGTCAGAAACACACTGGTCAGAAACACGGTGGTCAGAAACACAGTGGTCAGAAACACAGCGGTCAGAAACACAGTGGTCAGAAACACAGTGGTCAGAAACACCCTGGTCAGGAACACAGTGGTCATAAACACAGTGGTCAGAAACACAGTGGTCAGAAACACCCTGGTCAGGAACACAGTGGTCATAAACACAGTGGTCAGAAACACAGTGGTCAGAAACACCCTGGTCAGGAACACAGTGGTCATAAACACAGTGGTCAGAAACACAGTGGTCAGAAACACCCTGGTCAGGAACACAGTGGTCATAAACACAGTGGTCAGAAACACAGTGGTCAGAAACACCCTGGTCAGGAACACAGTGGTCATAAACACAGTGGTCAGAAACACAGTGGTCAGAAACACCCTGGTCAGGAACACAGTGGTCATAAACACAGTGGTCAGAAACACAGTGGTCAGAAACACCCTGGTCAGGAACACAGTGGTCATAAACACAGTGGTCAGAAACACAGTGGTCAGAAACACAGTGGTCAGAAACACAGTGGTCAGAAACACACTGGTCAGAAACACACTGTTCAGAAACAAAATGGTCACAAACACAGTGGTAATAAACACACTTGTCAGAAACACAGTGGTCGGAAACACACTTGACAGTAACACAGTGGTCAGAAACACACTGGTCACAAACACAGTGGTCAGAAACACATTGGTCAGAAACACACTGGTCGGAAACACTGTGGTCGGAAACACACATGTCAGAAATACAGTGTTATGAAACACAGTGGTCAGAAACACACTGGTCAGAAACACAGTGGTCAGAAACACACTGGTCAGAAACACAGTGGTCAGAAACACAGTGGTCACAAACACTTTGGTCAGAAACACAGTGGTCAGAAACACACTGGTCAGAAACACATTGGTTGGAAACACATTGGTCAGAAACACACTGGTCAGAAACACACCGGTCAGAAAAACAGTGGTCAGAAACACACTTGTCAGAAACACGGTTTCCAGAAACACAGTGGTCGGAAACACAGTGGTCATACACACACTGGTCATAAACGTAGTCGTCAGAAACACAGTGGTCAGAAACACAGTGGTCAGAAACACAGTGGTCAGAAACACAGTGGTCAGAAGCACACTGGTCAGAAGCACAGTGGTCAGAAACACCGTGGTCAGAAACATAGTGGTCAGAAACACACTGGTCAGAAGCACAATGGTCAGAAACACAGTGGTCAGAAACACAATGGTCATAAACACACTGGTCAGAAACACACTGGTCAGAAACACGATGGTGAGAAACACAGTGGTCAGAAACACACTGGTCAGAAACACAGTGGTCAGAAAGACAGTGGTCAGAAACACAGTGGTCAGAAACATAGTGGTAAGAAGCACAGTGGTCAGAAACACAGTGGTCAGAAACACAGTGGTTAGAAACACACTGTTTGGAAACACAGTGGACAGAAACACACGGGTCAGATACACAGTTGTCAAAAACGCAGTGGTCTGAAACACTGTTGTCAGAAACACGGTGGTCAGAAATACAGTGGTCAGAAACACAGTGGTCAGAAACACAGTGGTCAGAAACACAGTGGTCAGAAACACACTGGTCAGAAACACACTGGTCAGAAACACACTAGTCAGAAACACATTGGTCAGAAACACAGTGGTCAGAAACACAGTGGTCAGAAACACAGTGGTCAGAAACACACTGGTCAGAAACACACTGGTCAGAAACACACTAGTCAGAAACACATTGGTCAGAAACACAGTGGTCAAAAACAAAGTGGTCAGAAACACAGTGGTCAGGAACACCCTGGTCAGAAACACACAGGTCAGAAACACAGTTGTCGGACATACACTGGTTAGAAACAAAGTGCTCGGAAACACAGTGGTCAGAAACACAGTGGTCAGAAACACAGTGGTCAGAAACACACTGGTCAGAAACACACTGGTCATAAACACAGTGGACAGAAACGCAGTGGTCTGAAATACAGTGGTCAGAAACACAGTGGTCAGAAACACACTGGTCAGAAACACACTGTTCAGAAACACAGTGGTCACAAACACAGTGGTAATAAACACACATGTCAGAAACACAGTTGTCGGAAACACACTGGTTAGAAAAACGGTGGTCAGAAACACAGTGTTCACAAACACACTGGTCAGAAACACAGTGGTCAGAAACACAGTGGGCAGAAACACAGTGGTCAGAAACACAGTGGTCAGAAACACACTGGTCATAAACACAGTGGTCAGAAACACACTGGTCAGAAACACAGTGGTCAGAAACACAGTGGTCAGAAACACACTGGTCAGAAACACA
>SZWC01000401.1:173387-206987 GCA_023375785.1 Penium margaritaceum
TGGTCAGAAACACAGTGGTCAGAAACACACTGGTCAGAAACACACTGGTCAGAAACACACTGGTGAGAAACACGATGGTCAGAAACACACTGCTCAGAAACACAGTGGTCAGAAACACGGTGGTCAGAAACATAGTGGTCAAAAACACACTGCGCAGAAGCACAGTGGTCAGAAACACACTGGCCAGAAGCACAGTGGTCAGAAACACACGGGTCAGAAACACACTGGACAGAAACACAGTGGTCAGCAACACACTGGTTAGAAACACAGTGGTCAGATACACACTGGTCAGAAACACACTGGTCAGAAACACACTTGTCAGAAACACACTGGTCAGAAACACAGTGGTCAGAAACACAGTGGTCGGAAACACACTGGTCAGAAACACAGTGTTTATAAACACACTGGTCATACACACAGTGGTCATAAACACAGTGGTCAGAAACACAGTGGTCAGAAACACAGTGGTCGGAAACACACTGGTCAGAAACACAGTGTTTATAAACACACTGGTCATACACACAGTGGTCATAAACACAGTGGTTAGACACACACTTCTCAGTAATGCACTGGTCAGTCACAGAGTGGTCAGAAACTCAGTGGTCTGAATCACAGTGGTCCGAAACACAGTGGTCACAAACACAGTGGCCAGAAACACACTGGTCAGAAATACACTGGTCAAAAAAACACCGGTTAGAAACACACTGGTCAGAAACACAGTGGTCAGAAACACAGTGGTTGGAAACACACTGGTCAGAAACACACTGGTCAGAAACACAGGGGTCAGAAACACACTGGTCAGAAACACAGTGGTCAGAAACACAGTGGTCAGAAACACAGTGGTCAGAAACAAAGTGGTCAAAATAACGTGGTCGAGAAGACACAGGTCGGAAACATAGTGGTCAGAAACATTCTGGTAAGAAACACAATGGTCAGAAACACACAGGTCAAAAAAAAACAGTGGACATAAACACAGTGGTCAGCAACACAGTGGTCAGGAAAAAAGTGGTCAGAAACACACTGCTCAGAAACATACTGGTCAGAAACACAGTTGTCAGAAACACACTGGTCAGAAACACGCTGGTCAAAAACACAGTGGGCAGAAATACAGTGGTCAGAAACACAGTGGTCAGAAACACAGTGGTCTGAAACACAGAGGTCGGAAACACAGTGGTCAGAAACACACCGGTAAGAAACACACTGTTCAGAACACAGTGGTCACAAACACACTGGTCAGAAACACACTGGTCGGAAACACGGTGGTCAGAAACACACTGGTCAGAAACACAGTGGACAGGAACACAGTGGCCAGCAACACACTGGTCAGAAACACAGTGTTCAGAGACACGCTTGTCAGAAACACACTGGTCAGAAACACAGTGGTCACAAACACTGTGGTCACAAACACAGTGGTCAGAAACACAGTGTTCAGGAGCACACTGGTCAGAATCACAGTGTTCAGAAACACGGCGGTCAGAACACACTGCTCACAAACGCACCGGTCAGAAACCACTGGTCAAGAACACAATGGAAAGAAACACAGTGGTCAAGAACACAGTGGTCAAAGACACACTTGTCAGAAACACAGTGGTCCGAAACACACTGGTCAGGAACACAGTGGTCAGAAGCACACTGGTCAGAAACACTGTGGTCAGAAACACAGTGGTCAGAAATACAGTGGTCAGAAACACGGTGGTCAGACACACACTGGTTTGAAACACAGTGGTCAGAAACACACTGGTCGGAAACACAGTGGTCAGAAACACACTGGTCAGATACACAGTGGTCAGAAACACACTGGTCAGATACACAGTGGTCAGAAACACACTGGTCAGAAACACTGTGGTCAGAAACACAGTGGTCAGAAATACAGTGGTCAGAAACACGGTGGTCAGACACACACTGGTTTGAAACACAGTGGTCAGAAACACACTGGTCGGAAACACAGTGGTCAGAAACACACTGGTCATAAACACACTGGTAAGCAACACAGTGGTCAGGAACACACTGGTCATAAACACACCGGTCACAAACACAGTGGTCATAAACACACTGGTCAGATACACAGTGGTAAGAAACACACTGGTCAGAAACACAGTGGTCAAAGATAGACTGGTCAGAAGCACATTGGTCAGAAACACCATGGTCAGAAACACAGTGGTCAGAAAAACAGTGGTCAGAAACACATTGGTCAGAAATACAGGGGTCAGAAGCACAGTGGTAATAAACACACTTGTCAAAAACACAGTGGTCAGAAACACACTGGTCAGAAAAAGACCGGTCAGAAACACAGTGGTCAGAAACACAATGGTCAGAAACACTGTGGTCAGAAGCACAGTGGTCACAAACACAGTGATCAAAAACACCGTTGTCAGAAACATAGTGGTCAGAAACACAGTGGTCAGAAACACATCGGTCAGAAACACAGTGGTCAGAAGCACAGTGGTGAGCAACACACTGGTTAGAAACACATTGGTCAGAAACACAGTGGTCAGAAACACAGTGGTCAGGAACACAGTGGTCAGAAACAAACCGGTCAGAAACACAGTTGTCAGAAACACAGTGGTCAGAGAAACGGTGGTCAGAAACAGACTGGTTAGAAACACAGTGGTCAGACACACACTGGTCAGAAACACATTGGTCAGAAACACACTGGTCAAAAACGCACTGGTCAGAAACACACTGGTCGGAAACACAGTGGTCAGAAACAGAGTGGTCATAAACACACTGGTCAGAAACACAGTGGTGAGAAGCACAGTGGTCAGAAACACCCTGGTCAGAAACACGGTGGTCACAAACACGCTGGTCAGAAGCACGGTGGTCAGAAACACCTTGGTAAGAAACACATTGATCAGAAACACAGTGGTCAGAAACACACTGGTCAGAAACACAGTGGTCAGAAACAGAGTGGTCAGAAACACAGTGGTCAGAAACACAGTGGTCAGAAGCACGGTGGTCAGAAACACAGTGGTCAGGAACACAGTGGTCAGAAACACAGTGGTCAGAAACACAATGGTCAGAAAGACAGTGGTTAGAAACACACTGGTCAGAAACACACTGGTCAGTAACACAGTGATGAGAAACACGCTGGTATTAAACACACTGCTCAGAAACACAGTGGTCAGAAACACGGTGGTCAGAAACACATTGGTCAGAAACACACTGCTCAGAAGCACAGTGGTCAAAAACACAGTGGTCAGAAACACACTGCTCAGAAACACAGTGGTCAGAAACACACTCGTCAGAAACACAGTGGTCAGAAACACAATAGTCAGGAACATAGTGGTCATAAACACAGTGGTCAGAAACATAGTGTTCAAAAACACACTGGTCAGAAGCACAGTGGTCAGAAACACCTTGGTCAGAAACACACTGGTCAAAAACACAGTGGTCAGAAACACACTGGTCAGAAACACAGTGGTCAGAAACAGAGTGGTCAGAAACACAGTGGTCAGAAACACGGTGGTCAGAAACACATTGGTCAGAAACACACGGGTCAGAAACACAATGGTCAGAAACACAGTGGTCAGAAACACGGTGGTCAGAAACACATTGGTCAGAAACACACGGGTCAGAAACACAATGGTCAGAAACACAGTGGTCAGAAACACGGTGGTCAGAAACACATTGGTCAGAAACACACGGGTCAGAAACACAATGGTCAGAAACACAGTGGTCAGAAACACGGTGGTCAGAAACACATTGGTCAGAAACACACGGGTCAGAAACACAATGGTCAGAAACACAGTGGTCAGAAACACGGTGGTCAGAAACACATTGGTCAGAAACACACGGGTCAGAAACACAATGGTCAGAAACACAGTGGTCAGAAACACGGTGGTCAGAAACACATTGGTCAGAAACACACGGGTCAGAAACACAATGGTCAGAAACACAGTGGTCAGAAACACGGTGGTCAGAAACACATTGGTCAGAAACACACGGGTCAGAAACACAATGGTCAGAAACACAGTGGTCAGAAACACGGTGGTCAGAAACACATTGGTCAGAAACACACGGGTCAGAAACACAATGGTCAGAAACACAGTGGTCAGAAACACACTGGTCAGAAGCACAGTGGTCAGAAACACCTTGGTCAGAAACACACTGGTCAAAAACACAGTGGTCAGAAACACACTGGTCAGAAACACAGTGGTCAGAAACAGAGTGGTCAGAAACACAGTGGTCAGAAACAAAGTGGTCAGAAACACAGTGGTCAGAAACACAGTGGTCAGAAACACAGTGGTCAGAAACACACTGGTCAGAAACACAATGGTCAGAAACACAGTGGTCAGAAACACACTGGTCAGAAGTACACTGGTTAGACACACAGTGCTCAGAAACACAGTGGTCGGAAACACAGTGGTCAGAAACACAGTGGTCAGAAACACAGTGCTAAGAAACACAGTGGTCATTCAGACAGTGGTCAGAAACACAGTGGTCAGAAACACACTGGTTGGAAACACAGTGGACAGAAACACACGGATGAGATACATAGTTGTCACAAACACAGTGGTCAGAAACACTGTTGTCAGAAACACAATGGTCAGAAATACAGTGGTCAGAAACACAGTGGTTGGAGACACAGTGGTCAGAAACACACTGGTCGGAAACACACTGGTCAGAAACACAGTGGTCAGAAACACAGTGGTCAGAAACACAATGGCCAGAAACACAGTGGTCAGAAACACAGTGGTCAGAAACACACTGCTCAGAAACACAGTGATCAGAAACACACTTGTTGGAAACACAGTGGTCAGAAACACAGTGGTCCGACACACAGTGGTCAGAAACACAGTGGTCAGAAACACAGTGGTCAGAAACACACTGCTCAGAAACACAGTGATCAGAAACACACTTGTTGGAAACACAGTGGTCAGAAACACAGTGGTCCGACACACAGTGGTCAGAAACACAGTGGTCAGAAACACAATGGCCAGAAACACAGTGGTTACAAACACACTGGTCAGACACAGAGTGGTCAGAAACACAGTGGTCACAAACAGTGGTCAGTAACACAGTGGTCAGAAACACAGTGGACAGAAACACAGTGGTCAGAAACACAACGGTCAGAAACACAGTGGTCAGAAACACAGTGGTCAGAAACAAATTGGTCAGAAACACAATGGTCAGCTACACAGTGGTCAGAAACACACTGGTCAGAAACACACTGGTCAGAAACACACTGGTGAGAAACACGATGGTCAGAAACACACTGCTCAGAAACACAATGGTCAGAAACACGGTGGTCGGAAACATAGTGGTCAAAAACACACTGCGCAGAAGCACAGTGGTCAGAAACACACTGGCCAGAAGCACGGTGGTCAGAAACACACGGGTCAGAAACACACTGGACAGAAACAGAGTGGTCAGCAACACACTGGTCAGAAACACACTGGTCAGATACACACTGGTCAGAAACACACTGGTCAGAAACACACTTGTCAGAAACACACTGGTCAGAAACACAGTGGTCAGAAACACAGTGGTTGGAAACACTCTGGTCAGAAACACAGTGTTTAGAAACACACTGGTCATACACACAGTGGTCATAAACACAGTGGTTAGACACACACTGCTCAGTAACGCACTGGTCAGAAACAGAGTGATCAGAAACTCAGTGGTCAGAAACACAGTGGTCCGAAACACAGTGGTCACAAACACAGTGGCCAGAAACACACTGGTCAGAAACACTCTGGTCAAAAAAACACTGGTCAGAAACACACTGGTCAGAAACACAGTGGTCAGAAACACAGTGGTTGGAAACACACTGGTCAGAAACACACTGGTCAGAAACACAGAGGTCAGAAACACACTGGTCAGAAACACAGTGGTCAGAAACACAGTGGTCAGAAACATAGTGGTCAGAAACACAGTGGTCGAAATAACGTGGTCGAGAAGACACAGGTCGGAAACATAGTGGTCAGAAACATTCTGGTAAGAAACACAATGGTCAGAAACACACAGGTCAAAAAAACAGTGGACATAAACACAGTGGTCAGCAACACAGTGGTCAGGAAAAAAGTGGTCAGAAACACACTGCTCAGAAACATACTGGTCAGAAACACAGTGGTCAGAAACACACTGGTCAGAAACACGCTGGTCAGAAACACAGTGGGCAGAAATACAGTGGTCAGAAACACAGTGGTCAGAAACACAGTGGTCTGAAACACACAGGTCGGAAACACAGTGGTCAGAAACACACCGGTAAGAAACACACTGTTCAGAACACAGTGGTCACAAACACACTGGTCAGAAACACACTGGTCGGAAACACGGTGGTCAGAAACACACTGGTCAGAAACACAGTGGTCACAAACACTGTGGTCACAAACACAGTGGTCAGAAACACAGTGTTCAGGAGCACACTGGTCAGAAACACAGTGTTCAGAAACACGGCAGTCAGAAACACACTGCTCAGAAACGCACCGGTCAGAAACCACTGGTCAGAAACACAATGGACAGAAACACAGTGGTCAGAAACACAGTGGTCAGAAACACACTGGTCAGAAACGCACTGGTCAGAAACACATTGGTTAAAGACACACTTGTCAGAAACACAGTGGTCCGAAACACACTGCTCAGAAACACAGTGGTCAGAAGCACACTGGTCAGAAACACAGTGGTCAGAAACACAGTGGTCAGAAATACAGTGGTCAGAAACACGGTGGTCAGAAACACACTGGTTTGAAACACAGTGGTCAGAAACACACTGGTCGGAAACACAGTGGTCAGAAACACGCTCGTCAGAAACACACTGGTAAGGAACACAGTGGTCAGAAACACACTGGTCATAAACACACTGGTCACAAACACAGTGGTCATAAACACACTGGTCACATACACAGTGGTCAGAAACACAGTGGTCAGAAACACACTGGTCAGAAACACAGTAGTCAGAGATACACTGGTCAGAAACACAGTGGTCAGAAACACAGTGGTCAGAAACACAATGGTCACAAGCACAGTGGTCAAAAACACCGTGGTCAGAAACATAGTGGTCAGAAACACAGTGTTCAGAAACACATTGGTCAGAAACACAGTGGTCAGAAGCACAGTGGTGAGCAACACAGTGGTTAGAAACACATTGGTCAGAAACACAGTGGTCAGAAACTCAGTGGTCAGGAACACAGTGGTCAGAAACACAGTGGTCAGAAACTCACTGGTCAGAAACACCCTGGTCAGGAACACAGTGGTCAGAAACACAGTGGTCAGAAACACGGTGCTAAAAAACACAGTGGTCAGAAACACAGTTGTCAGAAACACAGTGGTCAGAAACACAGTGGTCAGAAACACACTGGTCAGAATTACAGTGGTCAGAAATACACTGGTCAGAAACACACTGCTCAAAAACATACTGGTCAGAAACACCGTGGTTAGAAACACACTGGTCATAAACACGCTGGTCAGAAACACAGTGGTCAGAAACACAGTGGTCAGAAACACAGTGGTCTGGAACACACAGGTCAGAAACACAGTGTTCAGAAACACACCGGTAAGAAACACACTGTTCAGAACACAGTGGTCAGAAACACACTGGTCAGAAACACACTGGTGGGAAACACACTGGTCAGAAACACAGTGGACAGGAACACAGTGGCCAGCAACACACTCGTCAGAAACACAGTGTTCAGAGACACGCTGGTCAGAAACACACTGGTCAGAAACACAGTGGTCACAAACACTGTGGTCACAATCACAGTGGTCAGAAACACAGTGTTGAGGAGCACACTGGTCAGAAACACAGTGTTCAGAAACACGGCGGCCAGAAACACACTGCTCAGAAACGCACCGGTCAGAAACACACTGGTAAGAAACACAATGGACAGAAACACAGTGGTCAGAAACACAGTGGTCAGAAACACACTGGTCAGAAACACACTGGTCAGAAAACACAGTGGTCAGGGACGCACTTGTCAGAAACACAGTGGTCAGAAACACACTGGTCAGAAACACATTGGTCAGAAGCACACTGGTCAGAAACACAGTGGTCAGAAACACTGTGGTCAGAAATACAGTGGTCAGAAACACGGTGGTCAGACACACACTGGTTTGAAACACAGTGGACAGAAACACACTGGTCGGAAACACAGTGGTCAGAAACACACTGGTCAGAAACACACTGGTAAGCAACACGGTGGTCAGAAACACACTGGTCATAAACACACTGGTCACAAACACTGTGGTTAAAAACACACTGGTCAGATACACAGTGGTCAGAAACACAGTGGTCAGAAACACACTGGTCAGAAACACAGTGGTCAGAGATACACTGGTCAGAAACACATTGGTCAGAAACACCCTGGTCAGAATTACAGTGGTCAGAAATAAACTGGTCAGAAACACACTGGTCAGAAACACTGTGGTAAGAAACACAGTGGTCAGAAACACACTGGTCAGAAACACAGAGGTCAGAAACACAGTGTTCGGAAAGTTTCCGACGGAAACACACTGTTCAAAAACACACTGGTCAGAAACACACTGGTCAGAAACACACTGGTCAGAAACACACTGGTAAGAATTACAGTGGTCAGAAATACACTGATCAGAAACTCATTGGTCGGAAACACAGTGGTCAGAAACGCACTGGCCAGAAACACACTAGTCAGAAACACAGTGGTCAGAAACGCACTGGCCAGAAACACACTAGTCAGAAACACAGTGGTCAGAAACACAGAGGTTAGAATCACACTGGTCAGAAACACAGTGGTTAGAAATACACTGGTCAGAAACACATTGGTCGGACACGGTGGTCAGAAACACACTGGTGAGAAGCACACTGGTCAGAAACACAGTGGTCAGAAACACAGTGGTCAGAAACACACTTGTCAGAAACACAGTGGTCAGAAACACACTGGTCAGAAACACAGTGGTCAGAAACACAGTGGTCAGAAACACACTAGTCAGAAACACACTGGTCAGAAACACAGGGGTCAGAAACACAGTGGTCAGAGACACACTGGTCAGAAACTCACTGGTCAGAAACACACGGGTCAGAAACACACTGGCCAGAAACACACTGGTCAAAAAGACAGTGGTCAGAAACACAGTTATCAGAAACACACTGGTCAGAAACACAGTGGTCAGAAACTCAGTGGTCAGAAACAAAATGGTCAGAAAGACACAGGTCGGAAACACAGTGGTCAGAAACACACTGGTCGGGAACACAGTGGTCAGAAACACCGTGGTAAGAAACACACTGGTCAGAACACAGTGGTCACAAACACTCTGGTCATAAACACACTGGCCATAAGCACAATGGTCAGAAACACACGGGTCAGAAACACACTGGACAGAAACACAGTGGTCAGCAACACACTGGTCAGAAACACAGTGGTCAGATACACACTGGTCAGAAACACACTGGTCAGAAACACAGTGGTCATAAACACGGTGGTCAGAAACACAGTGGTCAGAAACATAGTGGTCACAAACACACTGGTCAGAAACACAGTGTTCAGAAACACACTTGTCATAAACACAGTGGTCATAAACACAGTGGTTAGACACACACTGCTCAGTAACGCACTGGTTAGAAACACAGTGGCCAGAAACTCGGTGGTCAGAAACACAGTGATCTGAAACACAGTGGTCACAAAAACATTGGCCAGAAACACACTGGTCAGAAACACACTGGTCAAGAACATACTGGTCAGAAACACACTGGTCAGAAACACAGTGGTCAGAAACACAGTGGTTAGAAACACACTGGTCAGAAACTCACTGGTCAGGAACACAGTGGTCAGAAACACAGTGGTCAGAAACACAATGGTCAGAAACACAGTGGTCAGAAACAACGTGGTCGGGAAGACACAGGTCGGAAACACAGTGGTCAGAAATATTCTGGTCAGAAACACAATGGTCAGAAACACACAGGTCAGAAACACAGTGGACATAAACACAGTGGTCAGCAACACAGTGGTCAGAAAAAAAGCGGTCAGAAACACACTGCTCAGAAACACACTGGTCAGAAACACAGTGGTCAGAAACACACTGGTCAGAAAGACGCTGGTCAGAAACACTGTGGTCAGAAACACAGTGGTCAGAAACACAGTGGTCAGAAACACAGTGGTCTGAAACACACAGGTTGGAAACACAGTGGTCAGAAATACACCGGTAAGAAACACACTGTTCAGAACACAGTGGTCACAAACACACGGGTCAGAAACACACTGGTTGGAAACACGGTGGTCAGAAACACACTGGTCAGAAACACAGTGGACAGGAACACAGTGGCCAGCAAAACACTGGTCAGAAACAGAGTGTTCATAGACACGCTGGTCAGAAACACATTGGTCAGAAACGCAGTAGTCAGAAACACAGTTTTCAGGAGCACACTGGTCAGAAACACTGTGTTCAGAAACACGGCGGTCAGAAACACACTGCTCAGAAACGCACCCGTCAGAAACACGGTGGTCAGAAACACAATGGACAGAAACACAGTGGTCAGAAACACAGTGGTCAGAAACACACTGGTAAGAAACACACTGGTCAGAAACACAGTGGTCAGAGACACACTTGTCAGAAAAACATTGGTCAGAAACACACTGGTCAAAAACATAGTGGTCAGAAGCATACTGGTCAGAAACTAAGTGGTCAGAAACACAGTGGTCAGAAATACAGTGGTCAGAAACACGTTGGTCAGACACACACTGGTTTGAAACACAGTGGTCAGAAATACACTGGTCAGAAACACAGTGGTCAGAAACACACTGGTCAGAAACACACTGGTAAGCAACACAGTGGTCAGAAACACAGTGGTCATAAACACACAGGTCACAAACACAGTGGTCATAAACACACTGGTAAGATACACAATGGTCAGAAACACAGTGGTAAGAAACACACTGGTCAGAAACACACTGGTCAGAGATACACCGGTCAGAAACACATTGGTCAGAAACACCATGGTCAGAAACACAGTGGTCAGAAAAACAGTGGTCAGAAACACATTGGTCAGAAACACATGGGTCAGAAGCACAGTGGTCATAAACACACTCGTCAACAACACAGTGGTCAGAAACACAATGGTCAGAAATAGACCGGTCAGAGACACTGTGGTCAGAAACACAGTGGTTAGAAACACAGTGGTCAGAAACACAGTGGTTACAAACACAGTGGTCAAAAACACCGTGGTCAGAAACATAGTGGTCAGAAACACAGCGGTCAGAAACACATTGGTCAGAAACACAGTGGTCAGAAGCACACTGGTCAGCAACACAGTGGTCAGAAACACAGTGGTCAGAAACACAGTGGTCAGAAACACAGTGGTTAGGAACACACTGGTTAGAAACACGGTGGTCAGAAACGAACTGGACAGAAACACACTGGTCAGGAACACAGTGGTCAGAAACAGAGTGGTCAGAAACACAGTGCTCAGAAACACAGTGGTCAGAAACACAGTTGTCAGAAACACAGTGGTCAGAAACACAGTGGTTAGAAACCCACTGGTCAGAATTACAGTGGTCAGAAATACACTGGTCAGAAACACACTGGTCAAAAACACAGTGGTAAGAAACACAGTGGTCAGAAACACACTAGTCAGAAACACAGAGATCAGAAACACAATGTTCGGAAACACACTGTTCAAAACCACACTGGTCAGAAACACACTGGTCAGAAACACACTGGTAAGAATGACAGTGGTCAGAAACACACTGGTCAGAAACTCATTGGTCAGAAACACACTGGTCAGAAACACAGCGGTCAGAAACACAGTGGCCAGAGACGCACTGGCCAGAAACACACTAGTCAGAAACACAGTGGTCAGAAACACATTGGTTAGAATCACACTGGTCAGAAACACAGTGGTTAGAAATACACTGGTCAGAAACTCACTGGTCGGACACGGTGGTCAGAAACACACTGGTGAGAAGCACACTGGTCAGAAACACAGTGGTCAGAAACACATTGGTCAGAAACACACTGGTCAGAAACACAGTGGTCAGAAACAAACTGGTCAGAAACACACTGGTCAGAAACACAGTGGTCAGAAACACACTGGTCAGAAACACACTGGTCAGAAACACAGGGGTCAGAAACACAGTGGTCAGAGACACACTGGTCAGAAACACACTGGTCAGAAACACACTGGTCAGAAACACACTGGCCAGAAACACACTGGTCAGAAAGACAGTGGTCAGAAACACAGTGGTCACATACACACTGGTCAGAAACACAGTGGTCAGAAACTCAGTGGTCAGAAACAATGTGGTCAGAAATACACAGGTCGGAAACACAGTGGTCAGAAACACACTGGTCGGGAACACAGTGGTCACAAACACCCTGGTTAGAAACACACTAGTCAGAACACAGTGGTCACAAACACACTGGTCAGAAACACACTGGCCAGAAGCACAGTGGTCAGAAACACACGGGTCAGAAACACACTGGACGGAAACACAGTGGTCAGCAACACACTGGTCAGAAACACAGTGGTCAGATACACACTGGTCAGAAACACACTGGTCAGAAACACAATGGTCATAAACACGGTGGTCAGAAACACGGTGGTCAGAAACATAGTGGTCGGAAACACACTGGTCAAAAACACAGTGTTCAGAAACACACTGGTCATAAACACAGTGGTCATAAACACGGTGGTTAGACACACACTGCTCAGTAACGCACTGGTCAGAAACACAGTGGTCAGAAACTCAGTGGTCGGAAACACAGTGGTCCGAAACACAGTGGTCACAAACACAGTGGCCAGAAACACACTGATCAGAAACACACTGGTCAAAAACACACTGGTCAGAAACACACTGGTCAGAAACACAGTGGTCAGAAACACAGTGGTTAGAAACACACTGGTCAGAAACATACTGGTCAGAAACACAGGGGTCAGAAACACACTGGTCAGAAACACACTGGTCAGATTACAGTGGTCAGAAACACAGTGGTCAGAAAAACAGTGGTCAGAAACACAGTGGTCAGAAACAACGTTGTCGGGAAGACACAGGTCGGAAACACAATGGTCAGAAACATTCTGGTCAGAAACACAATGGTCAGAAAAACACAGGGCAGAAACACAGTGGACATAAACACACTGGTCAGCAACACAGTGGTCAGAAAAAAAGTGGTCAGAAACACACTGCTCAGAAACACACTGGTCAGAAACACAGCGGTCAGAAACACACTGGTCAGAAACACAGTGGTCAGAAACACAGTGGTCAGAAACACAGTGGTCTGAAATACACAGGTCGGAAGCACAGTGGTAAGAAACACACCGGTAAGAAACACACTGTTCAGAATTCAGTGGTCACAAACACACTGGTCAGAAACACACTGGTTGGAAACACAGTGGTCAGAAACACACTGGTCAGAAACACAGTGGACAGGAACACAGTGGCCAGCAACACACTGGTCAGAAACACAGTGGTCAGATACACACTGGTCAGAAACACACTGGTCAGAAACACAGTGGTCATAAACACGGTGGTCAGAAACACAGTGGTCAGAAACATAGTGGTCGGAAACACACTGGTCAGAAACACAGTGTTCAGAAACACACTGGTCATAAACACAGTGGTTAGACACACAATGCTCAGTAACGCACTGGTCAGAAACACAGTGGTCAGAAACTCAGTGGTCAGAAACACAGTGGTCCGAAACACAGTGGTCACAAACACTGTGGCCAGAAACACACTGATCAGAAACACACTGGTCAAGAACACACTGGTCAGAAACAAACTGGTCAGAAACAAAGTGGTCAGAAACACATTGGTTAGAAACACACTGGTCAGAAATACACTGGTCAGAAACACAGGGGTCAGAAACACACTGGTCAGAAACACACTGGTCAGATTAAAGTGGTCAGAAACACAGTGGCCAGAAACACAGTGGTCAGAAACACAGTGGTCAGAAACAACGTGGTCGAGGAAACAGGTCGGAAACACAATGGTCAGAAACATTCTGGTCAGAAACACAATGGTCAGAAACACACAGGTCAGAAACACAGTGGACATAAACACAGTGGTCAGCAACACAGTGGCCAGAAAAAAAATGGTCAGAAACACACTGCTCAGAAACACCCTGGTCAGAAACACAGTGGTCAGAAACACACTGGTCAGAAACACGCTGGTCAGAAACACAGTGGTCAGAAACACAGTGGTCAGAAACACAGTGGTCTGAAACACACAGGTCGGAAACACAGTGGTCAGAAACACACCGGTAAGAAACACACTGTTCAGAACACAGTGGTCACAAACACACTGGTCAGAAACACACTGGTTGGAAACACGGTGGTCAGAAACACACTGGTCAGAAACACAGTGGACAGGAACACAGTGGCCAGCAACACACTGGTCAGAAACACAGTGTTCAGAGACACGCTGGTCAGAAACACACTGGTCAGAAACACAGTGGTCACAAACACTGTGGTCAGAAACACAGTGGTCAGAAACACAGTGTTCAGGAGCACACTGGTCAGAAACACAGTGTTCAGAAACACGGCGGTCAGAAACACACTGCTCAGAAACGCACCGGTCAGAAATACACTGGTCAAAAACACATTGGACAGAAACACAGTGGTCAGAAACACAGTGGTCAGAAACACACTGGTCAGAAACACACTGGTCAGAAACACAGTGGTCAGAGGCACACTTGTCAGAAACACAGTAGTCAGAAACACACTGGTCAGAAACACAGTGGTCAGAAGCACACTGGTCAGAAACACAGTGGTCAGAAACACAGTGGTCAGAAATACAGTGGTCAGAAACACGGTGGTCAGACACACACTGGTTTGAAACACAGTGGTCAGAAACACACTGGTCGGAAACACAGTGGTCAGAAACACACTGGTCAGAATTACAGTGGTCAGAAATACACTGGTCAGAAACACAGTGGTCTGAAACACACTGGTCAGAAATACAGTGGTCAGAAACACGGTGGTCACAAACACACTGGTCAGAAACACGGTGGTCACAAACACACTGGTCAGAAACACGGTGGTCACAAACACACTGGTCAGAAACACGGTGGTCACAAACACACTGGTCAGAAACACGGTGGTCACAAACACACTGGTCAGAAACACGGTGGTCACAAACACACTGGTCAGAAACACAGTGGTCAGAAACACACTGGTCAGGAACACAGTGGTTAGAAACACAGTGGTCAGAAACACAGTGCTCAGAAACACAGTGGTCAGAAACACAGTTGTCAGAAACACACTGGTCAGAAACACAGTGGTTTGAAACACACTGGTCAGAATTACAGTGGTCAGAAATACACTGGTCAGAAAAACACTGGTCAGAAACACAGTGGTAAGAAACACAGTGGTCAGAAACACACTGGTCAGAAACACAGAGGTCAGAAACACTGTGTTCGGAAACACACTGTTCAAAAACACACTGGTCAGAAACACACTGGTCAGAAACACACTGGTAAGAATTACAGTGGTCAGAAACACACTGGTCAGAAACACATTGGTCAGAAACTCAGGGGTCAGAAACACTGTGGTTAGAAAAAAACTGGTCAGGAACCCACTGGTCAAAAACACAGTGTTCGGAAACACACTGTTCAGAAACACAGTGGTCAGAAACACACTGGTCAGAAACACACTGGTCAGAATTACAGTGGTCAGAAACATACTGGTCAGAAACACATTTGTCAGACACACAGGGGCCAGAAACAATGTGGTCAGAAAACAATTGGTCAGAAACCCACTGGTCAGAAACACACTGGTCAGAAACATAGTGGTCAGAACACAGTGGTCAGAAACACAGTGGTCCGAAACACACTGGTCAGAAACACACTGGTCAGAAACACAGTGTTGAGAAACACAGTGGCGAGAAACACACTAGTCAGAACCACGGTGACGTGTACATCCTTTGGTTGGTCACTGTGCACGGTAGCCACACCGTGCCACCACTTATCAAAGGTATTTGTACTTGCTAGTCGATACTGAGTATTCCCAAAACCATGTTTTCTCCCTTTGCCCATTTTGACTTGTATTATGAGTTGTGAGCGTTGACCACACACAATAACTTCTTTGGTCATGAGCACTGATGTATGCCTACTTGGGTAGGTCATTGTGCACGGTAGCCACACCGTGCCAATACATGCGAAAGATCTTTGTACTTGCTAGAAGATACATAGTGTTTTGAAACCATGTTTCCCCCCTCTAACCATTTGTCACTCATGTTATGGGTTGTGAACGTTGACCACCCATATTGAAATTCTTTGGTCATGGTTAGTGACATATGCCTAGTTTGGTTTGTCACTGTACGTGGTTACCACGCCGTGTTACTACGTATTGAAGGTCTTTGTGCTTTCTAGTTGATAGCTAGTGTTCCTTAACCATTGGTATGGTGTGTAAGTGTGTATAAGTGCATGTAAATGCGTGTAAGTTTGTGTACGTACATGTAATTGCGTGTAAGTACGTATAAGTGTGTGTAAGTACGTGTAACTGTATGTAAGTGCGTGTAAGTGCATGTAAGTGCGTGTAAGTGTGTGTAAGTGCGTGTAAGTGCGTGTAAGTGCGTGTAAGTGCGTGTAAGTTTGTGTAAGTACGTGTAAGTACGTGTAAGTGCGTGTTGGTGCTTGTAAGTGCGTGTGAGTATGTGTGAGTGTGTGTAAGTGCGTGTAAGTGCGTGTAAGTTCGTGGAAGTGCATGTACGTGCGTGTATGTGCGTGTACGTGCATGTAAGTGCGTGTAAGTATGTGTAAGTGCATGTAAGTGTAAGTGCGTGTTACTTTGTATAAGTACGTGTAAGTGTGTGTAACTACATATAAGTAGGTGTAAGTGTGTATAAGTACGTGGAAGTCCGTGTAAGCATGTGTAAGCGCATGTAAGTGCATGTAAGTGTGTGTAAGTGCGTGTAAGTACGTGCAAGTTTGTGTAAGTGCCTGTAAGTTCACGTAAGTGTGTGTAAGTATGTGTAAGTGCGTGTAAGTGCATGTAAGTACATGAAAGTACGTGTAAACACTGTGAGTATGTATAAGCGCATGTTAGTGCGTGTAAGTGTGTGTAAGTGTATATAAGCACATGTACGTACGTGTAAGTTCGTGTAAGTGCATGTAAGTACGTGTAAGTGCTTGTAAGTGTGTGTAAGTGTATGTGAGTGCGTATAAGTGTGTGTAAGTGCATGTAAGTTTGTGTATGTGCGTATAAGTGCATGTAAGTACGTGTAAGTTCGTGTAAGTGCGTGTAAGGACGTAGGTGCAGGCACCGTAGGCGCAGGTGCAAGCACCGTAGGCCCGGGCCCAGGCACCATAGACGTAAGCACAAACACTGTAGGTGTAGGCGCAGGCACCATAGGCGCAGGCGCAGGCATCGTTGGCACAGGCGCAGGCACTGTAGGGGCAGGCACATGCACCGTAGGCGCGACCGCAAGCACCGTTGGTGCAGGCGCAGGCACCGTAGGCACATGTGCAAGCACCGTATGGGCAAAAGGACGCATGCACTGTAGGCATAGATGTAGGTACCGTATGCACAAGCGTAGGCACCGTAGACTTAGTTGCAGGCACCGTAGGCGCAAGCGCAGGTACTGTAGGCGCAGGCGCAGGCACCTCAGGCACAGGCGTAGGCACTGTAGGCGCAGGTGCAGGCACCGTAAGCACAGGCGCAGGCACTATAGGCGCAGGCCCAGGCACGTAGGCAAAGGCGCAGGCACCGTAGGCGCAGGCGCAGGCACCGTAGGCACAGGCGCAGGCACCGTAGGCGCAGGCGGAAGCTCCGTAGACACAAGCGCAGGCACCGTAGGCACAGGCACCATAGTTGCAGTTACCATAGGCGCATGTGTAGTCACGGCAGGCGTAGGCGCAGGCACGGTAGGCGTAGGCGCATGCGCCGTAGGTGCAGGCGCAGGTACCGTAGTCGCAAGCACATGCACTTTAGGCACAGATGAAGGCACCGTTAGCGCAGATGCGGGTACCGTAGGCACAGGCGCAGGCATCGTAGGCGCAGGCGCAGGCTCCGTGGGCATAGGCGCAGGTACTGTAGGCACAGGTGCAGGTACCATAGGCGCAGGCGCAGGCACCGCAGGCGTAGGTGCAGGTGCAGGCACCGTAGGCGCAGGCGCAGGTGCAGGTACCTTACGGACAGGTGCATGCACCGTAGATGTAGGCGCAGGCACCGTAAGTGCAGGCGCAGACATGGTAGGTGCAGGCGCAGGCGCCATAGGCGCAAGCGTAGGCACCGTAGGCGCAGGCACAGCCACTATAGGCATAGACACAGGCACCGTAGACGCTGCCGCAGGCACCGTAGGCGTAGGCACAGGCACCATAGGCGTAGGCGCAGGCACCGCAGCCGAAGGCGTAGGCACCATAGGCGTAGGCGCAGGCACCGTAGGCGCAGGTGTAGGCACCGTAGGCGAAGGTGCAAGCATCGTAGGCGTAGGCGCAGGCACCGCAGGCGCAGGCACAGGCACCGTAGGCGCAGGCGCAGGCACCCTAGTTGCATGCGGGAGCACCGTAGGCGCAGGTGCGGGCACCATAGGCGCAGGCACATGCATGGTAGGCACGGTTATCGTAGGCGCAGGCGCAGGCATATAGGCGCAGGTGCAGGCACCGTAGGCGCAGGCCGGGGAACCTTGGACGCAGGCACAGACACCACACAGTAGGCGCATTTTCAGGCACCATAGGCGTAGGCGCAGGCACCGTAGGCGCAAGCACAGGCACCGTAGGCGCAGGCCCAGTAGGCGCAGGCCCAGGCACCTGGGCGTAGGCGCAGGCACCTAGGCACAGGCGTATGTACCGTAGGCGCAGGCGCAGACACCATACGACCTCGTTCTGCAGACGTGTGCAAGCAAGGGCACTGCCAGCAGTTCACTTCACAAAGGCTTTTGGCTCTTCACGCATACTGTCCCGCAGACCGCGGATAGGACTCCAAGAGCTATGAAAGGCACGGGAGTAGTGGGGTGGTGAACACAGAGGAGAGCGAGTGAATATGTTTGATCAACGTGGCGGTGTACATGAATGCGGAGTATTGCTCAAGGAAGCAAGCAAGACTAAGCTCACCTTATGCTAGTGCCATCTAGGTCTTATCTACTCGGATCTCCACACGGTTTGTTTACTCGCCGTCGGTCTCATCCTTCTCATCCCACCTCCTCGGTACAATGCTCATGTGTGATGCCTCCGCAGTCTTCGCATCGATAGACCTTCCCTTCGAGCCGACCGCCGCAGTTGTCTCCGGTGCAGGACCATTTGTTGGAGAACTTCCACTTGATCTTCCGTGTCTTGCTGCGACGGCTACTGCAAGTCCAAATGCCTTCCTTCCTGCGCGCCCCACACTACAGGTGGCACGTAGTCTTGCACATTCTGCAAGGCTTGCAGAATTCATTCAGGTCCTCTACGCATGCCCCACAGGTTGGGGCCAAGGTTTCCTCATCATAGGACAATGAGGCCCCTTCCTCCACGGTGGCCATCCCCACACACACGTGGTACTGCCCCGCCCAAACCGAGCTGCCTGTGACAAGGCAACCCTGGTAGGCCAACCTGCTGCATTGAGTGCAGTGTTCACCCGTGCTGACCGCCTCGACACAGGTGGGACAGTTCTCCGCGGCTGGTGTGGGCGAGTCCTGCTCTTCCTCTTCTTTTGAATCCACCTCCCCCCCTCTCAATGGTTACCCGCGGTGGCTTCCGTACTGCAAGGTGATGTTCGATTTCTCGGCGACACCGCCTGCACTTCTTTGGTCCACTTTATCCCCCTTGGGCATTTCGCGGCTGTTCCAGGCATTTCTCGCATGTCTTCCGGCGACACCCTTCGCAGTCCTGCACCGTTCTGCCCCAGCGGTGTCCACATTGGGCGCACATGTTGTTCTCCTTTTTCTTCCAAGTCTGCTCCGCTCCTGCCACCCGTCCTTCCTCCTGCCACTACTACATGGTGGTTCATGAAACTGTGCGGGGTCCTTGCCATGCCTCCGCCTGTTCTTCCTCTTTTGCCTCCTCTTCCTCTTCTTCCTCTGGATCCCATCTTCTGCGTATCTCTCCTCCTATTGACTCTGGGCCGGTTCTGTCATCTCCTTCCTTCCGCTCTGTGTCTTATTTCTGGCCCTCCTTGATGCAGTTCAGACACGTGCGGCTTAGCCCAACACAGCTCTTGGCCAGCCCTTGGTGCGCTTGTTGACCGCAGAGGCGGCAGACGACCTTCAAGAGCAGTGCCTCGGGCAGGTTTTTCCCACACACCACACAGGGGCTCGTGTAGCTGGCCAGGTCGCGGGGGCTCAAGGGTACGCTTCTTCGCGGAGTAGCGTTGGGCACCTTTGGGACCATTTCCCCGCTGCCCATTCACTGTGACCCTGACTGTTCCGGCCGTTCCTGCTGTTCCTGCCACTGCAGGCTCCTCTGCTCCTCCCCTTGCCGCCTCTGCCCCACTTGCACCTCTCCTGCAGAGACCTCCAGGACATCAAAACCATCGGCACGTTCCTCCTCTTGAGGCTCTTGGCTCCACGCCTCCTCCTGTTCTAACACCTGAGCCTCACACTACTCCAATACCTCCTCCACACGCCATCCCCTCGAACCCTTGCGCTCCTCAAGCGGGAGGAGCTCTCCACTTGTTTCTGGTATGTGTGTTTGCCAGGACGGGGGTAACAGGACAGACTCGGTTGCTTGATAGCTCCGCTCGCTGAATCCATCCGGCCCTTCCAGCTAGACGTATCTCGCGCTGACGGTAGCCACGTGGTACACCTCCCGTGCCTCCTCTGCTTCACGCCCCGCACCTGGGAATGGGCGAAGGTAGATCAAATTCCCTTACCTGATTGGCTGGTGATTATGGCGTCGGTTGGCAGCATTGCATCCGCACCAGGCTGAGACAGAGGCCCAGAGTCGTGCCTCGGCTCTAACTGCGAACGTCTTCTGGCACCGTGCCCGGTACCACTCTTGCAACTCCTTATCCCTCGCCATCTCCCATTCATCTTCTAAGTGGCCATCCTGCTGCTGCTCCGGGTATAGCGGCAGCCGCACTGGTGGTTGCGGCATGCCCAGTGCCGCGTGCAGAGGCTGTCCAAAGAGGAGGGCGTGGGGCGAAAAGGATGTGGCGTGGCTAGGGGTGATGTTGATGAAGTGGCGGTCTTTTATAGGGTTTCTCCCTAGTCTCTGCCCTTCACGGTGGCCACTGCCCGCTCCAGGATGTCATGAAGTTGCTCAACTTGGCCTTGGGACTGAGGGCGGTATCATCCGGAGTGTACGTACTACACACCCCACTCTGCGAGTTCTTCGCAAAACGCTCCTATGAACTCCGTGCCGTTATTGCTATGCACCACACGACAACCGCCAAAGCGGTAGAAGATCTCCTCACGGATGAAGCGGGCTGCGCGCTCGGAGGATTTGTCGGGGACAGCCATGACCCATACATACTTGGTGAATTATTCCACTGCCGTAATCCAGTACTGCTCCCCTTGGACGCGGCGTGGACGAGGCCCATGGAAGTCGATGATGATGCTGTCCAAGGGTTCGCCTATAGGAGAGGGAAAGTAGATGGGCATGTCTCGCAGCGTGATTTTCTGGTGCCACTCACATGGTGGGCAGTGTTGGACCACCTCTTTTATGATTACCAAGAGGTTCGACACATGTAGGATGCGGGATAGCCGCTCCTTAAGTGCCCGCACACCAGACGGGTAGTGACGGTTGTAGGCCTCTATCACCGCTCTTTGCATGGTGGGTGGAGGCACCCACTGGATGTGTGGCGTGGTCCACTAGAGGCGACCGCCCTCCCACGCATACTGCTCACATAGACGGGCGAGGTCGTCCTTCTTCCGCTGGTCGTATTGCACCCCCATTTGAGCCCCCAAGGCCGTGTACACTTTGTCCGCCTCCGCTTTCTGCTGTTCCTTGGTTGTGGCGTGGAGCTAGATGTGTGCGGTCTGCCAGATCCGCCAATCCTGTGTTTTCACGGGTCCCTTCTTTCCTGTTTTCTCCAATGCAGTCTCCCCTGTCTTCCTTTTTTTCTCCTTCTATATCGTCGGCAACCCCTGGGCTCACCATGCATCTTGCACTGCCTTGATTTCTTGCAGGCGCCGCTAGTGCTCCTCATCATAGGCAAGTGGCTCTCTATCCCAGCTGTCCGGTGCTAGGAAGAGCTGTAGGATCCCCACCGCGCGTAGCTCCCCTTCGTTCCACTAGCTACGTAGTTCCACCTTTGGTGGTGCCGTGTGCCGCCAACCTGGTGCTCCGCGGGCCTCGCGTGTCTCCGCCTCTGGCTTCTGCCCTGTCGCTACCTCTGGGAGCCGCAGCAGGCCCGGTCCCCTTGCGATAGGCTGTTCTTTGTCGGGCTCTGCCTATTCGCTCAGCTGGAAGATTACCACCCCTTGTTTTCTTTGCTGCCGTGGCCGCAGCGCTTTCCCCAACCCTCGCACGTAATGTAGTGTGGTACCAGTGCCTCCTAGGAGGGGCTGCAGCTGGGTGGGGACCGCGCCGGCCGGCATTAGGACATTGAGGAATACCGCCAGGAGTCGTTCCATTTATGGGCGGCATCCCGTTGGAAGTGTTCCAGCTGCGCCGGATCGATGCTCAGACGAGTGCCTTGGGAGGGATGGTGCTGCTTGCTGCGCTTGGCGGAGGAGGCGTCAGTGGTGCTATCCTTGATGGTCCGCTTCTCTTGTCCTTGGCAGCGGGATGTAGGCGTGGTTTATGCGAACGGAGCCTGTCTTCCTACGGCTGAGTCCCTCTGTGTAGTAACCATGCGGCTTACTGATGCTGCGTGGGGTGAGGCGGCCTGCCTGCTGGCAGCCGCGGACGCTGCGGTCCTCTTGGCCGCGTTTTGAAGCTTGGCCTGTTTGTCCAACAGGGCGGCTGATAATGTTGGCCGCGGAGTGTTCTTCAGCGTTTCTCTCCTGGCTGCAGCTGTCCTTGCTTGTCTGCGCGCATCCTGGAACCATCACCCGCTTTCCACCTGTCCTTCTCTCCGCTGCTCTGCTCCCTGCTTCCCTGCCGCTTGCCCAGCTGCTGCAATTGCTTCCTCCGCGCTTGCTCCCTCCTCCTCCATTGTGATCACCCTCTGTGTCGTCTTTGTAGTCATCTGCACTCGTCCTACTGCTGCCCCTTGTCCAGGAGCAGCTTCATCCTTTGGTGCCGCAGCCTCTGTCATGGTCTCAGCCATGAACTCCGTTGCCACCTATTCCACCGCCGCTTCTGCCTTTCGCCTCTGTTCCTGTGCCATCTGTTGCTATAAGGCCTGCAGCTGATCCGCGTTTTCGTGAGTTCGAGGAGTCGTGGAGATAGTCCTGAGCCCCTTCTGTCTCGGCGAGGGTGCGGTGTTTCTCCTCCCGATACACATCGACGGCCTCACGGGCCCAGTGACGTACCACCTCCTCTGTTAGTGCAGTTTTTGTCTTCTGAAGCGCCTTCGACAACCATTCGGTCACCGCGGTCACGGTTTGTTGGCGCAGGGTACCATCCTGGGTCAGCTGCCAACATTTTCAATGTTGGTATACTAGTTTTCATGCTGCTGTTCCGCCGTGGAGATGTCGACCAGCTCTGCCGTCGCGTACTGCACTCCCCATCTGTTGGTGATGAGCCCGAACAGGTAACCCCATCGCCATGCCTTTGCTGCGGTCCTCCTCTCCGGTACCTCCATTGTTCTCGCCGGTATGTGGGCAGCGTGGTAGATGGTGAGTGCCCGGGCACGTTCTTGGAGTAGGTGCACATAGCGGCGTGTAGGGTCGGAGGTTTGATCGCGGCGGACCAGGAATCACCACTCGCGAGCGGCATTCACGTGGCGGTCTGGTTGTTCCGTGTCGAGGAGTGTGGCCACTCCCTCCATGGCCTGCGCCGGGTGGAGATTGAGGAGGATGCAGAGTGCCGAAATGAGACGCTCGGCCCCTGGCATCTATAGTAGTTGCGTTTGCCGAGCTTGCTAGCCAAGGGCAAGGGCAGTTTTGGCCGCACCCTTCAAGACCACCTGCCAGGCGGGGTTGAGGAGGGAGCTCCCTAACTTTGCGTGGACTGCCTCCGGGAGTTCATCTTGCAAATGTATGATGACGCTCCTCACCACGTCCAGTGGATGGTTGGCTCCAGGTTGTTCTCTGTTGTCGTTGAAGCTTTCCTCCTGGTGGGGCAGCACGCCCTCCATAACTATTGCAGCACTGAGCGGGGGTCACGGTGTCCCTTGTGACGGACTACCTCGTGAGGCTGGCGGGGAGGAGGAGTGCGTGGTCGGCGCAGAAGAGCCAAGTGGCAGTGGTGCACTTGCAGGTGCCAGCACTGCTGGGGCTGCGGGAGAGCCAGCAAGCAGATATCATCCAGGTGGTGTCGTTGTTACTGTTGCCGCTAGGAGTGCGGAAGGGGCTGATGCCACAGGTGCACCAGGTGACGCTGCGGCTCTCGTTGCTGCTGGGCGCGCAGAAGGGCTTGATACCGGCATTACTCCGGGTGACGCTGCTGTTCGTGTTGTTGCTGGGCGCGCGGAAGGGGTTGATGCTGGAGGTGCACTAGGTGACGCTGCAGCTGCTGTTGCTGCTGGGCGCGCGGAAGGGTTTGATGCCGGAGGTGCTCCAGGTAACGCTGCTGTAACAGGTGGCACGGAACCTCTTGTGCCAGCCCTAGGTACGGTGGCTCGGCCCGTGGTCTGTCGCCGGATGGCATGTATTGTGGGACCATCACCCCCCTTGTTCGGAGGCGCGGACCTCGCGCTGGAAGGACGAGCCATGGCGGAGGCTGTGCCGCAGTTAGCACCCGAGCTACGAGTGATGCGGCGGATGAACTGAGTGCCAGAGCCTGATGGTCTGAGAACCATGGGAGAGGAGACAGAGAGCGGGCGAGCTGATGTGAAGAGTGGAGAGAACGTTCGAATGCCAGAGACGGAAATGAGACTGAGAATGCCGACAACGAGCGACATATCCGCTTGACGCGGTGCGAGCCAGTCAGCCGCCACGAGCATGTCGTACGTTCAAACATCACACACCTGGACGGTGTGCGGTGCATGCACGTTAGCCACCTGGATGGGGAGGGCCACAAACTGACCGATGGGTGCGTCTGTAGCACCGGTGGATATGGAGAAGCGGAGCCGAGTGGGGGTGATGAAATGGTCGATCCTCAAGGTGCGGGCCATCCGCAACGCGATGGTGGTATGGGTAGCTCCAGTATCCATGATGGCCACAAATGTTTCGCCACACACCCAGACGTGGCACCATGCCACGTGGACCTCAGTAGGTGGCGGCGGACCGGGTATCAGCAGGGTAGGGACCCACGTGCATGGCGCGTAGCATGCATCCTCCTGGTTGCGGGAATATGTCGTATCAATCGCATGTGCCACCATGCGGACGCCTGTGTCGCGGGTGAGGATGCAGGAGAGATGGATGCCCACAGGGGAAAGAGAGGGGTTCGAGGAGGAGAAGAGAGTCTGGAGACGTTTTGCATATGGAGGAGAGTGAAGGAGGAAGTCAACTAGGGAAAGGGGGTGATGCGTGTCAAGGAGGGGGGAAGCAGAGGGCATGGGGGAGAGCGTCGGAGGACCGGTGGCGACCGCCACAGCAGAGGGAGTTTGGTGCGACCGTGGCAGTGAAGAGCCAGGAGGAAGATGTGCCGCAATCTCCTCGAGTGTCCATTCGCGAATTCTGGGATTGAAACGGCAGGCGAGCTGGAGCCAAGGGGCACGGGGAGCCGGGAGGGTCTCCACGGTGCCAAATGGTTTGGTTGGCTCCAGCTCGGACAGGAGTTGGTACCCACCCGTGGAATCCTCATCCGTAAATTCACGAGCGACGCCTTCCCACCGAGGCTCAGTGTCTGCGGGGAGAGGAGCAGCAGCAGGACGGGAGTCAAGGAGGCTATCCCGCGGATCCGCGGAGTGAGGCCACTCTTCGCGAGGGAGGCAGCTGAGAGCATCCGCGTTTCGATTGGCGAGCGCGGGCTGGTACTTGATTTTCAGGTTATAGCCCTGCAGGAGGAGGGCCCACTTGGCCAAGATGCCCTCATGGTTCTGTGTTGAGAGGAGCCATTGCAGCGCTTGATGATCGGTCAGGACTGTAAAAGGCTTACCATGGTTTATGTAGTCACGGAAGTGTTGGAGTGCCCACAACACAGCCAAGCATTGTCCTTCACTGGTGGGTAGTTTTGCTCACTGCCAGTGACGGCGCAAGTGGCGTATGCTATCACCCGCTGAAAAAGTTCCTGGATCGACCGTGAAAGCACGGCACCGAGGCCGTCCCGGGACCAGTCAGTAGTGGTGGAGAAGGGAAGTTTGAAATCAGGGAATTCAAGCATGGGCGCGGTGACTAGGCGATGCTTGGTTTCTGCCCAGGCAGCGACGCACTCCCGCGTCCATTCAAACAGCATGTCCTTATGGGTGAGCTGCTGTAGTGGGCAGATAATGCGGGCGTGGTCGCGGACGAACTTGCGGTAAAACGAGACAAATCCAAGAAAGATCTCGACCTGCCCTGCACTGGTGGGCTGGCGCCACTCGTGGACCGCCGCGATCTTCACGGGGTCGGTTTTCATGCCTTCGGCACTCATGACGAACGCCAAGAATTCCATTTCCGCAGCACCGATGGAACACTTAGCAGCCTTGAGTTTGAGGTTGGCAGTGCGGAGAGCCGAGAAGACAGCGGAGAGTGAGGAGAAGAGGTCCGCGAAGCTGTGGGCCGCGACCAAGATGTCGTCAATACAACACCGTACATTAGGGATACCGCAGCGGGTGAATCCATGATGCGTTGGAATGCGGCGCTAGCGTTGCGGAGACCGAATGACATGCGAGTGAAGGCGTAGCATCCCTCGGGAGTGACAAAGGCCGTCTTGACAATGGAGTCTGGGTGCATGGGGACGGCGTGGAAGGCCGCCTTCACGTCGAGTTTTGTGAACCATCCGCGTACCTACTGGCGCTCTTAGATGTTGACAATCAGCGGCATGGGGTGGGCGTCTTCTTTCGTGACGCGGTTGAGGTCACGGAAGTCAACACTGAAACATCTCAGCCCGTCCGGCTTGCCGATAATGACCAAGATAGCACGCCAAGGGCTGACGATGGGGACTCTCACACACTGCGCCTTTCTTTCCGCGAGGCCTTCGGTGATTATCTGCTCTTGGTCGGGGAGGATCCGGCTGACTTTTTATTTGACTACGGCAGCCGCGCCGGTATTGATGACATGGAAGGCATTGACAGCTCCTAAGTCTGTCGTCGCGCGAGCAAAGATGTCGGCATAGGATTCCAGCAGGTCCCAAAAGTCCTGCTTTTGGGCTGGTGAGAGGCCAGGGTGGAGAATGTGGTACCATCGTGGGGGCGGAGGTGGGAGCTGGTTACGGATGGGGTAGAAGTCATCGTCGTCATCCAGGGAAGGCCTTGCCCAAATGCTTGCTCACTTTGCTGCCACATTCCCAAGAGGCTGGCACGCATCCCTGGTCTCGCATGGTCTGTGGAAAGTTCACGTCATTCTTCAACGAGAACCTCTTTCGCGTCAAGAGCGACATCCGCAGGAGGTTGGCTACACACTGAGTGTGCGTGTGCATCTTCCTTCGCCGCATCTGATAGGGAGGAAGGTGAGTCGCCGGTCACTGGCATCGTGACTCGATCCCCCACAGTAATGAGGGCGTACTCCTTTGTACCCATGACGGAGGTGAGCTCCATGACACCCAGGGAAAATAGGAGGTTGCCTTGCCGCGGTAGGAGAAAATCCATGCCCAGGAGGACATCGTAGGTCCGGGCCTGTGTGACTTGGACATCCACTGGTTCGTGAAGCGAGTCCACCTGCATGGGTAGGCTCCGGACCTCTCCGTCCCTGTAATCCATCCCTCTTGCGGAATTGCTGAACAACCAACGCGTGGGAAGGATGCGGTCTGTCCATCCGATGAGGCACAGGATGCCAAGGGCCACAGTAGTGTGGATTGTCCCTGTGTCAATAATAGCAAGGAACTTGCGGCCGCCAATCCAAATCACGCAGCAAGCAACCTCGTAATTGTGAGTATCACGGCGAGGTGGTTCTAGAGGCTGTGGTGCCCGGCCCTAATCTATCTCCTCCGTGGTTAATCCTGGTGGAACCTCTGCCACGGCTCGTTAGGTATTGTGGGTGCCGTGGGGCGGAGTGGTACAAGTGAGGGAGATGCCAACGGCCTGGAGACGATGATTAGCTATGGTAAACTCTTCTTAGAGCCGCGGAGCCAGTTCGGGATGAAGACAGAGGAAGTCAACGAAGTTCATGGAGGCGATGGGAGTAGTGAAGAGTTTATCCACTGGATATGTGGGATCCCCTGTGAGGATGGGAGTAGTTTGAGACGTCGATGAGGTATCTGCGGTAGCTGGAGTCCTTGTATGTGCGGGATCCGCGGTGCGTCGCTTCTCCGGGGTCGCACGGAGCGAACAGCGACGGCCTCCTGCAGCCGGGCCTCGGCAGCTTCGGCCCATCGCCGCATGTCGCTTTGGAGCTGTGCAGCTTCCTGCAAGTCCCAACCGCGGAGCTTAAGCTGACGAGTTCGTGTAATGAGCTCCGTTTCCTCAGGCGTGGGTGTCATCTCCGTATTTTTGTCCTCCGCCATGGGCAAACCCACTTTTACGTGGCAGGCGCCGGCCACGGGGTTTTGTGGCGGTCTCGGCAAGATACCCTGGCCTGTCCCTTGGGTCGCCTTGTCTTGTCCCATGGGGGGCGGATGCAGTTGCTGTTCCTACTACTGTTGCTGCCGCTGATGCTGTTGTTGCTGACCCGGCCACGTCTGGTTGTAGTACTGCTGCCACAATTGGACCATATGATCATGGGAAACTGGGCCAGGACGCGGAGCTGCTTGTCGCTTACAAGGGCAGTCCCGGGCAATGTGTTCCACGCTCTGGCATGTGTAGCAAGCTATTGGCTTCTTCGGCTGCAGGGGCAGGGGTTGGGAAGGGGAGGGTGCATGGATCTCACCGCCCTGGTATTGGTGGGTGGACCGCTGTCTGGTAAGATGGACGTGGCGTCTCGCACTGCGTCTTGGAGGGAATGGTAGTGTTCAGCAATCATGAGGCTGCTGATCTCATCGCGAAGTGCGCGGATGAGATTTTGTAGCAGGACCCACAGTGGCAGGCATTCCTCTTGCGGACTCTTGGCCACTCAAGCCCACGTCAGGAACTGGTCCAAGAATCTATGGATATCATCATCCTTTTGCATTACCTCCTTCTCAATCTTCTACAGCGCTTCTTCTTTTGTCAGGTGCCTGAAGCGCTCAATAAGGACATTGCCAAAGTCCTCAAAAGATGGGAAGGGCGCCCGCGTGTTGTACCTGTCAGCTGCAGCCCCCTGGAGGTGACGTTCCACAGTGGCAAGGCAGAGGTCGGGCAAAATTCGGCCAATGCTAGCATTTATGGTAATCTGTTTGAGCCAGACCTAGGGATCCTCCTCTGGAGAACCCTTGAAGGAGTCCAACGGCGGGATATTGGCGGGTTTGGAACGGATATGTTGTTGCTATGGAACAGTACTCCGGTTAGTCGTCAATGCACTTACAACATGTGGCGACGGAATGGGCGCATACGGGGCCGCGGAGTACCCCGTTGGAGGGTTCGGCATCTGTGACTGTCCCGCGGGCATGGGAAAGCCTGGCTGCATGGGTGGGGGGAAGCATGTACCAAGAGGTAGGCACTAGTGCAGTAGCGGTGTAAGGTGTGGAGAAGAATGCCATCCTAGGAGGCGGAGCCTGGGTCCCAGGTGCTGAAGGTACCGTCCCCTGGGGTGCCAAATACGCTTGGCCGGCATGAGTCAGAGCTGCATGGAAGGGTTGAGCCGCTGGTCCCACATTAACAGTGTGCGTTTGTTGCGGTGGTGGGTGCAAGTGACCCTGCATCATCAGTGTCGGCAGTGGTATTGGCGGTGGTGGTCCCGTAGACGCTGCTCCAACCAGATGCTGGTGGGGTAATTGTTGATGAACCATCAATGGTGGCTGCGGCAGTGCGATGGTTACGGGTATCGGTGGTGTTGCTCCCACCTGCGTTATGCTCATAGGCTGCTGTTACTGCGCAGTCCACAAGCGCGGAGTGGTAGCAGAAGGCTGACTCCTAGTGCTCATCTGCGTCACACCTCCAAGCATCTGCTGTGGATGGCTCAGAGGTTGGGATTGTCTGCTGCTGCTGCAGGCCAATCACCGGTGATCCTACCGTCATACCCTCCGGAACCGTCCCTACCGGCTGCCGCGGAAGGTTCGAGTCCGGGAACATCCCAAGCGCGAAAACCGGTGGTCTTGTCTGCTGCAAGTCCATCATTGACTGCTGGTTGTCCACTGCTGGGGTCCTGGTGGTTCCTCGTTTGTCGGGGTTATGTAGCAGAGTTTGCGGATGCATTGGCGAAGGTCGGTCAAGCGCTACCGTGCTGCCAGCCGCCAACGGCTGATGTCCACCACGACGCCTGTAGACCAATCCGCGACTATCCTCAAATCCTCCACCAGCGGAGTGCTGCACCAATGATGGTTGGGAATCAGAAAACCAAGGCGGTGCCGTAACCACAGCCTCCTGTCCCTCCGACTCGTGCTGGGACGGGATGGATCCGCGGCTGCCATGGTCGGATATTGTTTCCACTTCCACACGTTCACCCAGAGTGTCCATGATGCAATGCCAGTACCATTGCTACAACAAGTTGTATACCTGCTGGTGTTGAACCAAGGGGTCAACACCAGGTGAGGAGCTGAATGGGGTGCGGGACAGCACAGGCAAGGAAATCTGACCACCATCCTAAGTGGTAGCTCGGCGTGGCAACAAACACCACACATATGACTGCTGTTGCCGTCTCGTGCAATCATGGTACACAAAGCTTGCTGCCGACATCAATGACTTTTATGGAGGTTACGTGCTGTTTCGCTAAACAGGTAGCAAGGAACTATCCACCCTCACCGCACCATGACACAGATACCTCCAATTTTACCGCGGCCTTGACATTTTTCTGCGGAGACCTTATTCCGTGCTATGCGTGGACTATGCACTTCTCACACACTATTGCTCCCGCTAGGTCTGCAGCGGAACACAGACACCAGCACTAAGCTACTGACAGTTCCGCGGACTGCAGATCTGGATCTTTGTGCACAAACCTCACCAATGAGTGACACTCCGCGGTCCACTTCTTACCACACATTAGCCCACCACCTCGTGGCTTCCAGCTCCTCTCCGCGGAATCGTCGTCCCGCAGACGTGTGCAAGCAAGGGCTCCGCCGGCTTTATGTGGGCTTTTGGCTCTTCACGCACACAGTCCCGTAGACCGCGGACAAGACTCTAAGAGCTACGAAAGGCACGGGGGTAGTGTGATGGTGAACACAAAGGAGAACAAGTGAATGTATTTGATCAACGTGATGGAGTACATCAATGCGGAGTATTGTTCAAGGAAGCAAGCAAGACTGAGCTCACGTTGTGCTAGTGCCGTCTAGGTCTTATCCACTTGGGACTCCGCATGGTATGTATACACGCCGTCGGTCTCATCCCACTCAAGCTATTTTCCTTCCCTCCTACCTGGACTCCACGCGGTGCGGCTATGCCCCGCAGGTCTCGTCCTCAAACACGTAATATTCTTTACTTATGATCTTCTTCATCCGCAGCTCGTGCACGCGGTCTTCGTGTTCTTCCTTTAATCTTCGCTTTTCGCGGTACACATCTAGAGGTTCCTCCGTGATTGATGCCTGGTTATTCCTGCTGATAGGATGTTTCCCCCTTGATTGCTCGGTTAATCCGCTGATTCACCTGCGCCTTGTCAGTGATCGCGGACCTTGCTGTGGCTCGTCCTTGTTCTCTTTGTACCGTGGATTTCTCACCACTGCGTCCCGCCTTTTTCCTCTCTGCATCGTGCACTTGGCTATGGAGGAATCGCCGCAGGTAATTATGATCACCTACAGACCCCCTGCCCCTAGATTCCGTGCTACCCTTTGCTCAACCGCGTCCGCGGGAGCCAGCGTTTTGTGCGCGGATCTCAGGCTGCCCATGTCTTTCTCCGCGAATGGTCTTTCCCTGCAGAGTTGCGGTTGAACTGTGCGTGACAGCAGGCGTATGTACCGCAGGCACAGGCACAGTCACTGTAGCCACAGTTACCGTAGGCGCAGGCGCAGGCGTAGGCACCGTATGTGCAGGCCCAGGCATGTACATGTAAGTGCGTGCAAGTGCACGTAAGTACGTGTTAGTGTGTATAAGTGCGTGTAAGTATGTGTAAGTGTTTGTAAGTACGTGTAAGTGAGTGTGAGTACGTGTAAATGGATACGAGCGTGTGTAAGTACGTGTAAGTATGTGTAAGTGTGTGTTCGTGCGTGTCAGTCCATGAAAGTGTGTATAAGAGCGTGTAAGTATGAGTAAGTACGTGTAAGTATGTGTAAGTGTGTGTAGGTGCGTGTAAGTGCGTGTGGGTGCGTGAAGATGTGTATAAATGTGTATAAGTGTGTATAATCGCATGTATGTGCATGTAAGTGCGTGTAAGTGTGTTTAAGTGCATGCAAGTATGTGTAAGTGCATTTAAGTGTAAGTAATTGCGTGAAAGTGCGTGTCCGTACGTGTCAGTGCGTGTAATTGCCTGTAAGTGCGTAAAAGCTCATGTATGTATAAGTGTGTGTAAGTGCGTGTAAGTTTGTGTAAGCTTGTGTAAGTGCGTGTAAGTGCATGTAAGTTTTTGTGAGTGTGAGTACGTGTAAATGCGTGTAACTTTGTGTAAGTATGTGTAAGTGCGTGTAAGTGTGTGTAAGTGTGTGTAAGTGCGTGTAAGTGCGTGCAAGTGCATGTACGTGTGTGTAAGTGCGTGTACGTGTGTGTAAGTGCACTTCAGTGTGTATAAGTGCGCGTAAGTGTGTGCAAGTACGTATACGTACGTGTAAATGCATGTAAGTACGTGTAAGTGCGTGTAAGTACGTGTAAGTGCATGTAAGTGCGTGTAAGTTTGTGTAAGTACGTGTACTTATGTGTAAGTAATCTGACCAACATCACTAACCATTAATGATTCGCAGCCCTTCCCAGTCTCTGCAATCTGTATTCTGCCATAATTCTGCACCTGGTGTTGTGGCGAACCAAATCACACACCTCCACTGGAAGTCTCTTTGTACTAAGAAGTAGTGCACACTTAGGCAGTTCAGGCAACACCAGGACAGCATTCCTCACAACCTGTTTGCACGACTCCACAACCAGTGCGCACCAACCCGCAACCAGTTCACACGACTCCGCAACCAGTTCGCACCACACCGCAACCAGTTTGCACCACTTTGCAACACGTTCACACCACTCCGCAACCTGCCTGCACAAATCCGTAGCCAGTTTGCATGACTCTGTGACCAGTTTGCACCACTCCGCGACCAGTTCGTAGCAAACTGCGACCAGTTTGCACCACTCAGCGACCAGTTTGCACCGCCCCGCAACCAGCTCCCACCACTCCGCAACGAGTTTGCACTTCTCCGCAACCAGTTTGCAAGACTCAGCAACCAGCTTGCACCACTCCGCAACCAGTTTGCACAACTCCGCAACCAATTTGCACCACTCCACAACCAGCTCCCACCACTCCGCAACCAGTTTGCACCACTCCGCAACCAGTTTGAACCACTCCGCAAACAGCTCGCACCACTTTGCAACCAGTTCCTACCACTTCGCAGCCAGTCCCCACCACTTCTGCAACCAGTTCGCACCACTTCGCAACCAGTACAAACCACTCCGCAACCAGTTCACACCACTCTGCAACCACTTAGCACCACTCCGCAACCAGTTCGCACCACTCCGCAACCAGGTCGCACCACTCCGCAACCAGGTCGCACCACTCCGCAACC
>SZWC01000401.1:225092-272005 GCA_023375785.1 Penium margaritaceum
CGGAGTGGTGCGAACTGGTTGCGGAGTGGTGCGAACTGGTTGCGGAGTGGTACGAACTGGTTGCGGAGTGGTGCGAACTGGTTGTGGAGTGGTGCGAACTGGCTGCGGAGTGGTGCGAACTGGTTCTGGAGTGGTGCGAACTTGTTGTGGAGTGGTGCGAACTGGTGTCGGAATGGTGTGAACTAGCTGCGGAGTGGTGCAAACTGGTTGCGGAGTGGTGCTCGCTGCTTGGGGAGAGATGAGAACTGGTTGCAGAGTGGTGTGAAATGGTTGCGGTGTGGTGCGAACTGGCTGCGGAGTGGTGCGAACTGGTTGCGGAGAGGTGTGAGCTGGTTGCAGAGTGGTGCGAACTGGTTGCGGAGTGGTGCGAACTTGATGCGAAGTGGTGCGAACTGGCTGCGGACTGGTACAAACTGGTTGCGGAGTGGTGGGCACTGGTTGCGGAGTGGTGCGAACTGGTTGCGGAGTGGTGCGAACTGGTTGCAGAGTGGTGCGAACTGGTTGCGGAGTGGTGCGAACTGGTTGCGGAGTGGTGCAAACTGGTTGCAGCGTGGTGCAAACTGGTTGTGGACTGGTTTGTACTGGTTGCGGAGTGGTGCGAACGGGTTGCGGATGTGGTGCAAACTGGCTACAAAGTGGTGCGAACTGGTTGCGAAGTGGTGCTAACTGGTTGCCCAGTGGTGCGAATTGGTTGCAGAGTGGTGTGTACTGGTTGCGGAGTGGTGCGAACTGGTCGCTGAGTGGTGCCAACTGGTCGCGGTGTGGTGCGAACTGGTTGCAGAGTGGTACAAACTGGTTGCGGAGTGGTGCAAACTGGTTGCGGAGTGGTGCAAACTGGTTGCAAAGTGGTGCGAACGGGTTGTTGAGTGGTGCGAACTGGCTGCAGGTGTGCGAACTGGTGTCGGAGTGGTGCGGACTGGCTGCGGAGTGGTGCAAACTGGTTGCGGAGTGGTGTGAGCTGCTTGAGGAGTGATGCGAACTGGTTGCAGTGGTGTGAACTGGTTGCGGTGTGGTGTGAACTGGCTGCGGAGTTGTGCAAACTGGTTGCGAAGAGGTCCGAGCTGGTTGCAGAGTGGTGTGAATTGGTTGTGGAGTGGTGCGAACTTGCTGCGGAGTGGTGTGAACTGGTTTCGGAGTGGTGCGAACTGGTTGCGGAGTGGTGCGAACTGGTTTCGGAGTCGTGCGAACTGGTTGCAGAGTGGTACGAACTGGTTGCAGAGTGGTGCGACCTGGTTGCGGAGTGGTGCAAACTGGCTGCGGAGTCGTGCGAACTGGTTGCAGAGTGGTACGAACTGGTTGCAGAGTGGTGCGACCTGGTTGCGGAGTGGTGCAAACTGGCTGCGGAGTCGTGCGAACTGGTTGCAGAGTGGTACGAACTGGTTGCAGAGTGGTGCGACCTGGTTGCGGAGTGGTGCAAACTGGCTGCGGAGTCGTGCGAACTGGTTGCAGAGTGGTACGAACTGGTTGCAGAGTGGTGCGACCTGGTTGCGGAGTGGTGCAAACTGGCTGCGGAGTCGTGCGAACTGGTTGCAGAGTGGTACGAACTGGTTGCAGAGTGGTGCGACCTGGTTGCGGAGTGGTGCAAACTGGCTGCGGAGTCGTGCGAACTGGTTGCAGAGTGGTACGAACTGGTTGCAGAGTGGTGCGACCTGGTTGCGGAGTGGTGCAAACTGGCTGCGGAGTCGTGCGAACTGGTTGCAGAGTGGTACGAACTGGTTGCAGAGTGGTGCGACCTGGTTGCGGAGTGGTGCAAACTGGCTGCGGAGTCGTGCGAACTGGTTGCAGAGTGGTACGAACTGGTTGCAGAGTGGTGCGACCTGGTTGCGGAGTGGTGCAAACTGGCTGCGGAGTCGTGCGAACTGGTTGCAGAGTGGTACGAACTGGTTGCAGAGTGGTGCGACCTGGTTGCGGAGTGGTGCAAACTGGCTGCGGAGTCGTGCGAACTGGTTGCAGAGTGGTACGAACTGGTTGCAGAGTGGTGCGACCTGGTTGCGGAGTGGTGCAAACTGGCTGCGGAGTCGTGCGAACTGGTTGCAGAGTGGTACGAACTGGTTGCAGAGTGGTGCGACCTGGTTGCGGAGTGGTGCAAACTGGCTGCGGAGTCGTGCGAACTGGTTGCAGAGTGGTACGAACTGGTTGCAGAGTGGTGCGACCTGGTTGCGGAGTGGTGCAAACTGGCTGCGGAGTCGTGCGAACTGGTTGCAGAGTGGTACGAACTGGTTGCAGAGTGGTGCGACCTGGTTGCGGAGTGGTGCAAACTGGCTGCGGAGTCGTGCGAACTGGTTGCAGAGTGGTACGAACTGGTTGCAGAGTGGTGCGACCTGGTTGCGGAGTGGTGCAAACTGGCTGCGGAGTCGTGCGAACTGGTTGCAGAGTGGTACGAACTGGTTGCAGAGTGGTGCGACCTGGTTGCGGAGTGGTGCAAACTGGCTGCGGAGTCGTGCGAACTGGTTGCAGAGTGGTACGAACTGGTTGCAGAGTGGTGCGACCTGGTTGCGGAGTGGTGCAAACTGGCTGCGGAGTCGTGCGAACTGGTTGCAGAGTGGTACGAACTGGTTGCAGAGTGGTGCGACCTGGTTGCGGAGTGGTGCAAACTGGCTGCGGAGTCGTGCGAACTGGTTGCAGAGTGGTACGAACTGGTTGCAGAGTGGTGCGACCTGGTTGCGGAGTGGTGCAAACTGGCTGCGGAGTCGTGCGAACTGGTTGCAGAGTGGTACGAACTGGTTGCAGAGTGGTGCGACCTGGTTGCGGAGTGGTGCAAACTGGCTGCGGAGTCGTGCGAACTGGTTGCAGAGTGGTACGAACTGGTTGCAGAGTGGTGCGACCTGGTTGCGGAGTGGTGCAAACTGGCTGCGGAGTCGTGCGAACTGGTTGCAGAGTGGTACGAACTGGTTGCAGAGTGGTGCGACCTGGTTGCGGAGTGGTGCAAACTGGCTGCGGAGTCGTGCGAACTGGTTGCAGAGTGGTACGAACTGGTTGCAGAGTGGTGCGACCTGGTTGCGGAGTGGTGCAAACTGGCTGCGGAGTCGTGCGAACTGGTTGCAGAGTGGTACGAACTGGTTGCAGAGTGGTGCGACCTGGTTGCGGAGTGGTGCAAACTGGCTGCGGAGTCGTGCGAACTGGTTGCAGAGTGGTACGAACTGGTTGCAGAGTGGTGCGACCTGGTTGCGGAGTGGTGCAAACTGGCTGCGGAGTCGTGCGAACTGGTTGCAGAGTGGTACGAACTGGTTGCAGAGTGGTGCGACCTGGTTGCGGAGTGGTGCAAACTGGCTGCGGAGTCGTGCGAACTGGTTGCAGAGTGGTACGAACTGGTTGCAGAGTGGTGCGACCTGGTTGCGGAGTGGTGCAAACTGGCTGCGGAGTCGTGCGAACTGGTTGCAGAGTGGTACGAACTGGTTGCAGAGTGGTGCGACCTGGTTGCGGAGTGGTGCAAACTGGCTGCGGAGTCGTGCGAACTGGTTGCAGAGTGGTACGAACTGGTTGCAGAGTGGTGCGACCTGGTTGCGGAGTGGTGCAAACTGGCTGCGGAGTCGTGCGAACTGGTTGCAGAGTGGTACGAACTGGTTGCAGAGTGGTGCGACCTGGTTGCGGAGTGGTGCAAACTGGCTGCGGAGTCGTGCGAACTGGTTGCAGAGTGGTACGAACTGGTTGCAGAGTGGTGCGACCTGGTTGCGGAGTGGTGCAAACTGGCTGCGGAGTCGTGCGAACTGGTTGCAGAGTGGTACGAACTGGTTGCAGAGTGGTGCGACCTGGTTGCGGAGTGGTGCAAACTGGCTGCGGAGTCGTGCGAACTGGTTGCAGAGTGGTACGAACTGGTTGCAGAGTGGTGCGACCTGGTTGCGGAGTGGTGCAAACTGGCTGCGGAGTCGTGCGAACTGGTTGCAGAGTGGTACGAACTGGTTGCAGAGTGGTGCGACCTGGTTGCGGAGTGGTGCAAACTGGCTGCGGAGTCGTGCGAACTGGTTGCAGAGTGGTACGAACTGGTTGCAGAGTGGTGCGACCTGGTTGCGGAGTGGTGCAAACTGGCTGCGGAGTCGTGCGAACTGGTTGCAGAGTGGTACGAACTGGTTGCAGAGTGGTGCGACCTGGTTGCGGAGTGGTGCAAACTGGCTGCGGAGTCGTGCGAACTGGTTGCAGAGTGGTACGAACTGGTTGCAGAGTGGTGCGACCTGGTTGCGGAGTGGTGCAAACTGGCTGCGGAGTCGTGCGAACTGGTTGCAGAGTGGTACGAACTGGTTGCAGAGTGGTGCGACCTGGTTGCGGAGTGGTGCAAACTGGCTGCGGAGTCGTGCGAACTGGTTGCAGAGTGGTACGAACTGGTTGCAGAGTGGTGCGACCTGGTTGCGGAGTGGTGCAAACTGGCTGCGGAGTCGTGCGAACTGGTTGCAGAGTGGTACGAACTGGTTGCAGAGTGGTGCGACCTGGTTGCGGAGTGGTGCAAACTGGCTGCGGAGTCGTGCGAACTGGTTGCAGAGTGGTACGAACTGGTTGCAGAGTGGTGCGACCTGGTTGCGGAGTGGTGCAAACTGGCTGCGGAGTCGTGCGAACTGGTTGCAGAGTGGTACGAACTGGTTGCAGAGTGGTGCGACCTGGTTGCGGAGTGGTGCAAACTGGCTGCGGAGTCGTGCGAACTGGTTGCAGAGTGGTACGAACTGGTTGCAGAGTGGTGCGACCTGGTTGCGGAGTGGTGCAAACTGGCTGCGGAGTCGTGCGAACTGGTTGCAGAGTGGTACGAACTGGTTGCAGAGTGGTGCGACCTGGTTGCGGAGTGGTGCAAACTGGCTGCGGAGTCGTGCGAACTGGTTGCAGAGTGGTACGAACTGGTTGCAGAGTGGTGCGACCTGGTTGCGGAGTGGTGCAAACTGGCTGCGGAGTCGTGCGAACTGGTTGCAGAGTGGTACGAACTGGTTGCAGAGTGGTGCGACCTGGTTGCGGAGTGGTGCAAACTGGCTGCGGAGTCGTGCGAACTGGTTGCAGAGTGGTACGAACTGGTTGCAGAGTGGTGCGACCTGGTTGCGGAGTGGTGCAAACTGGCTGCGGAGTCGTGCGAACTGGTTGCAGAGTGGTACGAACTGGTTGCAGAGTGGTGCGACCTGGTTGCGGAGTGGTGCAAACTGGCTGCGGAGTCGTGCGAACTGGTTGCAGAGTGGTACGAACTGGTTGCAGAGTGGTGCGACCTGGTTGCGGAGTGGTGCAAACTGGCTGCGGAGTCGTGCGAACTGGTTGCAGAGTGGTACGAACTGGTTGCAGAGTGGTGCGACCTGGTTGCGGAGTGGTGCAAACTGGCTGCGGAGTCGTGCGAACTGGTTGCAGAGTGGTACGAACTGGTTGCAGAGTGGTGCGACCTGGTTGCGGAGTGGTGCAAACTGGCTGCGGAGTCGTGCGAACTGGTTGCAGAGTGGTACGAACTGGTTGCAGAGTGGTGCGACCTGGTTGCGGAGTGGTGCAAACTGGCTGCGGAGTCGTGCGAACTGGTTGCAGAGTGGTACGAACTGGTTGCAGAGTGGTGCGACCTGGTTGCGGAGTGGTGCAAACTGGCTGCGGAGTCGTGCGAACTGGTTGCAGAGTGGTACGAACTGGTTGCAGAGTGGTGCGACCTGGTTGCGGAGTGGTGCAAACTGGCTGCGGAGTCGTGCGAACTGGTTGCAGAGTGGTACGAACTGGTTGCAGAGTGGTGCGACCTGGTTGCGGAGTGGTGCAAACTGGCTGCGGAGTCGTGCGAACTGGTTGCAGAGTGGTACGAACTGGTTGCAGAGTGGTGCGACCTGGTTGCGGAGTGGTGCAAACTGGCTGCGGAGTGGTGCAAACTGGTTGCGGAGTGGTGCGAAAGGTTGCGGAGTGGTGCAAACTGGTTGCGGGATGTTACGAACTGTTTGCGTAGTGGTGCGAACTGGTTGCAGAGTGGTACGAACCAGTTGCAAAGTGGTGCGAACTGGTTGCGGAGTGGTGCAAACCGGTTGTGGAGTGGTGCGAACTGGTTGTGGAGTGGTGCAAACTGGTTGCGGAGTGGTGCGAACTGGTTGCGGAGTACTGCGAACTGGTTGCAGAGTGGTGCAAACTGGTTGCGGAGTGGTGCAAACTGGTTGTGGAGTGATGCGAAATGGCTGCAGAGTTGTGCGAACTGGTTGCGGAGTGGTGCAAACCGGTTCCTGAGTGGTGCGAACTGGTTGCGGAGTAGTGCAAACTGGTCGCGGCGTGGTGCGACCTGGTTGCAGAGTGGTGCGAACTGGTTGCGAAGTGGTGCGAACTGGTTGCAGAGTGGTGCGAAATGGTTGCGCAATGGTGCGAACTGGTTGCGTAGTGGTGAGAACTGGTTTCGGAGTGGTGCGAACTGGTTGCGGAGTGGTGCAGACTGGTTACGAAATGGTGCGGACTGGTTGCGAAGGGGTGTAAACAGGCTGCAGAGTGGTGCAAACGGGTTGTGGAGTGGTGCAAACTGGTTGCGGACTGGTGCGAACCGGTTGCGGAGTGGTGTGAACCGGTTGGGGACTGGTGCGAACTGGTTGCGGAGTGGTGCAACTGGTTGCGGAGTGCTGCCAATTAGTTTTGGAGTTGTGCGAACAGGTTGCGGAGTGGTTCAAACTGGTTGCCCAGTGGTGCGAATTGGTTGCAGAGTGGTGCAAACTGGCTGCGTAGTGGTGCGCACTGGTTGCTGAGTGGTGCAAACTGGTTGCGGAGTGGTGCGACCTGGTTTCGCAGTGGCGGGAACTGGTTGTGGGGTGGTGCGAACTGGTCGCTGAGTGGTGCGAACTGGTCGCGGAGTGGTGCGAACTGGTTGTGGAGTCGTACGAACTGGTTGCTGAGTGGTGCGAACTGGTTGCGGAGTGGTGCGAACTGGTTGTGGAGTGGTGCGAACTGGTTGCTGAGTGGTGCGAACTGGTTGCGGAGTGGTGCGAACTGGTTGTGGAGTGGTGCGAACTGGCTGCGTAGTGGTGCGAACTGGTTGTGGAGTGGTGCGAACTGGTTGCGGAGTGGTGCGAACTGGTTGCGGAGTGGTGCAAACTGGTTGCAGCGTGGTGGGAACTGGTCGCGGAGTGGTTTGTACTGGTTGCGGAGTGGTGTGAACGGGTTGCGGATGTGGTGCAAACTGGATACGGGGTGGTGCGAACTGGTTGCGAAGTGGTGCGAATTGGTTGCGGAGTAGTGTGAACTGGTTGGAGAGCGGTGCAAACTGGTTGCGGAGTGGTGCGAACTGGTTGCCGAGTGGTGCGAACTGGTTGCGGAATGGTGCGAACTGGTTGTGGAGTGGTGCGAACTGGTTGCTGAGTGGTGCGAACTGGTTGCAGAGTTAAGCGATCTGGTTGCCGAGTGGTGGGAACTGATTGCGGGATGGTCCAAACTGGACGCTGAGTGGTGCCAACTGGTCGCGGAGTGCTGCAAACTGGTCGCGGAGTGGTGCGAACTGGTCAAGCAGTGGTGCGAACTGGTTGCGGAGTGATGCAAACTGGTTGCAGAGTGGTGCAAACGGGTTGCAAAGGGGTGCGAACTGGTTGCGGAGTGGTGCGAACTGGTTGCGGAGTGGTGTGAACTGGTTGCGGATTGGTGCGAACTGGTTGCGCAGTGGTGTGAACTGGTTGCGGAGTGGTGCGAACTGGGTGCGCAGTGGTGCGAACTGGTTGCGGAGTGGTGCGAACAGGTTGCGGAATGGTGCGAACTGGTTGCCGAGTGGTGGAAACTGGTTGCGGAGTGGTGCGAACTGGTTACGGAGTGGTGCAAACTGGTTGCGGAGTGGTACGAACTGCTTGCGGAGTGGTGCCAACTGGTTTCGGAGTTGTGCGAACAGGTTGCGGAGTGGTTCAAACTGGTTGCCCAGCGGTGCGAATTGGTTGCAGAGTGGTGCGAACTGGCTACGGAGTGGTGCGCACTGGTTGCGCAGTGGTGCAAACTGGTTGCGGAGTGGTGCGAACCGGTTGCGGAGTGGGGTGAACCGGTTGGGGACTGGTGCGAACTGGTTGCGGAGTGGTGCGAACAGGTTGCGGAATGGTGCGAACTGGTTGCCGAGTGGTGGAAACTGGTTGCGGAGTGGTGCGAACTGGTTACGGAGTGGTGCAAACTGGTTGCGGAGTGGTACGAACTGCTTGCGGAGTGGTGCCAACTGGTTTCGGAGTTGTGCGAACAGGTTGCGGAGTGGTTCAAACTGGTTGCCCAGCGGTGCGAATTGGTTGCAGAGTGGTGCGAACTGGCTACGGAGTGGTGCGCACTGGTTGCGCAGTGGTGCAAACTGGTTGCGGAGTGGTGCGAACCGGTTGCGGAGTGGGGTGAACCGGTTGGGGACTGGTGCGAACTGGTTGCGGAGTGGTGCGAACAGGTTGCGGAATGGTGCGAACTGGTTGCCGAGTGGTGGAAACTGGTTGCGGAGTGGTGCGAACTGGTTACGGAGTGGTGCAAACTGGTTGCGGAGTGGTACGAACTGCTTGCGGAGTGGTGCCAACTGGTTTCGGAGTTGTGCGAACAGGTTGCGGAGTGGTTCAAACTGGTTGCCCAGCGGTGCGAATTGGTTGCAGAGTGGTGCGAACTGGCTACGGAGTGGTGCGAACTGGTTGCGGAGTGGTGCAAACTGGTTGCAGAGTGGTGCAAACTGGTTGCGGAGTGGTTTGTACTGGTTGCGGAGTGGTGCGAACTGGTTGCGAAAGTGGTGCAAACTGGCTGCGGAGTGGTGCAAACTGGTTGCGGAGTGGTACGAACTGCTTGCGGAGTGCTGCCAATTGGTTTCGGAGTTGTGCGAACAGGTTGCGGAGTGGTTCAAACTGGTTGCCCAGCGGTGCGAATTGGTTGCAGAGTGGTGCGAACTGGCTACGGAGTGGTGCGCACTGGTTGCTCAGTGGTGCAAACTGGTTGCGGAGTGGTGCGAACTGGTTTCGCAGTGGCGGGAACTAGTTATGGGGTGGTGCAAACTGGTCGCTGAGTGGTGCGAACTGGTTGCGGAGTGGTGCGAACTGGTTGCGGAGTCGTATGAACTGGTTGCTGAGTGGTGCGAACTGGTTGCGGAGTGGTGCGAACGGGTCGCGGAGTGGTGCGAACTGGTTGCGGAGTGGTACGAACTGGTTGCGGAGTGGTGTGAACTGGTTGTGGAGTGGTGCGAACTGGTTGCGGAGTGGTACAAACTGGTTGCGGAGTGGTGCAAACTGGTTGCGGAGTGGTACAAACTGGTTGCAGAGTGGTGCAAACTGGTTGCGGAGTGGTGCAAACGGGTTGCGGAGTGGTGCGAACGGGTTGTGGAGTGGTGCGAACTGGCTGCAGGTGTGCGAACTGGTGTCGGAGTGGTGCGGACTGGCTGCGGAGTGGTGCAAACTGGTTGCGGAGTGGTACAAACTGGTTGCAGAGTGGTGCAAACTGGTTGCGGAGTGGTGCAAACGGGTTGCGGAGTGGTGCGAACGGGTTGTGGAGTGGTGCGAACTGGCTGCAGGTGTGCGAACTGGTGTCGGAGTGGTGCGGACTGGCTGCGGAGTGGTGCAAACTGGTTGCGGAGTGGTACAAACTGGTTGCAGAGTGGTGCAAACTGGTTGCGGAGTGGTGCAAACGGGTTGCGGAGTGGTGCGAACGGGTTGTGGAGTGGTGCGAACTGGCTGCAGGTGTGCGAACTGGTGTCGGAGTGGTGCGGACTGGCTGCGGAGTGGTGCAAACTGGTTGCGGAGTGGTACAAACTGGTTGCAGAGTGGTGCAAACTGGTTGCGGAGTGGTGCAAACGGGTTGCGGAGTGGTGCGAACGGGTTGTGGAGTGGTGCGAACTGGCTGCAGGTGTGCGAACTGGTGTCGGAGTGGTGCGGACTGGCTGCGGAGTGGTGCAAACTGGTTGCGGAGTGGTACAAACTGGTTGCAGAGTGGTGCAAACTGGTTGCGGAGTGGTGCAAACGGGTTGCGGAGTGGTGCGAACGGGTTGTGGAGTGGTGCGAACTGGCTGCAGGTGTGCGAACTGGTGTCGGAGTGGTGCGGACTGGCTGCGGAGTGGTGCAAACTGGTTGCGGAGTGGTACAAACTGGTTGCAGAGTGGTGCAAACTGGTTGCGGAGTGGTGCAAACGGGTTGCGGAGTGGTGCGAACGGGTTGTGGAGTGGTGCGAACTGGCTGCAGGTGTGCGAACTGGTGTCGGAGTGGTGCGGACTGGCTGCGGAGTGGTGCAAACTGGTTGCGGAGTGGTACAAACTGGTTGCAGAGTGGTGCAAACTGGTTGCGGAGTGGTGCAAACGGGTTGCGGAGTGGTGCGAACGGGTTGTGGAGTGGTGCGAACTGGCTGCAGGTGTGCGAACTGGTGTCGGAGTGGTGCGGACTGGCTGCGGAGTGGTGCAAACTGGTTGCGGAGTGGTACAAACTGGTTGCAGAGTGGTGCAAACTGGTTGCGGAGTGGTGCAAACGGGTTGCGGAGTGGTGCGAACGGGTTGTGGAGTGGTGCGAACTGGCTGCAGGTGTGCGAACTGGTGTCGGAGTGGTGCGGACTGGCTGCGGAGTGGTGCAAACTGGTTGCGGAGTGGTACAAACTGGTTGCAGAGTGGTGCAAACTGGTTGCGGAGTGGTGCAAACGGGTTGCGGAGTGGTGCGAACGGGTTGTGGAGTGGTGCGAACTGGCTGCAGGTGTGCGAACTGGTGTCGGAGTGGTGCGGACTGGCTGCGGAGTGGTGCAAACTGGTTGCGGAGTGGTACAAACTGGTTGCAGAGTGGTGCAAACTGGTTGCGGAGTGGTGCAAACGGGTTGCGGAGTGGTGCGAACGGGTTGTGGAGTGGTGCGAACTGGCTGCAGGTGTGCGAACTGGTGTCGGAGTGGTGCGGACTGGCTGCGGAGTGGTGCAAACTGGTTGCGGAGTGGTACAAACTGGTTGCAGAGTGGTGCAAACTGGTTGCGGAGTGGTGCAAACGGGTTGCGGAGTGGTGCGAACGGGTTGTGGAGTGGTGCGAACTGGCTGCAGGTGTGCGAACTGGTGTCGGAGTGGTGCGGACTGGCTGCGGAGTGGTGCAAACTGGTTGCGGAGTGGTACAAACTGGTTGCAGAGTGGTGCAAACTGGTTGCGGAGTGGTGCAAACGGGTTGCGGAGTGGTGCGAACGGGTTGTGGAGTGGTGCGAACTGGTTGCGGAGTGGTGCAAACTGGTTGCCCAGTGGTGCGAATTGGTTGCAGAGTGGTGTGAACTGGTTGCGGAGTGGTGCGAACTGGTCGCTGAGTGGTGCCAACTGGTCGCGGAGTGGTGCGAACTGGTTGCGGAGTGGTACAAACTGGTTGCAGAGTGGTGCAAACTGGTTGCGGAGTGGTGCAAACGGGTTGCAGAGTGGTGCGAACGGGTTGTGGAGTGGTGCGAACTGGCTGCAGGTGTGCGAACTGGTGTCGGAGTGGTGCGGACTGGCTGCGGAGTGGTGCAAACTGGTTGCGGAGTGGTGTGAGCTGCTTGAGGAGTGATGCGAACGGGTTGCGGAGTGGTGTGAACTGGTTGTGGCGTGGTGTGAATTGGCTGCGGAGTTGAGCGAACTGGTTGCGAAGAGGTCCGAGCTGGTTGCAGAGTGGTGCGAACTGGTTGCGGAGTGGTGCGAACTTGCTGCGGAGTGGTGCGAACTGGTTGCGGAGTGGTGTGAACTGGTTGCGGAGTGGTGCGAACTGGTTGTGGAGTGGTGCGAACTGGTTGCGGAGTGGTGCGAACTGGTTGCGGAGTGGTGTGAACTGGTTGCGGAGTGGTGCGAACTGGTTTTGGAGTGGTGTGATCTGGCTGCGGAGTGGTGCGAACTGGTTGCGGAGTGGTGCGAGCTGGTTGCGGAGTTGTGCGAACTGGTTGCGTAGTGGTGCAAACTGGTTGTTGAGTAGTGTGAACTTGTTGCATAATGGTGTGAACTGGTTGCATTGTGGTGCAAACTGGTTGTGGACTGGTGCGAACTGGTTGCGGAGTGGTGCGAACTGGTTGCGGAGTGGTAGGACCTGGTTGCGCAGTGGTGCGAACTGCTTGCGGAATGGTGCGAACTGTTTGCGGAGTGCTGCGAACTGGTTGCGGAGTGTAGCAAACGGGTTTTGTAGTGGTGCGAACTGGTTGCGGAGTGGTGCAAGCAGGTTGCCGTGTGTTGCGAACTGGTTGCGGAGTGGTCAAAACCGGTTGTGGAGTGGTGCAAACTGGTTGCGGAGTGGTGCAAACTGGTTGCGAAGTGGTGCGAACTGGTTGCGGAGTGGTGCGAACTGGCTACGGAGTCGTGCGAACTGGTTGCAGAGTGGTGCGAACAGGTTGCGGAGTGGTGCGCACTGGTTGCGGAATGGTGCAAACAGGTTGCGGAGTGGTGCGAACTGGCTACGGAGTCGTGCGAACTGGTTGCAGAGTGGTGCGAACTGGTTGCGAAGTGGTGCGAACTGGTTACAGAGTGGTGCAAACTGGTAGCGGAGTGGTGCGAAATGGTTGCGGAGTGGTGCGAATGGGTTGCGGATGTGGTGCAAACTGGCTACGAAGTGGTGCGAACTGGTTGCGGCGTGGTGCAAACTGGTTGCGGAGGGGTGCAAATGGGTTGCGGAGTGCTGCAAACTGGTCGCGGAGTGGTACGAACTGGTTGCGGAGTGGTGCGCACTGGTTGCGGAGTGGTGCAAACCGGTTGCGGAGTGGTGTGAACTGGTACCGGAGTGGTGCAAACCAGTTGCGGAATGCTGCGAACTGGTTGGGGAGTGGTGCGAACTGGTTACGGAGTGGTGCAAACTGGTCGCGGAGTGGTTCGAACTGGTTGCAGAGTGGTGCAAACAGGTTGCGGAATGGTGTAAACTGGTTGCAAAGGGGTGTAAATGGGTTGCGGAGTGGTGCGAACTGGTTGTGGGATGGTGCGAACTGGTTGCGGACTGGTGCGAACCGGTTGCGGAGTGGTGTGAACCGGTTGCGGAGTGGTGCGAACTGGTTGCGGAATGGTGCGAACTGGTTGCGGAGTGGTGTGAACTGGTTGCGGAGTGGTGCGAACTGGTTGTGGAGTGGTGCGAGCTGGTTGCGGAGTGGTGGGAACTGGTTGTGGAGTGGTGGGAACTGGTTGTGGAGTGGTGCAAACTGGTTGCGGAGTGGTACGAACTAGTTTCAGAGTGGTGCGAACTGGTATGGGTGTGGTGCGAACTAGTTGCGGATTGGCATGAACAAGTTGCGGAGTGGTACGACCCGGTTGTGGAGTGGTGCAAACTGGTTGCAGAGAGGTGCGACCTAGTTGCGGAGTGGTTCACACTTGTTGCGGAGTGGTGCAAACTCATTACAGAGTGGTGCGAACTGGTTGTGGAGTGGTGGGAACTGGTTGCAGAGTGATGCGAACCGGTTGCAGAGTGGTGCGAACTGGTTGTGGATTGGTTCTAACTGGTTGCGGATTGGTGTGAAGTGCTTGCAGAGTGGTGCGAATTTGTTTTGGAGTGGTGCAAACTGGTTGCGGAGTTGTGTGAACTGGTTGTGGAGTGGTGCGAACTGGTTACAAAGTGGTGCGAACCGGCTCAGGATTGGTGCAAACAGGTTACGTGCTGCACGCCCCAATCTGGGAGCTCCTTGTGGAACACCCATGCAAACTCAGTGCCGTTGTCGCTGTGCACTATGTGGCAGCCTTTGAAGCAGTAGAATATCTCTTCCCGAATGAAACGGGCTGCTTGTACGGATGATTTGCCAGGGACGGCCAGGACCCAGATGTACTTGGTAAAGTGGTCAATCACCGTAATCTAGTACCGCTCCCCTTGGGCGCGGTGAGGACGAGGCCCATGGAAGTCGATGATGATGCGGTCCAGGGGCTCGCTGATTGGAGAGGGTAAGAAGAGGGGCATGTCCCGCGGCGTGATCTTTCGGCGTCGCTCGCATGGGGCGCATTGTTGCACCACCTCTCTGACGATTTCCAGGGTGTTTGGTACATGAAGGATGGGAGACGGCCACTCCTTAAGTGCTTGCACGCCGGAGTGGTGGTGACGGTGGTAGGACTCGATTACCGATCTCCGCATGGTGGGCGGAAGTATCCACAAGACATGCGCCGTGGTCCGCCAAAGGCGACTGCCCTCCCACGCATACAGCTCACTTAGACGGACGAGGTTGTCCTTCTTCTGCCTGTCGTACTCCACCCCCATATGAGTCCCAAGGGTTGTGTACACCTTCTGCACCTCCTCTTTCTGATTCTCCTTGGTTGTGGCGCATAAAAGGATATGTGTTGTTTGCTATATCTGCCAGTCCTGCATTTTGACTGGTCCGTTCGCCCTTCCCGCCTTTTTTGTGGCAGTTTCTCCTCACTTCTTCTTCTTCTCCTTCTTTATCATCGGCAATCCCTGGGCGCGCCTTGCATCCTGCTCCACCTTCATTGCTTGCAGGCACCGCTTATTCTCTTCATCGTAGATGGGGGTTCCCTGTCCCAGCTGTCCGGGGCTGGGAAGAGACGTAGGATCCCCACCGTGTGTAGCTCCCCTTTGTCCCATTGGTTCCGAAGCCCCACCTCCGGTGGTGCACCGTGCCAGCCCCATACACCTCGGGAATCAACTGTAGCAGCCTGTGGTTTCCGCCCTGCCACTGCCTAGGGGAGCCGCAACAGGCCCTGACCCTTTGCGATAGGCTGTTCTTCATAAGGTTCCTGTGACTCACTGAGCTTGGACATCACCACCCCCCCCCCCGTTCTTTTCTTTGCCGCGGTCGCCGCGACGCTCTTCCTGACCCCTTTCTCATGGTGAGTTGTGGCGCCAACACCCCCCAGTAGGGGTTGCAGCTGAGTTGAGACCGATCCGGCAGGCATTGGAACATTGCAAAATACCGACAAGAGCAGCTCCATGGACTGGGCNGCTTGGACATCACCCCCCCCCCCCCCGTTCTTTTCTTTGCCGCGGTCGCCGCGACGCTCTTCCTGACCCCTTTCTCATGGTGAGTTGTGGCGCCAACACCCCCCAGTAGGGGTTGCAGCTGAGTTGAGACCGATCCGGCAGGCATTGGAACATTGCAAAATACCGACAAGAGCAGCTCCATGGACTGGGCGACATCTTGTTGGGTTTGCGCGAGCTGCGCCGGGTCGATGCTCTGAAGGGTGTCTTGGGAGGGGCGGTGCTGCTTGCTGTGCTTGGCGGAGGGCGCGCCAGCGGTGCTGTCCTCGACGGTCCGCTTCTCCTGTCCTTGGCGGTGGGATGTTGGCGTGGTCTGTGCATATGGGGCCTATCTTCCTATGGCTGACTCCTTCTGTGGCGTAGCCAGACGGCTGACCAAAACTGCGTGGTCTGAGGTAGCTTGCATGGTGGCAAACGTGGATGCCACGGCCCTCCTGGCCACATCCTGAAGCTTGGCTTGTTTGTCACGCAGGGCTGCCAATAAAGCTGACTAGGGAGCGTTCTTTCATGCTTCCCTTCTGGCTGTAGCTGCTTTTGCTTGCGTGCATACATCCTGCATCCACCTTCCACCTCCCTCCTGTGCCGCTCCCTGTTGCTATGTTGCCCGCTCCTCTACCGCTTGTTCAGCTGCTGCCATTGCTGCCTCCACTGTCGCTCCTTAAGCCCCAACCTCCTCCTATGTATTCCTTGCCACCACCGTCGCATCCCATCCCATCTCCTTTTCTTATGCAACTGCTGCCTGCACTGCTGCTCCTGCCTCCGCTGATTCCGCTTCGAGCTCCACCACCACCTATGCTGCAGCCGCCTATGACTCCTGTTTTTGTTCCTCTGCCTTCTGCCGCCAGACGGCGTATAGTCTGTCCCGCGTTTGCGTGAGCTTGAGGGAGTCGCGGAGATATTACTGAGCCTCTTTTGTTTTGGTGAGTACGCGATTCTTTTCTTCCCGACACACATCCACGGCTTCCCGGGCCCAGTGACGTACCGCCTCCTCCATCAGCTTAGTACCCACTCCTCCAAGTGCCTTCCACAGTCCCTTCATCACCACAACCACAATCCTGTGGCATAAGGTGCCATACAGGGTCAGCTCTCAGCACGTGTTGATGGTGGCGTACCAACTAGCGTACTGTCGTTCCGCCGCGTTGATGTTTGCAAGCTCTGCATGCGTGTACTGGACTCCTCATCTGGAGGTGACCAGCTGGATCATGTATCTCCACCTCCATACCTTCACCGTAATCTTCCTATCCGGTGCTTCCATTGTTCCCGTTGGCATTTGGTGGGCGTGATAAATAGTGAGTGCACTTAGCGCATCCCTGAAACAGGTGTATATAGCGTCGTATGGGGTCCGCGCCTTGTTTGTGGCGGACCATGAACCACCATTTGCGGGCGGTGTTCACCGTACAGTCTGGTTGCTCTGTGGCAAGGAATGTTACCACACCCGCCATTCCACGGTCCGGCTAGAGGTAGACGAGATGAGACGTTCCGCCCCTGCTGTTGAGACGCTCTACATTGCAGAACGTCGAGATGAGACGCTCCGCCCCTACTGTTTCCAATAGCTCATCTTGTCGTCCGCGCTGGTTTATAGCCCGTGCAGTCTTGGCCGCACCTTTTAGCGCCACTTGCCATGCCTCGTTATAGAACGAGTCCCCCATTGCCGTGCGGACTGCCTCGGGGAGTTCATCCTGCAGGTGCATGATAACACTACTGACCATGTCTAGTAGCCGGTTTGCCCTGGGTTGATATCTGCTATCACCGGAGCTCTCTTATAGGCAGGCCCACGCGCCTTCCATGATTCTTCCTGCGCTGAGTGTGGGTTCCGGTGTTCCGCGTGTCGGGCTACCTCGTTTGGCTGGTGGGGAGGAAGAGTGCGCGTTCGGTGCAGAGGGACCCTGCAGCGGTGGTGCACCCGCGGATGCCGTCACTTCTGGAGATGCGGAAGGGCCCAGTGCCAGAGGTGCTCTAGGTGATATTGCTAGTGCTGCTGCTGCTGGGGGTGTAGAAAGGCCTGATGTCGGAGGTGCTCCAGGTGATGCTGCTGCTGCTTGCTGCTGGGGGTGTAAAAGGGCCCGATGCGTGAGATGCCCCAGGTTATACTGCTGCCGTAGGTGGCGTGGAGCATATTGTACCGGCCGTAGGTACCGTGGCTTGGTCCGCGGTCTGTCGCCGAATGGGTCGTCTTGTGGTACCCTCGTCCCCCTGTTCGAAGGCGCGGATCCCGCGCTGGACGGATGAGTCATTGAAGACGCTGTGCCGCGGTTTATGCCCAAGCTTCTTGTGACGCGGCGAGTGAACTGAGTGCCATAGTCAGGTGGTGCGAGAACCATTGGAGAGGAAATGGAGAGCGGTCGAGTAAGAGTAAAAAGTGGAGTGAACGATCAAACGCCGGAAACTGAGATGAGGCTGCAAGTCCCATCGCCGAGCAATATACCCGCTTGACGCGGCGCGAGCCAGTCCGCCGCAAGGAGCATGTTTTATGAGTTGTCAAAGTTTACCACACTTAGTGACATTATTTGGTCATGGTCAGTGACATCTGCCTACTTAGGTTGGTCATCGTTCATGGTATCCACACCGTGCCACAACTTATTGAAGGTCCTTGTGCTTGCTAGTTGATACCTGGTGTTCCCAAACCATTGTCTCCCCCTCTGACCATTTGTGACTCCTATTATGAGTTGTCAATGCTGGCCACACACAGCGGATTTCTTTGGTCAAAGGTAGTACATATGCCTACTTAGGCCGGTCACTGTCCATGGTAGCCACACCGTGTTTATAATGATTGAAGGTCGCTGTATATGCTAGTTGAGAGCTGATATTCACAGACCATTGTTCCCCCCTCTGAACGTTTGTGACTCGTGTTATGGTTGGTGAATGTTGACCACCCATACTAAAATGTTTTCATCATGGTCGGTGACACATGCCTAGTTTGGGTGTTTGGTGTGCATAGTAGCCACACCGTGCCACTACGTATTGAAGTTATTTGTCCTTTCTAGTCGATACATAGGGTTCCCAAACCACTGTCTCTCCCTCTTACTATTTGTGACTCGTGTTACGAGTTGTCAATGTTGACCATACATAGTGGACTTCCTGTGTCATAGTTTGTGACGTGTGCATCCTTTGGTTGGTCACTGTTCATGCTAGCCACACCGTGCCACTACTTGTTGAAAATCTTCCTACTTGCCAGTTGATAAGTAGTTTTCCCAACCCATGGTTTTCCCCAATGACCATTTGTGACTCGTGTTATGAGTTTTCAACGTTGACCACACACTGTGAAATCCGTTTGGTCATGGGTTGTGACATATGCCTACTTTGGTTGGTCACTGTACATGGTTACCACGCCGCTTCATTACATATTGAAGGTCTTTGTGCTTTCTTGTTGACAGCTAGTGTTCCCAAACCATTGTGAGCCCCATCTGACTGTATGTGACTCGTGTTGTGAGTTGTAAATGCTGACCACTGTGCACTGTAGCCACGCTGTGCAAGTAGATATTGACGGTATTTGTACTTGCTGGTCGATAACTAGTATTCACAAATCATTATATTCCATCCTGACCATTTGTGGCTCGTGTTATGAGTTGTCAAAGTTTACCACAGGTTGTGACATGATTTGGTCAAGGTCTGTGACAGATGCCTACTTTGGTTGGTCATCGTGCATGGTACCCACACCGTGCCACAACGTATTGAAGCTGCTTGTGCTTGCTATTTGATACTTGGTGTTCCCAAACAATTGTTTCACCATCTGACCATTTCTGACTCGTATTTTGAGTTGTCAACGTTGACCACACACGGTGGATTCCTTTGGTCAAAGGCAGTACATATGCCTACTTTGGTCGGCCATTGTGCATGATAGCCACACCGTGCTACTACTGACTGAGGGTCATTGTACTTGCTAGTTGGTATCTAGTGTTCCCAAACCATTGTTTCCCCCTCTGAGAATTCGTGACCCATATTATGGGTTGTCAACATTGACCACACATAGTGAAATTCTTTGGTAATGGTAAGTGGCACATGCCTAATCTGGTTGGTCATTGTGCATGATAGCCACACCATTTTACTACTGGTTGGTCATTGTGCATGGTAGCCACACCATTCCACTACCTATTTGTACTTGCTAGTCAATAAATCGCAAAAGGTTTCTCCCTTTGACACCAGGTCAGTTTTTGCTGATTTGTTACGCGTAGGTGCCTTCACTAGAATACTCCATCCCACCCCCTAGAGGGATGTTACGTGGACGACCTGGAGGACAGATTTGCGACCGCATTATGACACTCCCCTATCCCTCCACGGCTTAGGCTCGAAGGTAGAATTGAGGTATCACAACACAGCCCCCCCCCCCCCCCCCGGTTGCAAGCCTATTCTATATTGCGCGTACGAGGATTCAAACCGAGGAACTACCGCTCGAGAATCTAACTCTATAAGCACTAAGCCAACTCACATGTTGTTCATATGATGTCCAAATGACATCATAGGGGTTCCTATGGGTAAAGGGCATAAAATAATGGGGTGTAAGATTAGGGGGTAGTTTTCAAAAGTATGAATGATAACAAAGTTAGTTTAATCATACAAAAATGACGCAGATGGATTTTCAAATTTTGCAACTTCGAGCTTGAATAACCTCTCAACCATTGCTGTGATTGACCAGGCGTAAGAAAGAAAGTTGACTACACACAGCAAAACTCTTTTTATGATATTCAGTGACACAAGCATACTTTGGTTGGTCATTGTGCATGGTAGCCACACCGTGCCACCACTTATCGAAGCTCTTCGTAATTGCTACTCGATACGGAGTATTCCCAAACCATTATTTATCCCTCTGCCTGTTTTTGACTTGTATTACGAGTTGTGAACGTTGACCACACATACTAAGCTTCTTTGGTCATGAGCAGTGATGTATGCCTACTTGGATATGTCATTGTGCACGATAGCCCCACTGTACCAATATATACGCAATTTCTTTGTACTTGCTAGAAGATACACAGTGTTTTGAAACCATGCTTTCCCCCTCTGACCATTTGTGACTCGTGTTATGGGTTGTGAACGTTGACCACCCAAATTGAAATTCTTTGGTCATGGTTAGGGACATATGCCTAGTTTGGTTTGTCACTGTACCTGGTTCCCACGCCGTGTCACTACGTATTGAAGGTCTTCGTGCTTTCTAGTTGATAGCTAGTGTTCCCAAACCATTGTTACCCCCCTCTGAGTATCAGTGACTCGTGTTGTGAGTTGTCAACACTGACCACATGAAGTGAAATTTGTTGGTCATGGTCAGTGACATATGCATACTTTGGTTGGTCACAGTGCATGGTAGCCATCTGTGCCACTACATATTGAAGGTACTTGTACTTACTAGTCCATAACTAGTATTCACAAACCATTATCGTCCACCCTGCCCGTTTCTGCCAAGCCACACACTTACTCCTTAAGCCACCAGTATGCCCACAACACCCGAAAGGACGCAGAGCCGACTGGGCAGCCCAGCACCAAAACCCCGTCACGCGTACATGGGAGCTCAACTAGTGTTCACGGGACCCTCTCCTCCGACTGTTGAATTAGAAGACACTTTTGCGGTTGGGTCTGCAAGCCTCGGAGTGCTGCTGCCTCGGCCATGGCCGCTAAGCACGTCCATACAAGGTGTTGATTTGTGACAAGGTGTTGATTTGCAACGAGGTGTTGATTTGCGAGAGGGTGTTGATTTCCGAGAGGGTGTTAATTTGGAGCAGGGTGTTCATTTGCAACAGGGTGTTGACTTGCGATAGGGTGTTGACTTGCAACAGGGTGTTGATTTGTGATAGGGTGTTGATTTGCGATGGGGTCTTGGTTTTTGACAGGGTGTTGATTTGCGACAGGGTGTTGATTAGCGACAGGGTGTAGATGTGTGACAGTGTGTAGATTTGCGATAGGGTGTTGATTTGCAAAAGGGTGTTGATTTGCAACGGGGTGTTGATTTGCGACAGGGTGTTGATTTGGGACACGGTGTCGCTTTACAACAACGTGTTGATTTGCGACAGGGTGTTGATTTGTGATTGGGTGTTGACTTGCGACGTGTTGATTTACGACAAGGTGTTGATTTTCGACAGGGTGTTGATTTCCGAGAGATTGTTGATTTACGATAGGATGTTGATTTGCAATAGGGTGTTGATTTCCGATAGGGTGTTGATTTGCGACAGGGTGCTCATTTGTGATGGGGTGTTGATTTGTGACAGGGTGTCAATTTGCAACAGAGTGTTAATTTGCGACAGGATGTTGATTTGCGACAGGGTGTTCATTTGCGGCAAGGTGTTTATTTGCGATAGGGTGTTGATTTGCGACAGGGTATTGATTTGCGACAGGGTGTTGATTTGCGACAGGGTGTTGATTTGGGATAGAGTGTTAATTTGTGTTAGAGTATTGATTTGTGATAGGGTGTTGATCTGCAAGAAGGTGTTGATTTACGACAATGTCTTGATTTGCAACAGGGTGTTGATTTGAGACATGTGTAAATTTGCGACAGGGTATTGATTTGCGACAGGGTGTTGATTTGCGACAGGAGGTTCATTTGCGACAAGGTGTTCATTTGCGACAGGGTGTTGATCTGGAACAGACAGTTGATTTGCGATAGGGTGTTGAGTTGCGACTGGGTGTTGATTTGCGACAGGGTGTTGATTTGCAACAAGGTGTTGGTTTGCGACAGGGTGCTGATTTGGGACAAGGTGTTGACTTGCGACAGGGTGTTGATTTGCGGCAGGGTGTTCATTGGCAAAAAGGTGTTGATTTGCAACAGGATATTCATTTGTGATAGTGTTTTAAATAGCGACAGGGTGTTGATTTGCGCCAGGGTGTTCATTTGCGACATGGTGTTGATTTGCGACAGGGTGCTGATTTGCGACAGGATGTTGATTTGCGACATGGTATTGAGTTGCGACACATTGTTGATTTGCGACAGGGTCTGGATTTGCGACGGGGTATTGATTTGCGACAGGGTGTTCATTTGCAACAGCGTGTTGATTTGCGACAGGGTGTTGAATTGCAAACGGGTGTCAATTTTTGACAGGGTGTTGATTTGTGACAAGGTGTTGATTTGTGACAGGTATTGATTTGCGACAGGGTGTTGATATGCGACAAGGTGTGGATTTACGAAAGGGTGTTGATTTGCAACAGGGTGTGGATTTGCGACAGGGTGTTGATTTGCAACAGGGTGTTGATTTACGAGAGGCTGATGATTTGCGACAGGGTGTTGATTTACGACAGGGTGTTGATTTTTGACAGGGTGTTGATTTGTGACAGGGTGCTGATTTGCAACTGGGTGTTAATTAGTGACATGGTATTGAGCTGCAACAAGGTGCTGATTTGTGACAAGGTGTTGATTTGCGACAAAGTGTTTATTTGTGACAGGGTGTCGATTTGCGCCAGGGTGTTGAATTGCACGGGGTATTGATTTGTGGCAGGGTGTTGATTTGCAACAAGGTGCTGATTTGCGACAGGGTGTTCATTCGCGACAGGGTGTTCATTCGCGACAGGGTGTTGGTTTGCAAGAGGGTGTTGATTTGCGACAGGGTGCTGATTTGCGACAGAGTGTTGATTTGCAACAGGGTGTTGATTTGCGACATGGTGTTGATTTGTGACAGGGTGTTGCTTTGCGACAGGGGGCTGATTTGCAACATGGTGTTGATTTGCAACAGGGTGTTGATTTGTGACAGGGTGTTGATTTGTGACAGGGTGTTGATTTGCGACAAGTTGTTTATTTGTGACAGGGTGTTGATTTGCGACAGGGTGTTGATTTGCAATAGTGTGTTGATTTGCGACAGGGTGTTGATTTGCGACATGGTGTTTATTCACGACAGGGTGCTGATTTGCAAGAAGATGTTGATTTGTGACACGATGTTGATTTGCGACAGGGTGTTGATTTGCGACAGGGTGTTTATTTGCGACAGGATGTTGATTTGCAACATGGTATTCAGTTGCGACACGGTGTTGATTTGCGATAGGATCTGGATTTGCGACGAGGTATTGATTCGGGACAGGGTGATGACCTGCAACAGAGTGTTGATTTGCGACAGGGTGTTGAATTATGAAGGGTGTCAATTTGCGACAGGGTGTTGATTTGCAACAAGGTGTTAATTTGCAAAAGGTATTGATTTGCGACAGGGTGTTGATTTGCAACAGGGTGTTGATTTGCAACAGGGTGTTGATTTGCAACAGGGTGTGGATTTGTGACAGGGTGTTGACCTGCGACAATGTGTTGATTTACAACAAGGTGTTGATTTGCAACAAGGTGTTGATTTGTGACAGGGTGTTGATTTGTGACAGGATGTTAATTTGCGACATTGTATTGCTTTACGACAAGGTATTGATTTGCGACAAGGTGTTCATTTGTGACTATGTGTTTATTTGTGACAAGGTGTTGGTTTGCGCCAGGGTGTTGAATTGCACAGGGTATTGATTTGCGGCAGGGTATTGATTTGCGGCAAGGTGTTGATTTGCGACAAGGTGTTGATTTCTATGTTTTACTCCTACTTGCCCTCTAAGTCGGGAAGTCCAGCAGTCGGAGAGTATAGTCGGAGACTACCTACTCCAAGTCAATGAAGTTGCTACATGGATAAGTGTGGAAGCCAGGACGGGCCTCTGGGAACTGGCTTGCTTTCCTTTAATGTTAGTACAAAACCTGGTCGCTGACACAAAACATGTCCAGGCGCTGTACATGCAATGATGCATGTTCTTTATGGGTTTTGGAAGACAAGTTAAATCCATGTGGCACAGTTGCGTGCAGACAAAGTCGCCCGCTATCTACTCTAGTCAAAAGGTCGACTTGGCCGACTTGGAGTTGGATAGATCAAGTCGGAGTCGGAACAAAACATAAGTTGATTTGCAACAATGTGTTGATTTGTGACATGGTGTTGATTTGGAACAGGGTGTTGATTTGCAACAAGGTGTTGATTTGCGACAGGGTGTTGATTTGCGACAGGGTGTTGATTTGCGACAGGGTGTTGATTTGCGACTGGGTGTTGATTTACGACCGGGTGTTGATTTGCGACAGGCTATTGATTTGCGACAGATTGTTGATTTGCGATACGATGTTGATTTGCGACAGGATGTTGATTTGCGACTGGTTCTTTCATTTGCGACAGGATGTCGATTTGTGACAGGGTGTTGATATGCGAGGTCCTACCTGGCTTCCACACATTTTCGTGTAGCGACTTCACCGACTTGGAGTAGGTAGTCTCTGACTCTACTATCTGACTGCCGGACTTCCCGGCTTAGCGGGCAAGTAGGAGTAAAACATATAAATGAACATCTTGTTGCAAATCAACACCCTGTCCCAAATGAACACCCTGTCGCAAATCAACACCCTGTCGCAAATGAACACCATGTCACAAATCAACACTCTGTCGCAAATAAACACCCTATTATAAGTCAACACCCTGTCGCAAACCAGCATCCTTTCGCAAATGAACACCCTCTTGCAAATCAACACCTGTCGCGAATCAACACCATGTTGCAAATCAACACCTTGCCGCAAATGAGTACCCTGCCAAAAATCAGTACCCTATGCAATTCAACACCTTGGCGCAAATCAACGCCTTGTCGCAAATCAACACCCTGTCACAAATGAACACATTGTTGCAAATCAATACCTTGTTGCAAGTCAATACCATGTTGCAAAGTAACACCCTGTCACAAATCAACACTCTGTCACAAATCAACACCTTGTTGCTAATCAACACCTTGTTGCAAATCAACACATTGTCGCAACTCAACACCCTGCCGCAAATCAACACACTATCGCAAATCAACACCCTATCACAAATCAACAGCCTCTCGCAAATCAACACCATGTCGCAAATCAACGCCCTGTCGTAAATCAATACCTTGTCGCAAATCAACACCCTATCGCAAATCCACACCCTGTTGCAAATCAACACCCTGTCGCAAATGAACACCATGTCGCAAATCAATACCTTTCGCAAATCAACACCTTGTCGCAGATCAACACCCTCTCGCAAATTGACACCCTTCGCAATTCAACGCCATATCGCAAATCAACACTCTGCTGCGAATCATCACCCTGTCGTGAATCAGTACCCCGTTGCAAGTCCATACCCTATCGCAAATCAACACCGTGTCGCAACTGAACACCATGTCGCAAATCAACATCCTGTCGCAAATCAACACCCTGTCGCAAATCAACACCCTGTCGCAAATCAACAGTTTGTCACAAATCGACACCTTGTTGCAAATCAACACCTTGGCGCAAATCAACGCCTTGTCGCAAATCAACACCCTATCGCAAATCAACACCGTGTCGCAACTGAACACCATGTCGCAAATCAACATCCTGTCGCAAATCAACACCCTGTCGCAAATCAACACCCTGTCGCAAATCAACATCCTGTCGCAAATCAACATCCTGTCGTAAATCAGCACCCTGTCGCAAATGAACACCATGTCGCAAATCAACACCCTGTCGCAAATCAACACCCTGTGGCAAATCAACACCTTGTCGCAGATCAACACCCTGTCGCGTATGAACACCTGGTCGCAAATCAATACCTTGTCGCAAATCAATACCATGTTGCAAATTAACACCCTGTCACAAATCAACACCCTGTCACAAGTCAACACCTTGTTGCGAATCAACACCTTGTTACAAATCAACACCTTGTCGCAAATCAACACCCTGTCCCAAATCAACACTGTCGCAAATCAACACCCTATCGCAAATCAACAGCATCTTGCAAATCAACACCCTGTTGCAAATCAACACCCTGTCGCAATTCAATACCCTGTTGCAAATCAACACCCTGTCGCAAATCCACACCCTGCTGCAAATCAACACCCTGTCGATAATCAACACCCTGTCGCAAATCAATACCTTTCGCAAATCAACACCTTGTCGCAAATCAACACCCTGTCGCAAATTGACACCCTTTGCAACTCAACACCATGCCGCAAATCAACACTCTGTTGCAAATCATCACCCTGTCGTGAATCAATGCCCCGTCGCAAATCCAGACCCTATCGCAAATCAACACTGTGTCGCAACTGAACACCATGTCGCAAATCAACATCGTGTCGCAAATCAACACCCTGTCGCAAATCAACACCCTGTCGCAAATCAACATCTTGTTGCATATCAACATCCTGTCGCAAATCAGCACCATGTCACAAATAAACACCATGTCGCAAATCAACACCCTGTCGCAAATCAACACCCTGTTGCAAATCAACACCGTGTCGCAAATCAACACACTGTTGCAAATCAACACCCTTACACAAATCAATACCCTGTGCAATTCAACACCCTGGCGCAAATCGACACCCTGTCGCAAATCAACAGTTTGTCACAAATCGACACCTTGTTGCAAATCAACACCTTGTCGCAAATCAATACCATGTGGCAAATCAACACCCTGCTGCAAATCAGCACCCTGTCACAAATGAAGTGCGTGTAAGTGCGTGTAAGCATGTGTAAGTACGTGCAAGTGTGTTTAAGTGCGTGTAAATGTGTGTAAGTGCGTGTAAGTGCATTTCAGTGCGTGTTAGTCCCTTCAAGTTGATGTAAGTGCGGGTAAGTGCGTAGAAGTACATGTAAGTACGTGTGAGTTCGTGCAAGTGCATGTAAGTGCATGAAAGTGCGAGTAAGTGCATGTAAATGCGTGTAAGTGCGTGTAAGTGTGTGTAAGTGTGTACAAGTACCTATCAGTGCGTATAGGTGCGTGTAAGTGCATGTACGTTCATGTAAATGTGTGTAAGTGTGTGTAAATGCGTGTAAGTGCGTGTAAGTGTGTGTAAGTACGTGTAAGTGTGTGTAAGTGCGTGTAAGTACGTGCAAGTGCGTGTAAGTGCATGTAAGTGCATCCAAGTGCATGTAAGTGCGTGTAAAAGTGTGCAAATGCGTGTAAGTGCGTTTAAGTGTGTGAAAGTACGTGTAAGTGCGTGTAATTGCGTGTAAGTGTGTATACATGTGTGTAAGTAAGTATAAGTACGTGTAAGTGCGTGTAAGTGCCTGTACGTGCGTGTAAGTGTGTGTAAGTACGTGTAAGTTCGTGTAAGTACGTGTAAGCTTGTATAAATACGTGTAACTGCGTGTAACTGTGTGTAAGTGCGTGTATATGCATGTAAGTGTGTTTAAGTATATGTAAGTGCGTGTAAGTGCGTGTAAGTACGTGTAAGTGCGTGTAAGTACTAGTATGTGCGTGTAAGTGCATGCAAGTATGTATAAACACGTACAAGCAGGTGTAAGTGCTTGTAAATGCGTGCAAGTGCGTGTAAGTGAATGTAAGTGCGTGTAAGTGCATGTAAGTACGTGTAAGTGCGTGTAAGTGCGTCTAAGTGCATGTAAGTACATGTGAGTTTGTCTAAGTGAATGCAAGTTTGTGTAAGTGCGTGTAAGTGCATGTGTGTGTAAGTGCGTGTAAGTGTGTGTAAGTGTTCGTAAGTGCGTGAAAGTGCGTGTAAGTGTGTGTACGTGTGTGCAAGTACGTATAAGCGGTGTAAGTGTGTGTAAGTGCGTGTAAGTGCGTGTAAGTACGTGTAAGTGCGTGTACGTGCGTGTAAGTTCGTGTTAGTGCGTGTAAGTATATGCAAGTGCATGTAAGTGCGTGTAAGTACGTGCAAATGCGTGCAAGTGCGTATAAGTACGTGTAAGTACTTGTAAGTGCGATAAGTGTACGAAAGTATATGTAAGTGAGTGTAAGTGTGTGTAAGTGCGTGTAATTGTGTGCAAGTGCGTGTAAATACGTGTAGGTTAGTTCCTGTAAATGCGTGTAAGTGTGTCTATATGCGTGTAAGTGTATGTAGGTTTGTGTAAGTGTGTGTCATTGCGTGTAAGTCATGTAAGTGCATGTTAGTGCGTGAAAGTGAATGTAAGTTTGTGCAAGTGCTTGTGAGTACGTGTAAGTGCGTGTAAATGCGTGTAAGTGCGTGTAAGTGCGTGTAAGTGCGTGCAAGTACGTGTCCGTGTGTGTCAGTGCGTGGAAGTTGGTGTAAGTGCGTGTAAGTGTGTGTAAGTACGTGTGAGTACGTGTAAGTACGTGTAAGTACGTGTAAGTGCGTGTGAGTGCGTGAAAGTATGTGTAAGTGCGTGTAAGTGCGTGTAAATGTGTGTAAGTGCATGTAGATACGTGCAAGTGTGTGCAATTGCGTGTAACTGCATGTAAGTGCGTGTAAGTGCGCGTAAATGCGTGTAAGTTGGTGTAAGTGCGTGTAAGTGCGTGTTTGTGCGTGTAACTGCGTGTAAGTGTGTGTAAGTGCATGTAAGTATGTGTAAGTGCGTGTAAGTGCGTGCAAGTGCGAGTAAGTGTGTGTCAGTGGGTGTACGTATGTGTAAGTTTGTGTAGCTACGTGCGAGTGCCTGTAAGTGCGTGTAAGTGCGTGTAAGTACGTGTAAGTGCGTCTAAGCCAAAAGTAAGTGTAAGTGGGTGTAAGTGCATGTAAGTGCGTGTAGTTGCGTGTAAGTGCGTGTAGGTACGTGTGGGTTCGTGTTAGTTTGTGTAAGTGCGTGTGAGTGTGTGTAAGTGCGTGCAAGTGCGTGCAAGTGCGTGTAAGTGCGTGTAAGTGCGTGTAGGTACGTGTAAGTTCGTGTGCGTGCGTGTAAGTACATGTAAGTGCGTGTTTGTGCGTGATAGTATGGATAAGTACGTGTAAGTGCGTGTAAGTGCGTGTAAGTGCGTGCAAGTGCATGTAAATGCGTGTAAGTTTGTGTAAGTGTGTGTATGTACGTGCAAGTATATGTAAGTACGTGTAAGTGCATGTAATTGTGTGTACGTGCGTGTAAGTGTGCGTAAGTGCATGTAGGTTTGTGTTAGTTTGTGTAAGTGTGTAACTGTATATAAGTGCGTGTAAGTACGTGTAAGTGCGTGTTAGTGCGTGTAAGTGTATGTAAGTTTGTGCAAGTGCGTGTAAGTACGTGTAAGTGCGTGAAAGTATTTGTATGTTCGTGTCAGTACGTGTAAGTGCGTGTAAGTACGTGTCAGTGGGTGTAAGTGTGTGTTTGAGCGTGTATGTGCGTGTAAGTGTGTATAAGTATGTGTAAGTACACGGAAGTGCGTGTAAGTGCGTGTAAGTACATGGTGTGCGTGTCAGTGCATGTAAGTGGGTGTAAGTGCATGTACGTTCGTGTAAGTGTGTGATATTGTGTGTAAGTGCGTGTAAGTATGTGTAAGTGTGTGTAGGTACGTGTAAGTACGTGTAAGTGCAAGTAAGTATGTGTAAGTGCATGCAAGTGTGTATGAATATGTCTAAGCACGTGTAAGTGCGTGTAAGTGCATGCAAGTGCGTGTAACTGCGAGTAAGTGCGTGTAAGTACGTGTAAATGCGTGTAAGTACGTGTAAGTACATGTAAGTTTGTGTAAGTGCATGTAAGTACATGCTAGTTCATCTAAGTGAATGTAAGTTTGTGTAAGAGCGTGTAAGTGCGTGTAAGTATGTTTAAGTACGTGTAATTACGTGTAAGTGCATGTAAGTGCGTGAAAGTACGTGTAAATGCGTGTAAGTTTGTGTAAGTGCGTGTAAGTGCGTTTAAGTACGTGTAAGTATGTGTAAGTGTAAGTAAGTGCGTGTAAGTGCGTGTAAGTGCAAGTAAGTGCGTGTAAGTACGTGCAAGTACATGTAAGCACGTGTAGGTGCGTGGAAGTGTGTACAAGTGTGTGAATGTGGGTGTAAGTGCATGTAAGTACATGTAAGTGCGTGTACATACGTGTAAGTGTGTGTAAACATGTATAAGTGCGTGTAAGTACGTGTAAGTTCGTGTAAGTGCGTCTTAGTTTGTGTAAGTACGTGTAAGTATGTGTAAGAGCATGTAAGTGCATGTAAGTGTGTGTAAGTACGGATAAGTACGGTTTAAGTTTGTGTAAGTGCATGTAAGTGCGTGTAAGTGCGTGTAAGTGCGTGTAAGTACGTGTTTGTACATGTAAGTGCATGGAAGTGGTTGTAAGTACGTGTAAGTGCGTGTAAGCATGTGTAAGTGTGTGTAAGTACGTGTAAGTGTGTGTTAGTGCGTGTGAGTGCATGTAAGTGTGTGCAAGTGCCTGTAAGTGTCTGTAAGTGCGTATAAGTGTGTGTAAGTGTTTTTAAGCTATTGTCAGTGTGTGCAAGTACGTGTAAGTACGTGTAAGTGTGTTTTAGTATGATTAAGTACGTGTAAGTGCGTGTAAGTGCGTGCAAGTATGTGTAAGTACTTGTAAGTACGTGTAAGTACGTGAAAGTATAAGAAAGTGCGTGTAAGTGCGTGTAAGTGTATATAATTGGGTGCAAGTACATATAAATGTGTGTACATCTGATTTAATTTGTGTAAGTACGTGTAAGTGTGTGTAAGTGTGTGTAAGTGCGTGTAGGTTTGTGTAAGTGCGTGTAAGTGCATGCAAGTCATGTAAGTGTGTGTTACTATGTGTAAGTGCATGTAAGTTTGTGCAAGTGTGTGTCAGTACCTGTGAGTACGTGTAAGTACGTGCAAGTGTGTATCAATGCATGTCAGTGCGTATCAGTGTATGTAAGTTCGTGTAAGTACGTGTATGTGTATGTAAGTGCGTGTAATTGCGTGTACGTACATGTGAGTGCATGTAATTGTGTGTAAGTACATGAAAGTATGTGTAAGTGCATGTAAGTGCGTGTAGATACGTGCAAGTGTGTGTAATTACGTTGAAGTGTGTGTAACTCAAACTGCATGTAAGTGCATGTAAGTGCATGTAAGTGCGTGTAGGTGCGTGTAAGTCTGTGTGCGTGTGTGTAAGTACGTGTAAGTGCGTGTTAGTGCGTGATAGTATGGGTAGGTGCGTGTAAGTGCGTGTAAGTACGTATAAGTGCGTGTAAGAGCATGTAGATGCGTGTACGTTTGTGTAAGCCCGTGTAAGTATGTGTAAGTGCATGTAAGTGCGTGTAACTGCGTGTAATTGGGTGTACGTGCGTGTAAGTGTGTGTAAGTGCATGTAGGTTAGTGTTTGTTCGTGTAAATGTCTGTAAGTGTGTATCAGTGCGGGTAAGTGCGTATAAGTGCATGTTTGTGCGTGTAAGTGCATGTAAGTTTGTGCAAGTGCGTGTAAGTACGTGTAAGTACGTGAAAGCATTTGTATGTTCGTGTCACTATGTGTGAGTATGTGTTAGTGCGTGCAATTACGAGTAAATGCGTGTAAGTGTATGTAAGTACCTGTAACTGCGTGTAAGTGCGTGTCAGTGGGCGTAAGTGTGTGATAGTGTGTGTATGCGTGTGTAAGTGTGTGTAAGAGCGTGTAAGTGCATGTAAGTGCGTGTAAGTGCGTGTAAGTACGTGGTGTGCGTGTCAGTGTGTGTAAGTGGGTGTAAGTGCATGTACGTTCGTGTAAGTGTGTGATATTGTGTGTAAGTGCGCGTAAGTATGTGTAAGTGTGTGTAAGTACATGTAAGTACGTGTAAGTGCAAGTAAGTACATGTAAGTGCATGCAAGTGTGTGTGAATATGTGTACGAACGTGTAAGTGCGTGTAAGTATGTGCAAGTACCTGTAAGTGCATGTAAGTGCGTGTAAGTATGTGTAAATGCGTGTAAGTACTTGTAAGTGCGTGTAAGTTTGTGCAAGTGCATGTAAGTACGTGCTAGTTTATCTAAGTGAATGTAAGTTCGTGTAAGTTCGTGTAAGTGCGTGTTAGTGCGTGTAAGTACGTTTAAGTGCGTGGAATTACGTGTAAGTGCATGCAAGTACGTGAAAGTACGTGTAAGTGCGTGTATGTTTGTTTAAGTAAGTGTAAGTACGTTTAAGTACGTGTGAGTATGTGTAATTGTAAATAAGTGCGTGTGAGTACATGTAAGTGGAAGTAGGTGTGTTGTCACGCGGGGATCCACCGCATCTCCGCTGAGGAGAAGATGCATCCGCGGAGGGAAAATCGCCGCTACCCACAAACTCGCGAAATGTGGCGTCCGCGGCCATAGATCCGCGGAGGAGGATAAAGGGGAGACCGCGGAGCATCGGAGAACGCGCAAGGCATGCTGGCTCCCGCAATAAGACTGCGATAGAGTGTGGGGTGGCACGGAATCCAGCAGTGGTGAAGGAGAAAAGGCGGGAAAATTGCCGCCAAGAAGCATGAATTGACGATGATCCTTTGACGGCTGTTGGAAGGAATTGATGCGGAGAAGCCAAGACTGGCGGGACAGCAGGGTGAGAATCCGCGGTGGGAGGAAAATATGGATCGAGCCATGGAGAAGTGGGGGCGTCCGACGTGCAAAACACACGACGGCAAAACCAGTTGTAAAAAAGGAGCTCGACCAATGAGAGCTCAGGGTGGGCAGCGGTAATCAAGGAGGAGGACCGGGAGGACGCACCGCGCGAAGACGAAGATTAAAGGAAGAACACAAGACCGCGAGCATCCAAGCCGCAAAATAGAAGAAGAAGTAGTAGTAGAACATGGAAATAAAGTAGTTAAGTGTGTGTGTGGTCAAGGACGAGACATGCGGTACGTCTAGCGCGCCACGCGGAGTCCAAGATAGGGGAAATAGTGGTGGGAGGTGTCTTGGAGAGCTAGTTTTGGTAGATATAAAGTAGTAGTATAGCGGAGGAACTAGTGCCGATGACACAAAAAGATGCTTACCCTTGTCTGATTTTGTGCAACTTGAGTTAATGCAAGCGTGCTTCCCGCTTATGAGCCCAAGAGTCCTGACTTGTTGAGAACTAGATTGCCTCCTTCTGTCTCATTAATCCGCACAAGTATCAGTTTGGTTCACACTCGCGCTCCCCCCTCTGAAATCCGCAGCTATTCAATGAATCCTTAGGTTGCTCTCCACAGAGGCATTCCGCGGAGGATCAATACTTCTCCTTTGAATGTCTGTGGAGCACACTGCTCGATCCGCTCCCAATCCTGGGTCCAACCAGGACTCCGCGGAGAACTGTCATCACCAGGGAATGGAAGTTGGGTGAAGGGTGCTGCCGGCAACTCCGCGGCCTTACGCACGGCCACGGAACGGGGTTCCGCGGGCGTAGTAGTCAGGGGCCACGAGGTGGCAGACTCCCATACCGGCAAGGAACGAGCCGCGGAGCACTACCCACGAGCGGGACCCTAAGAGTGTGAAGCATCCGCGGAAGACCAAGAGAGGTAGCAGAGGAGTGGCAAGCGGGTGCTGCTTGGAACCGCGGAACGGCAGGGTCGCGGAGTAGACCAGACGCGGAGTTAGAGAGCGCGGAAGGAACATCGTGTGCGGCAAAATTGGGGGTATTAGTGTCATGGTGCGGTGAGCGTGGAGAGATCGTTGCTCTTTGCTAGCAGAACTGCACGAGCCTTCAGATTCATTCATACATGTTGGCAGCCAGTTTCGTGCATCATGATACGCGGAGGCGACACCAGCCACATTCACAGCAAGCTTCTATACGCCACTTCTTGCCACGGCGTCCAGCCACGCAGGCGGGCAGTAGAGACACCTCACCCACACCCTCCCGCACGCCTGTCAGTTCATCGCTGGGCGCAGACCCACTGGGACAGCACCGAAGAGTCACCGAGTGGCTGGAACAGCTATACTGGCGGCGTATCATGAAAGCGCTATAGGACCGCGTGGAGGTGGCAAGTGTACACAGCCAAGATGTGCGCGGGACCCACCAGCTCCAGGCCAACGACTCTATGGAGCACAGGTGGTTTTCCAATGTGCCACTTCCAGCAGACGAACTCTCCAAGACCAGGATATCACTGGCATACCAAGGACCAGTCTACCAGCGGCGCGGCGGAATATAGCCGCAAGGAGCGGTAGAGGAGGATTACCTACCGTCCGCGCCCCTAGCAGGGATGGAGACCGCTCCGCCTCCACATGTATCCAGGGACTCAACCCTGGAGACTGCCCATGGACACCAATCACAGCTGGGACACCTGCCCGCGGAACGCCCACTTCAGCAAAGGAAGAAAGGGGGGTGAGGTAGCCACCGCAGGGAGTACCAACCGAATAGTTGGGCATGCCGCTTGCCATGCCGGAAGCGGAGCAACAGCCCCACCTACCCACAGCGGAACAGGCGGCAGTGGATCAGGCGGCTTGGGTTGGACCATCCATCGCGATGGAAGAAGTATCCCTGTAGATGAATCCGCGGTTGACTGCCGTGAACACCCCAGTAACATCAAGCGTGAGGGCAGCGGCGAGCCACAACCCACAACTCACGGGAAGGCAAGGAACACCGCAAAGGGAACAGAGGGGGGGAATGGTGTACCAACCCCTCCTGGCTCTGCAGCCACTGCATGCAACCCTACAGCCACTCACAGGGCCCCAGCCTCAGCTCAATCCAGGATGGCATGGGACTCCGCCATATGCGGGGCATGCAACAATCTCCTCCACCACAACCCCACCAGGTTGGATGATGATGGGCACATGGGCCACGCCCTCCGCGGCGGGAGTGACGCCGCAGGCCCCCATGATGCCGCCACAGCAGCCGTCGATCCCTGTGACGGCGCAATTAATGACCGTGACGGCTGGACACCCAGCATATCACAAGCAGCTGATGGGTACCGCGCCAGCTGGAATGGCGGTCCATCCAGCACCACCTACCAGCCAGGTATAGACGACTGTGCCCCGCTCCGCCTACCCCGCGCTACCACCAAATGCAGGGACCACTACAATCCCTGTAGTATCTACTACCACCCCGCTCTACCACTCTACAATGTCACACCCTCTACCGCAGGACTACTAGCTACCAGGACCAACAGCCCCTGCCGCACCTAGCACACAGACACCGTCCCTTGGGACTGCCTTCTACTGCACACCCTATGCAACGCTGACAATCCCTGCGACTCACTATTATATCCTTCCGGCAGCAGCTTCTGCGAGTTGCCCCACACCAACACCCCAGGTGCAGCCACAAACTAGCCACGTGGGTTATTCAGCGGCTGCAGCCTCATACCCGCTCCCCGCGGTGACGTCCATGGCCAACCGAAATAATGTGCCCCAGCTGCAGTACGTACGCGCACAACCAGCTAACATTCCGCGGCTATAGATCTTCAAGGGGACCCCTAAAGAGGACCCGTGGACATGGTTGAAGCAGATTACGATACATGCAAGCATAAGACGGATCCCACTAGACCTTTGTCTGGCCACCGTGGAGCTCCATCTTCAGGGCGCCGCGGAGGACTGGTACAATGCACGAGCACCGTTCAACTCCTTCAAGAATTTTGGTAACGCGCTGATTGAGCGCTTCCAGCGGCTCACCAAGGAATAAGCACTCCGAAAGATTGAAAAGGAAGTGATGCAGAAGGACACCGACATCCGCAGGTTTTTGGATCAGTTCCTCACTTGGGCATCAATTGTAAATAACCCTCAAGGGGAAGGACTGCCGCTGTGGGTGCTCCTGCATAATCTCATCCAGACACCAGCCGAAGTGAGGAGTCAATGCACACTTTCCCAGAGGAAACAACTCCTGCTCCGAAAGGAAAGAGGAAGGCGGAAGAGGGAGCGGCCGCGGAGCCACGGAAAGAGAAACAATCTCGTGCACATGAAGACCCTAGCCCCGGCATAACTCCGGAACAGTTAGCACAAGCCTAGCAGGAGGCCGCGCAGGCAACATAACTTCTGATGGCAGTATTTCGCAAAGTCCACATGCCAGCGGAGATGGTACCGGCTCCACTGCGGCGTGTCTTGGGAGAAGGCGCGACAGCAGCTCCACGCAAGGGGGTGGAAAGGAGGGGACGCACGAAGAAAGAGGCGTCGGTGATGGTGGTTTCCAAAATCAGTGAGTCGCCGGGAGACTCGGAAGAGGAACAGCCCATCACACACAGCCAGGGATTACTACGGGCTCCGGGAGTGGCTCCACACAGAGAGGAGGAGGTGATTGAGCTGCATCGCGTTGGTGGACGCGACAGACGCCCGAGCGGCCCCGTTGAGAGCAGGCTGCGAGAACAGTGGGACAAAGGAGAGCTTCGAGCGGTCGGAATCCAACGGCTCTTCCCTGCACCTGATCCCTGGGACAGAGAGCCACCGGTCTATGATGAAGAGAACCGCAAAACGTTCGAGGTGATGAAAGCGGAGCACAATGGGAGGCGAGCGCGCGGATTGCCGGCAAGAATGCCAGAGACAAAGCGGAAGCCGGGGGAAGCAGTAACAGAGAAAGCGGGGAGGAAGGGGCCCATGGAAGCGCAGGACTGGCAGATCTGGCAGACCGCCCACATCCTTCTCCACGCCAGCAGCAAGGAACAGCAGAAAGCGGAGGCGCAAAAGGTGTACGTGGATCTGGAAACACGGCTGGGTGTGGAATTCGACCGGAGGAAAAAGGACGACCTAGCCCGTCTGTGCAAGCAGTATGCATGGGAGGACGGTCATCTCTGGAGAACAACTCCACGTGTCTTGTGGGTGCCCCCACCCACGTTGCAGAGGGCAGTTGTGGAGGCCTACCACCGCCACTACCACACTGGTGTACAGGCGCCAAAGGATCGCCTGACGCCCATCATCCACATAACGAACCTGGCGACTATCATCAAAGACGTGGTACAGCACTGTGCCCCCTGCGAACAAGCGCGGAAAACCACACCACGGGACCAGCCGCTGTTCCAACCCTCCCCTATCGGCAAACCGCTGGAAACGATTATCATTCACTTCCACGGCCCCCGCGCACACCGTGACCAAGGGAACCGATACTGGATTGCATCGGTGGACCGCTTCACGAAGTACCTATGGGTCTGTGCTGTCCTACCAAGAGTTCAGCCACCGCGGCAAGGTTCATCCGCAAGGAAATCTTTTACCGCTTTGGTGGGTGCAGCGTGGCGCACAGCGACAACAATACAGAGTTCATGGGGGCCTTCAGAGAGGAGCTGGAGGAGTGGGGGGTCCGCCATGTACACTCCAGGCGGTACGGGCCAGAGTAACAAGGGCAAGTGGAGCAGGTGCATGAAATGTTGGAGAGAGCAGTGGCAACCGCGGAGGGCAGCAGCTGGACTGAGAAGCTGAGGAAGACGGCGCACTTCATCAATACAACACCCAGTCAAGCAACCTCCTTCTCACCCCACATGCTACTCTTCGGACAACCACCGCTTGCGGCGATGGGCATGTCCCAGAAGCCGCTAAGGCTACCACTTGCTCCAGAGGAGCAAGAGAAGCTCTCGGAGGAGGAGAAGGAAAAGGAGGTCGCGGCATGGTTCCGCGAACACTGTGAAAGGACCAAGGCCATGCGGGTAGAGGCGCGGTTGAGGGGCTCCGTTTCACCCTGGCGCAAATGCGATGCGGCCAATCGATGGTTGAACCATGGGCCCATCAAGGAGGGCCACTTGGTGTATCTTCGCCCCTTCCCCAGTGCGGGGCGAGAGGCAGGGGAACCGCGGGAGGTGTGTCGCGTGGCTAGCCTTGAAGCGAGGCAGGTGTGGCTGGAAGGACCGGAAGGATTCGGCGATCGCAGTTATCCGGCCACGGAGTTTGTGCTGCTGCCACGCGCATGGCAAACGCACATCCCCGGGACGGGAGGTCGCCTGCCGCCCCTGGGAGAGCGAAAAGGTTTGCAAGGTTGGAGAGCGGAGGAGGTGCTGGACGTCTGTGAAAGACAGGTGTTGCAACAAGAGCAGGAGTGGAGCCAGGAACGAGAGGATATCAAGGAGGAGGAATCCGATGTTCGCAAACTGGCCGCGGAGGAGGTGAGGAAGGAACAACGGCGCGAGCCGCTGCAGCGGGGGTAACAGCAAGAGTAGCAGGAGGAAAAACGACAAGAGCACGAGCAGCACGAGCAGAGTAAGGAGGCTGAAGGCAGGCTCGAGCCACAGTCCAAGCAGGCCTTAGCAGAGGTAGCCCAGTAGGAACCCCAAAAAGCACCAGCGCAGAGGAGGGTGCCGATGAGCCCGAAGGCCCTGGCTGACTGCATTGGCCCGTGTGTGTGGTGCGGAGAAAATCTCCCTGCTGAACCACTCCTGAAGGTGATGTGCCGAGTATGCGGGAAACCAGCGCACAAGTATGCTGCCGGAGCCTCCAAGACTTGCATCGGACGAAACTGCACCTGCCTACGGTGTTCGAAGGAGGTTGCTGAACAGGAGGCCGCGAGGAAAAAGGACGAGGAAGAGGGAGCGGGACCTGGCGCTACGGGAGAACCACCCCGCGGAAGGTGGGACCCAAAAGAAGCGGAGGAGGAGGAAGAGGAGGAAGAACAAGAAGGGCTCCCAGAGCAAAGGAGAGGTCAGCGCTCCGTTTCCGGGGCCACAATGAGGCAGTGGCAGGCGGAGGGTCGGGTCACAGCCGAGGAAAGAAGGAGGAAAGAACTGGAAGAAAAGAAATACGCTCAATGTGGCCAGTGGTGGGGAGTGGCGGTGGAGGACTGTAGCGGATGCCTGCGCAAAATCTGCACTGGTTGCTTGGTCCCACCTCGTGATGGGCGCGGAGGGCGAAGTGGAGCTGCGGTGTGCAGGAGGTGCAGGGAGGAGGTCGAGAAGCAACGAGGCATTTGCAATGCACCGCGAGTGATTGAGGAAGAAGACGATGAAGAATCGGAGGAAGAGGAGGGACCGGGAATGGAAGGGCACCAATCCACGGCATGCCCCACATGCCTAATAACCGTGCAGGATGGGAAAGGTGTGCTGTTTGCACAAGATCCGCGCACCGCGAGTGCCTGGTGGCAGGTAACTCAGCCTGGAAGGGCCAATGTCACCAATGCGTGGGCAATGAGCTCCTTCAGGCAGACTGCTACCTTAGCTTCATCGCGAAGACCCGAGAACCTGCTTACGCAGCCTGCCACGAGGGGATGGCGGAGTTTGGCAAGGGATGTGGCATGTGCTTAAAGATGTGCCATCTGCGGTGCAGCAAGAGGGGCAAGGAAGGAGTGTGGATATGCCACCAATGCTTGGCTTGGCCCAGAAAAGAAAATTGGGGTGCGAAAAACTCCGGACTGTAGTGCTGCGGAGACGGATGTATGGGGGTTGTCACCGAGACAGCATGCCACTGTGAGCACTACGGAGGATGGGCCCACGCACAGTGCGCTATAGAAGTGGGCAGGAATGAGGAGGGGCTGACAGTGTACCACTGCACCAACTGTAGAACATATGAACGAATACCGCACTACTCTACCTGTACAAAGCGACTGGGCGCATAAGACATCACTAGAGGAGCCAGGTGTGAGGGCTGCCAGCTATATGTGCATCAGGAATGCTCCGCGAGGTATCAGCGTGAGGGCGGAGAAGTGGAGACATACTGCCGCCCTTGCCAACAACGGCAGCGACCAGGTCCCCAAGGAAAGTTCACACGCATGTTGCGCTAAGGAGAATCTGGGACACATTCTTGGAAAGGGGGGGTTGGGGGCATTAGTGTCAGGTGGGGATCCACCGGATCTCCGCTGAGGAGAAGATGGATCCGCGGAGGGAAAATCGCCGCTACCCATAGATCTGCGGAACGTGGCTTCCGCGGCCTGAGATCCGCGGAGGAGGATAAAGGGGAGACCGCGGAGCATCAGAGAACGCGCAAGGCATGCTGGCTCCCGCAATAAGACTACGGTAGAGCATGGGGTGGCGCGCAATCAAGCAATGGTGAAGGAAAAAAGGCGGGAAAGTTGCCGCCAGGAAGCACAAATCAACGATGATCTTTCGACGGCTGTTGGAAGGAATGGCTGCGGACAAGCGAAGACTGGCGAGACAGCAGGGTGAGAATTCGCGGTGGGAGGAATACGTGGATCGAGCCATGGAGAAGTGGGAGCGTCGGACGTGTAAAACACACGACGGCAGAACTAGACGTAAAAAAGAAGCTCGACGAATGAGAGCTTAGGGTGGACAGCGGTAATAAAGGAGGAGGACCGGGAGGACGCACCGCGCGAAGACGAAGATTAAAGGAAGAACACAAGACTGCGAGCATCCAAGCCGTGGACTAGAGGAAGAAGTAGTAGTAGAACAGGGACATATAGTAGTAAAGTGTGTGTGTGTGTTAAAGGACGAGACCCGCGGTGCTTGTAGCGCGCCGCGCGGAGTCCAATATAGGGGAAAAAGTGGTGGGAGGTGTCTTGGAGAGCTAGTTTTGGTAGATATAAAGCAGTAGTGTAGCGAAGGAACTAGTGCCAATGACACAAAAAGATGCTTACCCTTGTCTGATCTTGTGGAACTTGAGTTAATGCAAGCTTGCTTCCCGCTTATGAGCCCAAGAGTCCTGACTTGTTGAGAACCAGATTGCCTCCTTCTGTCTCATTAATCCGCGCAAGTATCAGTTTGGGTCACACTCGCGCTCCCCCCTCTGAAATCCGCAGCTATTCAAGGAACCCTTAGGTTGCTCTCTGCAGAGGCATTCCGCGGAGGACGAATACTTCTCCTTTGTGTGTCTGTGGAGCATACTGCTCGATCCACTCCCAATCCTGGGTCCAGCAAGGACTCCGCTGAGAACTGTCATCACCAGGGAACGCAAGTTGGGTGAAGGGTGCTGCCGGCGACTCCGCGGCCTTGCGCACGGCCACGGAACGGGGTTCCGCGGGCGTAGGAGTTAGAGGCCACGAGGTGGCAGACTCTCGTGCCAGCAAGAAACGAGCCACATAACACCACCCACGAGCGGGACCCTGAGAGTGTGAAGCATCCGCAGAAGACCAGGAGAGGTAGCCGAGGAGTGGCAAGCGGGTGCTGCCCGGAACCGCGGAACGGCAGGGTCGCGAAGCAGACCAGACGCGGAGTTAGAGAGCACGGAAGGAACATCTTGCGCGGCAGAATTGGGGGCATCATGCGTGTAAGTACGTGTAAGTACATGTAAGCACATGTAAGTGCCGCGCGGATACTGTCCAAAGAGGAGGGCGTGGGGCGAGAACGATGTGGCGCGGCTGGGGGTGATGTTGAGGAAGTGGGCGGTCTTCTTCATGGTTTCCCCCCAGTCTCTTACTTCCGCGGTGGCCACTGCCTGCTCCAGGACTTTGTGTAGCCGCTTGACTTGTCCCTGAGACACGGGGCGGTACCGCTCGGAGTGCACGTGCTGCGTGCCCCACTCCGCGAGTTCCTCGCGGAATGCCCATGCGAACTCTGTACCGTTGTCGTTGTGTACCACACGGCAACCGCCACAGCGGTAGAAAATCTCCTTCTAGATGAAACAAGCTTCCCGCTCTGAGGACTTGTAAGGGACTGCCATGACCCATACGTACTTGGTAAAGTGGTCCACTACTACAATCCAGTACCGCTCCCCTTGTGTGCGGCGAGGGCATGGACCATGGAAGTCAATGATGATGCGATCCAAGGGCTCGCCATTGGGAGAGGGCAAGTAGAGGGGCATGCTCAGCGGCATAACTTTTCGGTGTCGCTCACATGGCGCGCAGTGTTGCACCACCTCCTTTATGATTCCTAGGAGGTCTAGCACGTGCAGGATGGGGGATAACCGCTCCTTGAGTGCCTGCACACCGGAATGGTGGTGACGGTGGTAGGCCTTGACCACCGCTTTTTGCATGGTGGACGGAGGCCCCCACAAGATGTGTGGCGTGGTCCGCCAGAGGCGACCGCCCTCCCATGCATACTACTTATAGAGACGGGCGAGGTTATCCTTCTTCCGCCGGTCGTATTCCATCCCCATCTGGGCTCCCAAGGTCTTGTACACCTTGTCCGCCTCCGCTTTCTGTTGCTCCTTGGTTGTGGCGCGGAGAAAGATGTGAGCGGTCTGCCACATCCGCCAATCCTGTGTTTCAACGGATCCCATTTTCTCTGTCTTTTCCGCGGCAGCCTCCCTTGTCTTCCTCTTCTTTTCCTTCTGCAGCGCTAGCAACCCCTTGGCCCGCCTCGCATCCAGCTCCGCCTTTATTGCTTGCAGGCACCATTGATTTTCTTCATCATACGCGGGTGGCTCTCTATCCCTGCTGTCCAGCGCTAGGAAGAGCGGCAAGATTCCCATCGCGCATAGTTCCCCTTCATCCCACTGGCCGCGCAGCCCCATCTCTGGTGGTGCCGTGTGCCGCCGACCCCATGCTCCGCGGACCTCGCCTGTCTACGCCCCTGGCTTTTGTCTTGCCGCTGCCTCTTGGAGTCGCAGTAGGCCTGGTCTCCTTGCGATAGGCTGTTCTTTGTCGGGTTCTGGCGATTCACTCAGCTCGGATATCACCATCCCTGCCATCCCCTTTTTGGTCTCAGGAGTCGCAGTGCTTTCCCCAGTCCCTTTCTCCTGGTGTGCCGCTGCACCGGGGCCCCCCAGTAGGGATTGCAAGTGAGCTGGAACCGAGCCAGCGGGCATTGGAACATTGCGAGATACCGCCATGAGCAACTCCATGGCTTGGGCTGCGTCCCGTTGGACTTGCACTAGCTGCCCCGGGTTGATTTTCCGTGGTGTGTTTTGGGCGAGGCGGTGGTGCTTGCTACGCTTAGCAGCGGGTGCACCAACGGTGCAATCCTTGATGCTCCGCTTCTCTTATCCTGGTCGGTGGGATGTCGGCGTGGTATCTGCGGAGGGGGCCTGTGTTTCTGCGGTTGATTTCTTCCGGGGGGTGGCTGCGAAGCTGATCGAGACCGCGTGGTGTGGGGCAGCCTGCCTGCTGGCAGTTGCTGATGCCGCGGCTTTCTTGGCCTCTTTCTGAAGCCTGGCCTGTTTATCCCGCAAAGCCTTTGACAGGGCAGGTCGGGAAGCGCCCTTCCATCTTCTCCATCTGGTTCCAGCCGGTTTCACTTGCAGACGCACATCCCGTCCCTGACTCCTTCCTATCGGCCGTTGGCGCCGCTGCTTCCGCCACGACTTGCCCCATTTCCTTTGCCTCTACCACCATGGCCTCCACTGTCGCAACCAGTTCGCACCACTCTGCAACCCGGTCGCACCACTCTGTAACCAGTTCGCACCACTCTGCAACCAGTTCGCACCAATCCGCAACCAGTTTGCACCACTCCGCAACCAGTTCGCACAACTCCGCAACCAGTCCGCACCACTCCGAAACCAGTTAGCACCACTCTACAACCAGTTTGCACCACTCCGCAACCAGTTCGCACCACTCCGCAACCAGTTCGCAACACTCCACAACCAGTTCATACCACTCCGTAACCAGTCCCACCACTTCGTAACCAGTTCAAACCACACCGCAACCAGTTCGCACCTTTCCGTAACCAGTTCGCACCACTCCGCAACCAGTTCGCACCACTCCACAGCCAGTTTGCACCACTCTGCAACCACTACGCACCACTCCGCAACCAGTTTGCACCACTCTAAAACCAGTTCGCACCACTCCGCAACCAGTTCGCACCACTCCGCAACCAGTTCGCACCACTCCGCAACCAGTCGGCACCACTCCGCAACCAGTCGGCACCACTCCGCAACCAGTCGGCACCACTCCGCAACCAGTCGGCACCACTCCGCAACCAGTCGGCACCACTCCGCAACCAGTCGGCACCACTCCGCAACCAGTCGGCACCACTCCGCAACCAGTCGGCACCACTCCGCAACCAGTCGGCACCACTCCGCAACCAGTCGGCACCACTCCGCAACCAGTCGGCACCACTCCGCAACCAGTCGGCACCACTCCGCAACCAGTCGGCACCACTCCGCAACCAGTCGGCACCACTCCGCAACCAGTCGGCACCACTCCGCAACCAGTCGGCACCACTCCGCAACCAGTCGGCACCACTCCGCAACCAGTTTGCACCACTCCGTAGCCAATTCGCACCACTCCGCAACCATTTCGCACCACTCCGCAACCAGTTCGCACCACTCTGCAACAAAATCGCACCAATCCGCAACCCTTTCGCACCATTCTGCAACCAGTTCGCACCACTCCGCAACCAGTTTGCACAACTTCGCAACCAGTATGCACCACTCCGCAACCAATTCGCACCACTCCGCTCCCAGTTTAGACCACTCCGCAACCCGTTCGCACCACATTGCAACTAGTTTGCACCACGCCTCAACCACTTCACACCACTTCGCAACCAGTTCACACCACCCTGCAACCGGTTCGCACCACTCCGCAACCACTTCGCACCACTCTGCAACCGGTTCGCACCATGCTGCAACCACTTCGCACCACTCTGCAACCGGTTCGCACCACTCCGCGACCAGTTTGCACCAGTCCGCAACCAGTTCGCACCACTCTGCAACCAGTTCGCACCACTCTGCAACCCGTTCGCACCACTCCGCGACCAGTTCGCACCACTCGGCAACCAGTTCGCACCACTCCGCAACCAGTTCGCACCACTCTGCAACCAGTTCGCACCACTCTGCAACCCGTTCGCACCACTCCGCGACCAGTTCGCACCACTCGGCAACCAGTTCGCACCACTCCGCAACCAGTTTGCACCACTCTGCAACCAGTTGGACCACTCCGCAACCAGTTTGCCCCCCTCCGCAACAAGTTCGCACCACTCTGCAAACTGATCGCACCACTCCTGACCCAGTTCGCACCACTCCGCAACCAGTTTGAACAACGCCGCAACCAGTTTGCACCCCTCCGCAACCAGTTTGCACCACTCCGCAACCGTTCGCACCACTCCTCAACCCGTTTCCACCCCTTCGCAGCCAGTTTACACCACTCCATAACCGGTTTGCACCACCCTGCAACCAGTTCGGACTACTCCACGACCAGTTCGCACCACTCCGCAACCAGTTCGCACCACTCCCCAACCAGTTTGCACCGCTCCGCAACCAGATCGCACCACTTCGCAAACAGTTCACACCACACCGCAACCAGTTCGCAGCACTCCGCAACCAGTTCGCACCACTTCGCAACCGGTTCGCACCACTCCGCAATCGGTTTGTACCACTCGGCAACCTGTTCGCACCACTCTGCAACCAGTTCCCACCACTCTGCAACCAGTTCGCACCACGCCACAACCAGTTCGCACCACTCTGCAACCAGGTGGCACCACTCCGCAACCAGTTTGCACCACTCCGCAACCAGTTTGCACCACTCCGCAACCAGTTCGCACCACTCCACAACCAGTTGGCACCACTCCGCAGCGCGTTGGCACCACTCCACAACCTGTTTGCACCACTTCGCAACCAGTTCGCACCATTCCCCAACCGGTTTGCACCACTCCGCAACCAGTTCGCACGAATCAGCAACCGGTCCGCAACACTCTGCAACCAGTTCGCACCACTCCGCAACCAGTTTGCACCACTCCGCAACCAGTTCGTACCACTCCGCAACCAGTTGGCACCACCTCGCAACCAGTTGGCACCACTCCCCAATCAGTTCGCACCACTCCGCAACCAGTTTGCACCAGTCCGTAACCAGTTTGCACCACTCCACAACCATTTCACACCACCCGCAGCCAGTTCGCACTACTCCGCAACCAGTTTGCACCACTCAGCAACCAGTTCGCACAACTCCGCAACCAGTTCGCACCACTCCGCAACCAGTTGGCACCTCTCCGCACCCAGTTCGCACCACTCCGCAACCAGTTCGCACCACTCCGCAACCAGTTTGCACCACTCAGCAACGAGTTCGCACCAGTCTGTAACCAGTTTGCACCACTCAGCGCCCAGTTCGCACAACTCCACAACCAGTTCGCACCACTCAACAACCAGTTCGCACCACTCCGCAACCAGGTCGCACCACTCCGCAACCAGTTCGCACCTTCCCGCAACCAGTTCGCACCACTCCGTAACAATTTCGCACCACTGCGCAACCAGTTCGAACCACTCCGCAACCAGTCCGCACCTGTCCGCAAACAGTTTGCACCACTCCGCAACCAGTATGCACCACTTCGCAACCAGTTCGCACTACTCTGCAACCTGTTCGCACCACTCCGCAACCAGTTCGCACCACTCTGAAACGAGTTCGCACCACTCCTCAACCAGTTTGCACCACTCCGCAACCAGTTCACACCACTCTGCAACCAGTTTGCACCACTCCGCAACCAGTTCGCACCACTCCGCAACAAGCAGCAGCGGCAGCTGCACCCGTGGTGTTGTCGGCCGCATCTCCTGCATCCGGCCCTGCCGCCTCCCCAGCGGTAGCAGATGCATCATCGGGCGCACCTCCACCGCTTGGTTCTTCCACGCCGACTGTTCACTCCTCCTCTCCACCGACCTTGCGCGGCAGCCCGGCGCGCGGAATGCCGCAACTCTTGATCAGCGCCGGGACAACCATAGAGGGCGCACGCACCAACATGGAGGAGGAGAGCTCGGGCAACAGTGGTGACCAGCCCAGAACCAATCGTCTGCTGGACATAATCAGCAGTGTCATCACGCACCTGCATGAAGAACTTCCGGAGGCAATCCGCGCGGAGGTGGCGTGCTCCCTCTTAAAAAAAAACTGGCAAGTGGCACTAAAAGGCGCGGCAAAAGCTGCCCTACTCCTTGGACAGCAGGGACGACGGGACAAAGTGCTGGAGATGGCAGGCGCGGAGCGCCTCATTTCGGCAATCAACGACGTACTCAACTCTCAACGAGTCCGTGACATTGCAAGCGTGGCAGAATTCCTTGACACGGAGCAACCAGATCGCGCGGTGAACGTCACTCGCGAATGGTGGCTCCCAGTCCGCCGCGACCAACACAAGGATCCCACGCAGCGCTATGTGCACCTGCTCCAGGAGCGAGCCCGGGCCCTCACCATCTACCATGCCTACCAGATGCCAGCAGGAACGGCAGAAGCACCATGTAGGAGGGTTGGAGCAAAGGCATGGAGGTGGGTTTGCTTGTGACGTGCCACCGGCAACGAATGGGGAACGCGGCACGCGGCCCAATATCTGGCATACCTCTCGGAAGCGGAAAGACAGGATGATGTCTTGTAAGAGGCCATCGAAAAGTGTTGGCGCCTGACCTGGGGGGGGGGGGGGGGGGGGATGCACCAGAGGATTGCCACTGCGGTTACGATGGAATTGGGCAAGGCCCTGCAAGTGGTGGACCAGCCACTAAAGGAGGAGGCCCTGCGGCACTGGGCCAGGGAGGCTGTCGACGTCTGCCGCGAGGACAAGAACCGCATCCTCACGGAAGCGGAAGAGGCTCAAGATTACCTACAGGACTCTCCCAAGCTCTCCGGAACGCAGAGTAAGCTGAAGACAATGTGGCAGCAGGCGGAGGAGGAATGGCGGAAGGAGGCTGAGGCAACTGGGAACCATGTGGTGGAAAAACTTGAGGCAGAAATGCAGATGGTTGCAAATTGTTGCGACCTGGTTGCAGAGTGGTGTGAACAAGTTGCGGAGTGGTGCGAACTGGCTGCACAGTGGTGCGAAATGGTTGCGGAGTGGTGCGAACTGGTTGCGGAGTGGTGCAAACTGGTTGCGGGGTGGTGAATTCTGGTTGCAGAGTGGTGCAAACTGGTTGCGGAGTGGTGCAAACTGGTTGCGGAGTGATCCGAGCTGGTTGCGGATTGGTGCGAACTGGTTACGGAGTGGTGCAAACTGGTCGCGGAGTGGTGC
>SZWC01000401.1:316333-330426 GCA_023375785.1 Penium margaritaceum
GTTTCTGACCACTGTGTTTCTGACCACTGTATTTCTGACCACTGTGTTTCTGACCACTGTGTTGTTGACCACTGTGTTTATGTCCACTCTGTTTCTGACCTGTGTGTTTTTTACCACTGTGTTTCTAACCAGTGTGTTTCTGACCACTGTGTTTCCTACCTGTGTCTTACTTACCACGTTGTTTCTGACCACTGTGTTTCTGACCACTGTGTTTCTGACCAGTGTGTTTCTGACCAGTGTGTTTCTGACCAATGTGTTTCTGACCAGTACGTTTCTGACCACTGTGTTTCTTACCACTATGTGTCTGACCACTGTGTTTCTGGCCACTGTGTTTCTGACCTGTGTGTTTCTGACTAGTGTTATCCTGACCAGTGTGTTTCTGACCAGTGTATTTCTGACTACTGTGTTTCTGAACACTGTGTTTCTGACCAGTGTGTTTCTGACCAGTGTGTTTCTGACCAATGTGATTCTGGCCAGTGTGTTTCTGGCCAGTGTGCTTCTGACAACTGTGTTTCTGTCCAGTGTGTTTCTAACCACTGTGTTTTTGACCACTGGGTTTATGACCAGTGTGTTTCTCACCAATGTGTCTCTGACCAATGTGTTTCTGGCCGGTGTGTTTCTGACCAGTGTGTTTCTGACCACTGTGTATCTGGCCACTGTGTTTCTGACCACTGTGTTTCTGACCACTGTGTTTCTGACCAGTGTGTCTATGACCACTGTGTTTCTGACCAGTGTGTTTCTGACCATTCGGTTTCTGACCAGTGTGTTTCTGACCAGTGTGTTTCTAACCACTGTGCTTATGACCACTGTGTTTCTGACCAGAGTGTTTCTTACCAGTGTGTTTATGACCACTGTGTTTATAACCAGTGTGTTTCTGAACACTGTGTCTCTGACCAGTGTGTTTCTAACCACTGTGCTTATGACCACTGTGTTTCTGACCAGAGTGTTTCTTACCAGTGTGTTTATGACCACTGTGTTTATAACCAGTGTGTTTCTGAACACTGTGTCTCTGACCAGTGTGTTTCCGACCACTGTGTTTCTGACCACTGTGTTTCTGACCACTGTGTTAATGACAACTGTGTTTCTGACCAGTGTGTTTCTGACCAGTATATATCTGACCATCGTGTTTCTGACCGGTGTGTTGCTGACCACTGTGTTTCTGACCACTGTGTTAATGACAACTGTGTTTCTGACCAGTGTGTTTCTGACCAGTATATATCTGACCATCGTGTTTCTGACCGGTGTGTTGCTGACCACTGTGTTTCTGTCCAGTGTGTTTCTGACCTGTGTGTTTGTGACCACTGTGTTATCACCACTGTGTTTCTTACCAGTGTGTTCCTGACCACTGTGTTACTGACCACTGTGTTTTTGACCAGTGTGTTTCTGACCACTGCGTTTCTGACCAATGTGTTTCTGACCAGTGTGTTTCTGACCAGTGTGTTTCTGACTAGTGTGTTTCTGACCAGTGTGTCTTTGACCACCGTGTTTCTGACCCCTGTATTTCTGACCAGTGTGTTTCTGACCACTGTGTTTCTGACCACTGTGTTTCTGACCAGTGTGTTTCTGACCACTGTGTTTCTGACCAGTTTGTTTCTGACCACTGTGTTTTTGACCACAGTGTTACTGACCAGTGTGCTTTTGACCACTGTGTTTCTGACCACCGCGTCCGACCAGTGTGTTTCTGACTAGTGTATTCCTAACCACTGTGTTTCTGACCAGTGTGATTCTAACCACTGTGTTTCTGACCACTGTGTTTCTGACTAGTGTGTTTCTGACCAGTGTGTTTCTGACCACTGTGTTTCTGACCACTGTGTTTCTGACACTTTTTTTTTTTACCACTGTGTGTCTGAACACTGTGTTTCTGAACATTGTGTTGCTGACCAGTGTATTTCTGACCAGTGTGTTTCGGACCAGTGTATTTCTGACCAGTGTGTTTCGGACCAGTGTATTTCTGACCAGTGTGTTTCGGACCAGTGTATTTCTGACCAGTGTGTTTCGGACCAGTGTATTTCTGACCAGTGTGTTTCGGACCAGTGTATTTCTGACCAGTGTGTTTCGGACCAGTGTATTTCTGACCAGTGTGTTTCGGACCAGTGTATTTCTGACCAGTGTGTTTCGGACCAGTGTATTTCTGACCAGTGTGTTTCGGACCAGTGTATTTCTGACCAGTGTGTTTCGGACCAGTGTATTTCTGACCAGTGTGTTTCGGACCAGTGTATTTCTGACCAGTGTGTTTCGGACCAGTGTATTTCTGACCAGTGTGTTTCGGACCAGTGTATTTCTGACCAGTGTGTTTCGGACCAGTGTATTTCTGACCAGTGTGTTTCGGACCAGTGTATTTCTGACCAGTGTGTTTCGGACCAGTGTATTTCTGACCAGTGTGTTTCGGACCAGTGTATTTCTGACCAGTGTGTTTCGGACCAGTGTATTTCTGACCAGTGTGTTTCGGACCAGTGTATTTCTGACCAGTGTGTTTCGGACCAGTGTATTTCTGACCAGTGTGTTTCGGACCAGTGTATTTCTGACCAGTGTGTTTCGGACCAGTGTATTTCTGACCAGTGTGTTTCGGACCAGTGTATTTCTGACCAGTGTGTTTCGGACCAGTGTATTTCTGACCAGTGTGTTTCGGACCAGTGTATTTCTGACCAGTGTGTTTCGGACCAGTGTATTTCTGACCAGTGTGTTTCGGACCAGTGTATTTCTGACCAGTGTGTTTCGGACCAGTGTATTTCTGACCAGTGTGTTTCGGACCAGTGTATTTCTGACCAGTGTGTTTCGGACCAGTGTATTTCTGACCAGTGTGTTTCGGACCAGTGTATTTCTGACCAGTGTGTTTCGGACCAGTGTATTTCTGACCAGTGTGTTTCGGACCAGTGTATTTCTGACCAGTGTGTTTCGGACCAGTGTATTTCTGACCAGTGTGTTTCGGACCAGTGTATTTCTGACCAGTGTGTTTCGGACCAGTGTATTTCTGACCAGTGTGTTTCGGACCAGTGTATTTCTGACCAGTGTGTTTCGGACCAGTGTATTTCTGACCAGTGTGTTTCGGACCAGTGTATTTCTGACCAGTGTGTTTCGGACCAGTGTATTTCTGACCAGTGTGTTTCGGACCAGTGTATTTCTGACCAGTGTGTTTCGGACCAGTGTATTTCTGACCAGTGTGTTTCGGACCAGTGTATTTCTGACCAGTGTGTTTCGGACCAGTGTATTTCTGACCAGTGTGTTTCGGACCAGTGTATTTCTGACCAGTGTGTTTCGGACCAGTGTATTTCTGACCAGTGTGTTTCGGACCAGTGTATTTCTGACCAGTGTGTTTCGGACCAGTGTATTTCTGACCAGTGTGTTTCGGACCAGTGTATTTCTGACCAGTGTGTTTCGGACCAGTGTATTTCTGACCAGTGTGTTTCGGACCAGTGTATTTCTGACCAGTGTGTTTCGGACCAGTGTATTTCTGACCAGTGTGTTTCGGACCAGTGTATTTCTGACCAGTGTGTTTCGGACCAGTGTATTTCTGACCAGTGTGTTTCGGACCAGTGTATTTCTGACCAGTGTGTTTCGGACCAGTGTATTTCTGACCAGTGTGTTTCGGACCAGTGTATTTCTGACCAGTGTGTTTCGGACCAGTGTATTTCTGACCAGTGTGTTTCGGACCAGTGTATTTCTGACCAGTGTGTTTCGGACCAGTGTATTTCTGACCAGTGTGTTTCGGACCAGTGTATTTCTGACCAGTGTGTTTCGGACCAGTGTATTTCTGACCAGTGTGTTTCGGACCAGTGTATTTCTGACCAGTGTGTTTCGGACCAGTGTATTTCTGACCAGTGTGTTTCGGACCAGTGTATTTCTGACCAGTGTGTTTCGGACCAGTGTATTTCTGACCAGTGTGTTTCGGACCAGTGTATTTCTGACCAGTGTGTTTCGGACCAGTGTATTTCTGACCAGTGTGTTTCGGACCAGTGTATTTCTGACCAGTGTGTTTCGGACCAGTGTATTTCTGACCAGTGTGTTTCGGACCAGTGTATTTCTGACCAGTGTGTTTCGGACCAGTGTATTTCTGACCAGTGTGTTTCGGACCAGTGTATTTCTGACCAGTGTGTTTCTGACCACTGTGTACCTGAACCCTGTGTTTCTTACCAGTGTGTTTCTGACCAGTGTGTTTCTGACCACTGTGTATCTGACCAGTGTGTTTCTGACCAGTGTGTTTCTGACCACTGTGTTTCCGACCATTGTTTTTTTCTGACCACTGTGTTTCTGACCACTGTGTTTCTGATCAGTGTGCTTCTGATCACTGTGTTTCTGACCACCGCGTTTCCGACCAGTGTGTTTGTGACCAGTGTATTTCTGACCACTGTGTTTCTGACCAGTGTGTTTCTAACCACTGTGTTTCTGACCACTGTGTTTCTGACTAGTGTGTTTCTAACCAGTGCGTTTCTGACAACTGTGTTTCTGACCAGTGTGTTTCTGACCACAGTGTTTCTGACAAGTGTGTCTCTGACCACTGTGTTTCTGACCAGTGTGTTTCTGACCACTGTGTTTCTGACCACTGTGCTTCTGACCACTGTGTTTCTGAACATTGTGTTTCTGACCACTGTGTTTCTGACCAGTGTGTTTCTGACCAGTGTGTTTCTGACCGCTGTGTTTATGACCACTGGTTTCCCATTCCTGACCACCACTTCAGCAACCCGATCGCACCACTCCGCAACCAGTACGAACCACTCTGCAACCAATTCGCACCACTCTGCAACTCGTTTGCACCACTCTGCAACCAGTTCGCACCACTCCGCAACCCGTTCGCACCATTCCGCAACCAGATCGCACCACTCCACAACCAGTTTGTACCACACCACAACCATTTCGAACCACTCTGCAACCAGTTCGCACCACTCCGCAACCAGTTTGCACCACTCTGCAACCACTCCGCAACCAGTTCGCACCACTCTTCAACCGGTTTTCACCACTCTGCAACCAGTTCAAACCACTCCGCAACTAGTTCGCACCACTGCGCAACCAGTTCGCACCATTCTGCAACCGGTCTGCACCACTCCGCAGGCCGTTCGCACCACTCTGCAACCAGTTCATACCATTCCGCAACCAGTTTGCACCACTCCGCAATCAGTTCGCAATACTCCGCAACCAGTTCGCACCACTCCGCAACCAGTTCACACCACTCCACAACCGGTTCACACCACTCCGCAACCAGTTCGCACCACTTTGCAACCACTTCGCACCACACTGCAACCAGTTCCCACCAATCGGCAACCAGTTCGCACCACTCCGCAACCAGTTTGCACCACTCCGTAACCAGATTGCACCACTCTGCAGCCAGTTTGCACCACTTCGCAACCAGTTGGCACCACTCCGCAACCAGTTCCCACCCCTCCGCAACCAGTTTGCACCACCCCACAACCAGTTCGCACCACTCCACAACTAGTTCGAACCCCTTTGCAACCAGTTTGCACAATTCCGCAACCAGTTCGCACCAATCCGCAACCAGTGTGCACCACTCTGCAACCAGTTTACACCACTCCACAACCGTTTTGCACCACTCCGCAACCAGTTCACATCACTCATCAACCCACTTGCACCACTCCGCAGCCAGTTTGCACCACTCCGCAGCCAGTTCGCACCACGACGCAGCCAGTTTGCACCACTCCACAACCAGTTCGCACGACTCCGCAACCTGTTCGCACCACTCCGCAACCAGTTCGCACCATTCCGCAACCAGTTCGCACCACTCCGCAACCAGTTCGCACCACTCGGCAACCAGCTCGCACCACTCCACAACCAGTTCGCACCACTCTGCAACCCGTTTGCACCACTCTGCAACCAGTCCGCACCACTCCGCAACCAGGTTCCACCACTCCGCAACCAGTTCGCACCACTCGGCAACCAGCTCGCACCACTCCACAACCAGTTCGCACCACTCTGCAACCCGTTTGCACCACTCTGCAACCAGTCCGCACCACTCCGCAACCAGGTTCCACCACTCCGCAACCAGTTCGCACCACTCGGCAACCAGCTCGCACCACTCCACAACCAGTTCGCACCACTCTGCAACCCGTTTGCACCACTCTGCAACCAGTCCGCACCACTCCGCAACCAGGTTCCACCACTCCGCAACCAGTTCGCACCACTCGGCAACCAGCTCGCACCACTCCACAACCAGTTCGCACCACTCTGCAACCCGTTTGCACCACTCTGCAACCAGTCCGCACCACTCCGCAACCAGGTTCCACCACTCCGCAACCAGTTCGCACCACTCGGCAACCAGCTCGCACCACTCCACAACCAGTTCGCACCACTCTGCAACCCGTTTGCACCACTCTGCAACCAGTCCGCACCACTCCGCAACCAGGTTCCACCACTCCGCAACCAGTTCGCACCACTCGGCAACCAGCTCGCACCACTCCACAACCAGTTCGCACCACTCTGCAACCCGTTTGCACCACTCTGCAACCAGTCCGCACCACTCCGCAACCAGGTTCCACCACTCCGCAACCAGTTCGCACCACTCGGCAACCAGCTCGCACCACTCCACAACCAGTTCGCACCACTCTGCAACCCGTTTGCACCACTCTGCAACCAGTCCGCACCACTCCGCAACCAGGTTCCACCACTCCGCAACCAGTTCGCACCACTCGGCAACCAGCTCGCACCACTCCACAACCAGTTCGCACCACTCTGCAACCCGTTTGCACCACTCTGCAACCAGTCCGCACCACTCCGCAACCAGGTTCCACCACTCCGCAACCAGTTCGCACCACTCGGCAACCAGCTCGCACCACTCCACAACCAGTTCGCACCACTCTGCAACCCGTTTGCACCACTCTGCAACCAGTCCGCACCACTCCGCAACCAGGTTCCACCACTCCGCAACCAGTTCGCACCACTCGGCAACCAGCTCGCACCACTCCACAACCAGTTCGCACCACTCTGCAACCCGTTTGCACCACTCTGCAACCAGTCCGCACCACTCCGCAACCAGGTTCCACCACTCCGCAACCAGTTCGCACCACTCGGCAACCAGCTCGCACCACTCCACAACCAGTTCGCACCACTCTGCAACCCGTTTGCACCACTCTGCAACCAGTCCGCACCACTCCGCAACCAGGTTCCACCACTCCGCAACCAGTTCGCACCACTCGGCAACCAGCTCGCACCACTCCACAACCAGTTCGCACCACTCTGCAACCCGTTTGCACCACTCTGCAACCAGTCCGCACCACTCCGCAACCAGGTTCCACCACTCCGCAACCAGTTCGCACCACTCGGCAACCAGCTCGCACCACTCCACAACCAGTTCGCACCACTCTGCAACCCGTTTGCACCACTCTGCAACCAGTCCGCACCACTCCGCAACCAGGTTCCACCACTCCGCAACCAGTTCGCACCACTCGGCAACCAGCTCGCACCACTCCACAACCAGTTCGCACCACTCTGCAACCCGTTTGCACCACTCTGCAACCAGTCCGCACCACTCCGCAACCAGGTTCCACCACTCCGCAACCAGTTCGCACCACTCGGCAACCAGCTCGCACCACTCCACAACCAGTTCGCACCACTCTGCAACCCGTTTGCACCACTCTGCAACCAGTCCGCACCACTCCGCAACCAGGTTCCACCACTCCGCAACCAGTTCGCACCACTCGGCAACCAGCTCGCACCACTCCACAACCAGTTCGCACCACTCTGCAACCCGTTTGCACCACTCTGCAACCAGTCCGCACCACTCCGCAACCAGGTTCCACCACTCCGCAACCAGTTCGCACCACTCGGCAACCAGCTCGCACCACTCCACAACCAGTTCGCACCACTCTGCAACCCGTTTGCACCACTCTGCAACCAGTCCGCACCACTCCGCAACCAGGTTCCACCACTCCGCAACCAGTTCGCACCACTCGGCAACCAGCTCGCACCACTCCACAACCAGTTCGCACCACTCTGCAACCCGTTTGCACCACTCTGCAACCAGTCCGCACCACTCCGCAACCAGGTTCCACCACTCCGCAACCAGTTCGCACCACTCTTCAGCGAGTTTTCACCACTCCGCAACCAGTCTCACCTATCCCGACCAGTTTGCACCACTCCGCAACCAGTTTGCACCATTCCGCAACCACTTCACACCACTCAATCAGTTCGCACCACTCTTCAACCCACTTGCACCACTCCACAGCCAGTTCCTACCACTCCGCAGCCAGTTCGCACCATTCCGCAGCCAGTTTGCACCACTCCAGAACCAGTTCGTACCACTCTGCAACCAGTTAGCACCACTCCACAACCCGTTGCAACACTCCGCAACCAGTTTGCACCACTCCACAGCCAGTTCGCACCACTCCGAAACCAGTTCGCACCACTTCACAACCAGATCGCACCACTCCGCAACCCGTTCGCACGACTCCGCAACCAGTTCGCACCACTCCGAACCAGTTTGTACCACACCGCAACCAGTTCTCACCACTCCGCAACCAGTTCCCACAACTCCGCAACCAGTTCGCACCACTCTGCAGCCAGTTCGCACCACTTCCGCAACCAGTTCGCACCACTCCGCAACCAGTACTAACCACTCCGCAACCAGTTCGTACCACTCTTCAACCAGTTTGCACCACTCCGCAACCAGTTCCCACCACTCCCCAACCAGTTCCCACCACTCCGCAACCAGTTCGCACCATTCCACAACCAGTTTGCACCAATCCGCAACCAGTTCGAACCACTCCGCAACCAGCTCGCACCACTCCGCAACCAGTTTGCCCCACTCTGCAACCACTCCACAACCAGTTCGCACCACTCTTCAACCCATTTTCACCACTCTGCAACCAGTCTCTGCACTCCGCAACCAGTTTGCATCACTCCGCAACCAGTTTGCACCATTCCGCAACCACTTCGCACCACTCCGCAAGCAGTTCGCACCACTGCGCAACCAGTTCGCACAAATCGGCGACCAGTTCGCACCACTGCACAACCAGTTCGCACCAATCTACAGCCTGTTTGCACCACTTTCCAACCTGTTCCCACCACTATGCAACCAGTCCCCACCACTCCGCAACCAGTTCCCACGAATCCGCAGCCAGTTTGCACCACTCCAGAACCAGTTCGCATCATTTTGCAACCACTTTGCACCATTCCGCAACCAGTTCGCACCACTCCGCAACCAGTTTGCACCACTCCGCAACCACTTTGCACCACTCCGCAACCAGTTCGCACCAATCCGCAACCAGTTCACACCACTATGAAACCCATTTCCACCACTCCGCAGCTAGCTCCCACCACTCCGCAGCCCGTTCGCACCACTCCGCAGCCAGTTCGCACCACTCGGCAACTAGTTCGAACCACTCCGCAACCAGTTCGCACCACTCCGCAACCAGTTTGCACCACTCTTCAACCAGTTTGCACCACTCCGCAACTAATTCGTACCACTCCACAACCAGTTCGCACCACTCCGCAACCAGTTCGCACCACTCCACAACCCATTCGCATCACTCTGCAACCAGTTCGCACCATTTTGCAACCACTTTGCACCACTCTGCAACCAGTTCGCACCACTCCGCAACCAGTTCGCACCACTCCGCAACCTGTTCGCACCCCCCCCACGACTAGTTCGCAACACTCCGCAACCTGTTTGCACCACTCCGCAACCACTCCGCAACCAGTTCGTACCACTCTTCAACCAGTTTGCACCACTCCGCAAGTAGTTCGCACCACTCCGCAACCTGTTCGCACCCCTCCGCAACCAGTTCGCACCCTTCCGCAACCAGTTCACACCACTCCGGAACCAGTTCGTACCACTCCACAACCAGTTCGCACGACTCCGCAACCTGTTCGCACCCCTCCGCAACCAGTTCGCACCCTTCCGCAACCAGTTCACACCACTCCGGAACCAGTTCGTACCACTCCACAACCAGTTCGCACGACTCCGCAACCTGTTCGCACCCCTCCGCAACCAGTTCGCACCCTTCCGCAACCAGTTCACACCACTCCGGAACCAGTTCGTACCACTCCACAACCAGTTCGCACGACTCCGCAACCTGTTCGCACCCCTCCGCAACCAGTTCGCACCCTTCCGCAACCAGTTCACACCACTCCGGAACCAGTTCGTACCACTCCACAACCAGTTCGCACGACTCCGCAACCTGTTCGCACCCCTCCGCAACCAGTTCGCACCCTTCCGCAACCAGTTCACACCACTCCGGAACCAGTTCGTACCACTCCACAACCAGTTCGCACGACTCCGCAACCTGTTCGCACCCCTCCGCAACCAGTTCGCACCCTTCCGCAACCAGTTCACACCACTCCGGAACCAGTTCGTACCACTCCACAACCAGTTCGCACGACTCCGCAACCTGTTCGCACCCCTCCGCAACCAGTTCGCACCCTTCCGCAACCAGTTCACACCACTCCGGAACCAGTTCGTACCACTCCACAACCAGTTCGCACGACTCCGCAACCTGTTCGCACCCCTCCGCAACCAGTTCGCACCCTTCCGCAACCAGTTCACACCACTCCGGAACCAGTTCGTACCACTCCACAACCAGTTCGCACCACTCTGCAACCAGTTCCCACCACTCCGCAACCCGTTCGCACCACTCCGCAACCAGTTCGCACCACTCCGCAACCAGTTTGCACCACTCCGCAACCAGCTCGCACCACTCCGCAACCAGTCCACACCACTGCGCAACCACTTCGCACCACTCCGCAGCCAGTTCGCACCACACCAAAACCAGTTTGCACCACTCCGCAACCAGTTCGCACCACTCCTCAACCAGTTCGCACCACTCCGCAACCAGTTCGCACCACTCCGCAACCAGTTCGCACCACTCTGCAACCAGTTTGCACTTCAACGTTGACCACACACTATGAGATTCGTTTGGTCATGGTTAGTGACATATGCCTACTTTGGTTTGTCACTGTACATGGTTACCAATGCCGTGTCACTACGTATTGAAGGTCTTTGTGCTTTCTTGTTGATAGCCAGTGCTCCCAAACCATTGTTACCCGCTCTGAATATCTGTGACTTGTGTTGTGAGTTGTCAACACTCACCACATGAAGTGAAATTCTTTGTTCATGGTCAGTGACATATGCGTATTTTGGTTGGTCACTGTGCACTTTAGCCACACTCTGCCACTACATATTGAAGGTATTTGTACTTGCTAATCGATGACTAGTATTCACAAACCACTATCATCCACACTGTCCATCTTTTACTCGTGTTATGAGTTGTCAACGTTTACCACACATGCTGACATTCTTTGGTCATGGTCAGTGACATATGCATACCTTGGGTGGTCATCGTGCATGGTATCCACACCGTGCCTCAACGTATTGTAGCTCCTTGTGCTTGCTATTTGATACTTGGTGTTCCCAAACCATTGTTTCCCCCTCTGACCATTTGTGACTCGTATTATGAGTTGTCGATGTTGACCAGACACAACGGATTTCTTTCATCAAAGGCAGTACATATGCCTACTTTGGTCGGTCATTGTGCATGGTAGCCCCACCGTGCTACTACTGACTGAAGTTCGTTGTACTTGCTAATTGAGAACTGATATTCCCAAACCATTGTTTCCTCCCCTGACCGTTTGTGACTTGTGTTATGGTTGGTCAACCACCCATATTGAATTTCTCTGGTCATGGTCAGTGACATATGCAACATTTGGATGTTTGGTGTGCATTTTAGCCACACTGTGCCATAGGGTACGCAAACTTGTGTCTCTCATTCTGACCATTTGTGACTCGTGTTATTAGCTGTCAATGTTGACCACACATAGTGGACTTCTTCAGTCATAGTCAGCGATGTATTCATCCTTTGGTTGGTCACTGTGCACGCTAGCCACACCGTGTCACTACTTGTTGAAGTTCTTCGTACTTTCTAGTTGATAACTAGTGTTCCTCACCCATTGTTTTCCCCTCTGACCATTTGTGACTCGTGTGATGAGTTTTCAACATTGACCACACACTGCGAAACTCTTTTGGTCATGGTTAGTGACATATGCATACTTTGGTTTGTCACTGTACATGGTTACCACGCCATGTTACTACGTATTGAAGGTATTTATGCTTTCTAGTCAATAGCTAGTGTTCCCAACCCAATGTTACCCCCTCTTTGACTATCTGTGACTCGTGTTGTGAGCTTTCAACGCTGACCACATGAAGTGAAATTGGTTGGTCATGGTCAGTGATATATGCATACTTTTGTTGGTCGCTGTGCATGGTAGCCACGCTGTGCCATTACATATCGAAGGTATTTGTACTTGCTACTCGATGACTAGTATTCACAAACCATTGTCTTCCACTCTGACCACTTAGTGACATTATTTGGTCATGGTCACTCACATATGCCTATTTTCGTTGGTTATCGTGCATAGCATCCACACCGTGCCACAACTTATTGAAAGTCCTTGTGCTTGCTAGTTGATACCCGGTGTTCCCAAACCATTGTCTCCCCCTCTGACCAGTTGTGACTCCTGTTATGAGTTGTCAATGCTGACCACACACAGCGGATTTCTTTGGTCAAAGGTAGTACATATGCCTACCTTGGTCAGTCATTGTGCATGGTAGCCACACCGTGCTTATACTGATTGAAGGTCCCTGTACTTGCTAGTTTAGAACTGATGTTCACAGACCATTGTTCCCCCCTCTGACCGTTACTAACTCATGTTATGATTGGTGAGTGTTGACCACCCATATTGAAACTATTTCATCATAGTCAGTGACATATGCCTAGTTTGGTTGTTTGGTGTGCATAGTAGCCACACCGTGCCACTACGTATTGAAGTTCTTTGTCCTTTATAGTCGATACATAGGGTTCCCAAACCATTGTCTCTCCCTCTGACCATTTGTGACTCGTGTTATGAGTTGTCAATGTTGACCATACATAGTGGACTTCTTAAGTCATAGTCAGTGACGTGTGCATCCTTTGGCTGGTCACTGTGCATGCTAGCCACACCGTGCCACTTCTTGTTGAAAGTCTTTATTCTTGCTACTTGATAACTAGTGTTCCCGACCCATGGTTTCCCCCACCGGCCGTTTGTGACTCGTGTTATGAGTTTTCAACGTTGACCACACACTGTGAAATCCTTTTGGTCATGGTTTGTGACATATGCCTACTTTGGTTTGTCACTGTACATGGTTACCACGCCGTGTCATTGCATACCGAAGGTCTTTGTGCTTTCTTTTTGACAGCTAGTGTTCCCAAACCATTGTTAGCTCCCTCAAACTATCTGTGACTCGTGTTGTGAGTTGTAAATGTTGACCACATGAAGTGAAATTATTTGTTCATGGTCAGTGACATATGCATACTTTGGCTGGTCCCAGTGCATTGTAGCCACACTGTGCCACTACATATTGAAGGTATTTGAACTTTCTAGTCGATAACTGGTATTCACAAACCATTATCTTCCACCATGACCACTTGTGACTCGTATTCTGAGTTGTCAACGTTTACAACACATGGTGACATTTTTTTGTCATGGTCATTGACATATGCCTACTTTGGTTTGTCATCGTGCATGGTATCTACACTGTGCCACAACGTTTTGAAAGTCCTTGTGCTTGCTAAGTGATACTTGGTGTTCCGAAAAATTTGTTTCCCCCTCTGACCATTTGTGACTCGTATTTTGAGTTGTCAACGTTGACCACACACAGTGGATTTCTTTGGTCAAAGGCAGTACATATGCCTACTTTGGTCGGTCATTGTGCATGGTACCCACACTGTGCTACTACTGACTGAAGGTCGTTGTACTTGCTAGTTGGTATCTAGTATTCCCAAACCATTGTTTCCCCTTCTGACATTTTGTGACCCATGTTATGGGTTGTCAACGTTGACCACACATTGTATAATTATTTGGCCATGGTAAGTGGCACATGCCTAATCTGGTTGGTCATTGTGCATGGTAAGCACACCGTTCCACTACTTGTTGAATATCCTTGTACTTTCTAGTCAATAAATAGCAAAATGTTTCTCCCTTTGATACAAGGTCGGTTTTTGTTCATTTGTTACTCGTAGGTGCCTTCACTGGAATACTCCATCCCACCACCCTAGAGGGATGTTCCCTGGATGAGTGGAGGACAGATTTGCGACCCCATTATAATACCCCCCCTA
>SZWC01000401.1:330764-376848 GCA_023375785.1 Penium margaritaceum
TGAAATTCTTTGGTCATGGTCAGTGACATATGCCTACTTTGGTTGTTTGGTGTGCATAGTAGCCACACCGTGCCACTACATATTGAGTTTATTTGTCCTTTATAGTCAATACAAAGGGTTCCCAAACCATTGTCTCGCCCTCTGACCATTTGTGACTCATGTTATGAGTTTTCAATGTTGACCACACATAGTGGACTTCTTTGGTCATAGTCAAGGACATATGCATCCTTTGGTTGGTTACTGTGCACGCTAGCCACACCGTGCCACTACTTGTTGAAAATCTTTCTACTTGCTAGTTGATAACTAGTATTCCCAACCCATTGTCTCCCCCTCTGACCATTTTTTACTCCTGTTATGCGTTTTCAACGTTGACCACACACTGTGACATTCTTTTGGTCATGGTTAGTGACATATGCCTACCTTGGTTTGTCAATGTACATGGTTACGTCGCCGTGTCACTACGTAATGAAGGTCTCTGTGCTTTCTTGTTGATAACTAGTGTTCCCAAACCATTGTTACTCCCTCCGAATATCTGTGACGCGTGTTGTGAGTTGTCAACATCGACCACATGAATTGAAATTGTTTGTTCATGGTCAGTGACATATGGGTACTTTGGTTGGTCACTGTGCATTGTAACCACACTGTGTCACTACATATTGAAGGTATTTGTACTTGCTAGTCAATAACTAGTATTCAGAAACCATTATCTTCCACCCTGACCATTTTTTACTCGTGTTATGAGTTGTCAAAGTTTACCACACATGGTGACATTATTTTGTCATGGTCAGTGACATATGCATACCTTGGTTGGTCATCGTGCATGGTATCCACACCGTGCCACAACGTATTGTAGCTCCTTGTGCTTGCTATTTGATACTTGGTATTCCCAAACCATTGTTGCCCCCTCTGACCATTTGTGACTCGTATTATGAGTTGTCGATGTTGACCAGACACAACGGATTTCTTTTGTCAAAGACAGTACGTATGCCTTCTTTGGTCGGTCACTGTGCATGGTAGCTTCACCGTTCTACTACTGACTGAAGGTCGTTGGACTTGCTAGTTGAGAGCTGATACTCCCAAACCATTGTTTCCTCCCCTGTCCGTTTGTGACTCGTGTTATGGTTGGTCAACCACCCATATTGACATTCTCTGGTCATGGTCAGTGACATATGCCTAGTTTGGATGTTTGGTGTGCATATTAGCCACACCGTGCCACTACGTATTGAAGTTATTTGTCCTTTCTAGTCCGTGCATAGGCTTCCCAAACCATTGTCTCTCCCTGTGACCATTCGTGACTCCTGTTATGAGTTGTCAATGTTGACTTCACATAGTGGGCTTCTTCAGTCATAGCCAGCGACGTATTCATCATTTGGTTCGTCACTGTGCACGCTAGCCACACCGTGCCACTACTTGTTGAAGTTCTTTGTACTTGCTGGTTGATAACTAGTGTTCCTAACCCATTGTTTCCCCCTCTGACCATTTGTGACTTGTGTGATGAGTTTTCAATGTTGACCACACACTGTGAAATTCGTTTGGTCATGGTTAGTGACATATGCCTACTTTGGCTTGTCACTGTACATGGTTACCACGCCGTGATACTACGTATTGAAGGTATTTGTGCTTAATATTCAATAGCTAGTGTTCCCAAGTCAATGTTACCCCCCTTTGAGTATCTGTGACTCGTGTTGTGAGCTTTCAATGCTGACCACATGACGTGAAATTCGTTGTTCATGGTCAGTGACATATGCATACTTTGGTTGGTCACTGTGCATGGTAGCCACGCTGTGCCATTACATACTGTAGGTATTTGTACTTGCTACTCAAGGACTAGTATTCACAAACAATTCTCTTCCACTCTGACCATTTGTGACTCGTGTTATGAGTTGTCAACGTTTACTACACTTAGGGATATTATTTGGTCATGGTCACTGACATATGCCTACTTTGGTTGGTCATCATGCATGGCATCCACACTGTGCGACAACTTATTAAGGGTCCTTGTGCTTGCTAGTTGATACCCGGTGTTCCCAAACAATTTTATCCCCCTCTGACCATTTTTGACTCCTATTATGAGTTGTCAACGCTGACCACACAGCGGATTTCTTTGGTCAAAGGTAGTACATATGCCTACTTTGGTCGGTCATTGTGCATGGTAGCCACACCGTGCTTATATTGATTGAAGGTATCTGTACTTGCTAGTTGATAACTGATATTCACATACCATTGTTCCCCCCTATGACCGTTTGTGACTCGTGTTATGATTGGTGAATGTTGACCACCCATATTGAAATTATTTCATCATGGTCAGTGACATATGCCTAGTTTGGTTGTTTGGTGTGCATAGTAGCCACACTGTGCCAATACGTATTGAACTTCTTTGTCCGTTCCAGTTGATACATATGGTTCCCAGACCATCATCTCTCCCTCTGACGATTTGTGACTCGTGTTATGGGTTGTCAATGCTGACCATACATAGTGGACTTCTTCCATCATAGTCAGTGACGTGTGCATCCTTTGGTTGGTCACTGTGCACGCTAGCCACACCGTGCCACTACTTGTTGAAAATCTCTCTACTTGCTATTTGATAACTAGTGTTCCCGACCCAAGGTTTCCCCCACTGACCATTGGTGACTCGTGTGCTGAGTTTTCAATGTTGACCACACACAATGAAATCCGTTCGGTCATGGTTTGTGACATATGCCTACTTTGGTTTGTCACTGTACATGGTTACCATGCCGTGTCATTACATATCCAGGTGTTTATGCTTTCTTGTTGATAGCTAGTGTTCCCAACCCATTGTTAGCTCCCTCTGACTATCTGTGACTCGTGTTGTGAGCTGTAAATATTGACCACATGAAGTGAAATTCTTTGTTCATGGTCAGTGACATGTGCATGCTTTGGTTGGTCACTGTGCATTGTAGCCACACTGTGCCACTACATATTGAAGGTATTTGTACTTGCTAGTCGATAACTAGTATTCACAAACCATTATCTTCCACCCTGACCATTTGTGACTCGTGTTATGAGTTGTCAAAGTTGACCAAACATAGTGACATTATTTGGTCGTGGTCAGTGACATATGCGTACTTTGGTTGGTCACTGTGCATTGTAGCCACACTGTGCCACTACATATTGAAGGTATTTGTACTTGCTAGTCGATAACTAGTATTCACAAACCATTATCTTCCACCCTGACCATTTGTGACTCGTGTTATGAGTTGTCAAAGTTGACCAAACATAGTGACATTATTTGGTCGTGGTCAGTGACATATGCGTACTTTGGTTGGTCATCCTGCATGGTATCCACACCGTGCTAAAACGTATTGAAGCTCCTTGTGCTTGCTATTTGATACTTTGTGTTCCCAAACCATTGTTTCCCCCTCTGACCATTTGGGAATCGTATAATGAGTTGTCAACGTTGACCACACACAGCCGATTTCTTTCGTCAAAGGCAGTACATATGCCTACTTTGGTCGGTCATTGTGCATGGTAGCCGCACCGTGCTACTACTGACTGAAGGTCGTTGTACTTGCTAGTTGGTAACTGATATTCCCATAGCATTGTTTCCTCTCTTGATCGTTTGTGACTCGTGTTATGGTTGGTCAATGGTGACCACCCATCTTGATATTTTCTGGTCATGGTCAGTGACAGATGCCTAGTTTGGTAGTTTAACGTGCATGTTAGACACACCGTGCCACTACGTATTGAAGTTCTTTGTCCCTTTTAGTCAATACACATGGTTTCCAAACGATTGTCTCTCCCTTTGACCATTTGTGACTCGTGTTATGATTTGTCAATGTTGACCACACATAGTGGACTTCTTTGTTCATAGCCAGTGACATATGCATCCTTTGGTTTGTCACTGTGCATGCTAGCCACACCGTGCCACTACTTCATGAAGATATTTCTACTTGCTAGTTCATAACTAGTGGTCCCAACCCATGGTTTCCCCCACTGACCATTCGTGACTCGTGTCATGAGTTCTCAACGTTGACCACACACTGTGAAATCTGTTTGGTCATGCTTAGTGACATATGCCTCCTTTGGTTTGTCCCTGTATATGGTTACCACGCCATGTCACTACGTATCAAAGGTCCATCTGCTTTCTTGTTGATAGCTAGTGTTCCCAAATCGTTGTTAGCCCATCTGAATATCCGTAACTTGTGTTCTGAATTGTCAACACTGACCACGTGAAGTATAGTTCTTTGGTCATGGTCAGTGACATATGCATACTTTGGTTGGTGACTGTGCATTGTAGCCACACTGTGCCACTACATTTTGAAGGTATTTGTACTTGCTAGTCGATAACTAGTATTTTGAAACCATTATCTTCCACTATGCCCATTTGTGACTCGTGCTATGAGCTGTCAAAGTTTACCACACATGGTGACATTCTTTGGTCATGGTCAGTGACATATGCATACCTTGGTTGGTCATCGTGCATGGTATACACACCTGGCACAGCGTATTGAATGTCAGTGTGCTTGCTAGTTGATATCTGGTGTTCCCAAACAATTGTTTCCCCATCTGAATATGTGTGACTCGTATTATGAGTTGTCAACGTTGACCACACACACCGGATTTCTTTGGTCAAAGGTAGTACATATGCCTAGTTTAGTCGTTCATTGTGCATGGTACCCACAGCGTGCTACTTGTGATTGAAGGGCGTTGTCCTTGCTAGTTGAGAACTAATATTCCCGGACCATTGTTTCCCCCTCTGACCGTTTGTGACTCGTGTTATGGTTGGTGAACGTTGACCACCCATATTGAAATGCTTTGGTCATGGTCAGTGACATATGCCTAGTTTGGTTGTGTGGTGTGCACAGTAGCCACACTGTGCCACTACGTATTGAAGTTATCTGTCCTTTCTAGTGCATGCATAGGGTTCCCAAACCATTGTCTCTCCCTTGGACCATTTGTGACTCGTGTTATGAGCTGTCAATGTTGACCACGCATACTGGATTTCTTCAGTCATAATCAGCGACGCATTCATCCTTTGGTTGGTCACTGTGATCTCTGGCCAAACTGTGCCACTACTTGTTGAAGTTCTTCGTACTTGCTAGTTGACAACTAGTGTTCCCAACGCATTTTCCCCCCTCTGACCATTTGTGACTCGTGTTCTGAGTTTTGAATATTGACCACACGCAGTGAAATTCATTTGGTCATGGTTAGTGACATATGCCTTATTTGCTTTGTCACTGTGCGTTGTTACCACACCGTGTCACTACATATTAAAGGTATTTGTGCTTTCTAGTCAATAGCTAGTGTGTACCCCGCTTTGACTATCTTTGACTCGTGTTGTGAGTTGTCAATGCTGACCACATGAAGTGGAATTCGTTGGTCATGGTCAGTGACATATGCATACTCTGGTTGGCCACTGTGCATGGTAACCATGCTGTGCCACAACATATTGAAGGTATTTGTACTTGCTACTTGATAACTACTATTCACGAACCATTATCTTCCACTCTGACCATTTGTGACATGTGTTATGAGCTGTCAAAGTTTACCACATTTAGAGACATTATTTGGTCGTGGTCAGTGACAAATGCCTACTTTGGTTGGTCATCGTGCATGGCATCCACACCTAGCCACAACTTGTTGAAGGTCCTTGTGCTTGCTAGTTGATACCTGATGTTCTCATACCATTGTTTCCCCATCTGACCATTTGTGATTTGTATTATGAGCTGTCAACGCTGTCCACACACAGCGGATTTCTTTGGTCAAAGACAGTACATATGCCTGCTTTGGGCGGTCATTGTGCATGGTAGCCACACCGTGCTTATACTGATTGAAGGTCGCTGTACTTGCTAGTTGAGAGCTGATATGCCCAGACCATTGTTTCCCCCTCTGATTGTTTGTGACTCATGTTATGGTTGGTGAATGTTGACCATCCATAATGAAACTCTTTGGTCATGTTCAGTGACATATTCCTAGTTTCGTTGTTTGGTGTGCATAGTAGCCACACCGTGCCACTACGTATTGAAGTTCTTTGTCATTTCTAGTCGATACATAGGGTACCCAAACCATTGTCTCCCCCTCTAACCATTTATGAATCGTGTTATGAGTTCTCAATGTTGACCATACATAATGGACTTTTTCGGTCATAGTCAGTGACGTGTGCATCCTTTGGTTGGTCACTGTGCACACTAGCCACACCGTGCCACTACTGGTTGAAAATCTGTCTACTTGCTATTTGATAACTAGTGTTCCCAACCCATGGTTTCCCCCACCGACCATTTGTGACTCGTGTGATGAGTTTTCAACGTTGACCACACACAGTGAATTCCGTTTGGTCATGGTTTGTGACATATGGCTACTTTGGTTTGTCACTGTACATGGTTACCACGCCGTGTCATTACGTATCGAAGGTCTGTGTGCTTTTCTGTCAACAGCTAGTGTTCCCAAACAAATGTTAGCCCCCTCTGACTATCTGTGACTCGTGTTCTGAGTTGTAAATGTTGACCACATGAAGTGAAATTCTTTGTTCATGGTCAGTGACATATGCATGCTTTGGTTGGTCACTGTGCATTGTAGCCACACTGTGCCACTACATATTGAAGGTATTTGTACTTGCTAGAGGATAAGTAGTATTCACAACTCATTCTCCTCCACCTTGACCATTTGTGACTCGTGTTATGAGTTGTCAAAGTTGACCACACTTACTGAAATTATTTGATCATGGTCAGTGACATATGCCTACTTTGGTTGGTCATCGTGCATGGTATCCACACCGTGCTACAACGTATTGAAGCTCATTGTGCTTGCTATTTGATACTTTGTATTCCCAACCCATTGCTCCCCCTCTGACCATTTGTGACTCGTATTATGAGTTGTCAACGTTGACCACACACAGCGGATTTCTTTGGTCAAAGGCAGTACATACGCCTGCTTTGGTCGGTCATTGTGCATGGTAGCCACACCGTGCTACTACTGGATGAAGGTCGTTGTACTTGCTAGTTGAGAAATGATATTCCCATAGCATGGTTTCGTCCCCCGACCGTTTGTGACTTGTGTTATGGTTGGTCAACAGTGACCACCCATAATGAAATTCTCTGGTCATGGTCATTGACATATTCCTAGTTTGGTAGTTTGCTGTGCATGCTAGCCACACCGTGCCACTACGTATCGAAGATCTTTGTCCTTTCTAGTCAATACATAGGATTCCCAAATTATTGTATCTCCCTCTGACCATTTGTGACTCGTGTTATGAGTTGTCAATGTTGACCATACATAGTGGACTTCTTCGGTCATAGCCATTGACATATGAACCCTTTGGTTGGTCATAGTGCACGCAGCCACACCGTGCTACTACTTGTTGAAGATCTTTCTACTTGCTAGTTGATAACTAGTGTTCCCAACCCATGGTTTCTCCCACTGACCATTTGTGACTCGTGTTATGAGTTTTCAACGTTGACCACACACAGTGAAATCCGTTTGGTCATGGTTAGTGACATTTGACTACTTTGGTTTGTCCCATGTACATGGTTACCACGCCATGTCAGTACGTATCAAAGGTCTTTGTGCTTTCTTGTTGAAAGCTAGTGTTCCCAAACCATTGTTAGCCCCTCTAAATATCTGTGACTTGTGTTGTGAGTTGTCAGCATTGACCACATGAAGTGATTATTTGGTCATGGTCAGTGACATATGCATGCTTTGGTTGGTCACTGTGCATTATAGCCACAGTGTGCCACTACATATTGAAGGATTTGTACTTGCTAGTCGATAACTAGTATTTAGAAACCATCATCTTTAGCTTTGACCATCTGTGACTCGTGTTATGAGCTGTCAAAGTTTACCACACATGGTGACATTCTTTGGTCATGGTCAGTGACATATTCATACCTTGGTTGGTCATCGTGCATGGTATCCACACCGTGCCACAATGTATTGAAGGTCATTGTGCTTGCTAGTTGATACCTGGTGTTCCCAAAAACAAAAAATTCCCCCTCTGACTATTTGTGACTCGTATTATGAGTTGTCAACGTTGACCAGACACAGCGGATTTCTTTGGTCAAAGGCAGTACACATGCCTAGTTTGGTCGGTCATTGTGCATGGTAGCCACACCGTGCTACTACTGATTGAAAGGCATTGTACTTGCTAGTTGAGAACTGATCTTCACGGACCATTGTTTCCCCCTCTGACCGTTTGTGACTTGTGTTATGGTTGGTGAACGTTGTCCACCCATATTGAAATTCTTTGGTCATGGTCAGTGACATATTATTAGTTTGGTTGTTTGGTGTGCATAGTAGCCACACCGTGCCACTACGTATTGAAGGTATTTTTCCTTTCTAGTTCATGCATAAGGTTCTCAAACCATTGTCTCTCTCTCTGACCATTTGTGACTTGTGTTATGAGTTGTCAATGTTGACCATGCATACTGGATTTCTTCAGTCATAGTCAGCGACATATTCATCCTTTGGTTGGTCACATTGCGCGCTAGCCACACCGTGCCACTACTTGTTGAAGTTCTTTGTACTTTCTAGTAGATAACTAGTGTTCCTAACACATTGTTTCCCCCTCTGACCATTAATGACTCGTGTGATGAGTTTTCAATCTTGACCACACACTGTGAAATTCGTTTGGTCCTGGCTAGTGACATATGCCTACTTTGGTTTGTCATTGTACACGGTTTCCACGATGTGTTACTACGTATTGAAGGTATGTCTGCTTTCCAGTCAATAGCTAGTGTTCCAAAACCAATGTTACCCCCCTTTCATTATCTGTGACTTGTGTAGTGAGCTTTCAACGCTGACCACATGAAGTGGAATTTGGCGGTCATGGTCAGTGACATATGCATACTTTGGTTGGTCACTATGCATGGTAGCCAAGCTGTGCCATTACGTATTGAAGGTATGTGTACTTGCTACTCGATGACTAGTATTCACAAACCATTGTCTCCCACTCTGACCATTTGTGACGTGTGTTATGAGTTGTCAACGTTTACCACACCTAGTGACATTGTTTGGTCATGGTCACTGACATATGCCTACTTTGGTTGGTCATTATGCATGGTATCCACACCGTGCCACAACTTATTCAAGGTCCTTGTGCTTGCTAGTTGATACCCGGTGTTACCAAACCATTATCTCCCCCTCTGACCATTTGTGACTCCTATTATGAGTTGTCAACGCTGACCACACACAGCGATTTCTTCGGTCAGACATGGTACGTATGCCTAATTTGGTCGGTCATTGTGCATGGTAGCCACACCGTGCTTATACTGATTGAAGGTCGCTGTACTTGCTAGTTGAGAGCTGGTATTCACAGACCATTGTTTCCCCCTCTGACTGTTTGTGACTCGTGTTATGGTTGGTGAATGTTGACCACCCATATTGAAATTCTTTCACGATGGTCAGTGACATATGCCTAGTTTGGTAGTTTGGTGTGCATATTAGCCACACCTTGCCACTACGTATGGAGGTTCTTTGTCCTATATAGTCGATACATAGGGTTCCCAAACCATTGTCTCTCCCTCTCACCATTTGTGACTCGTGTTATGAGTTGTCAATGTTGACCACACATAGTGGACTTCTTCGGTCATAGCCAGCCCCATATGCATCCTTTGGTTGGTCACTGTGCACGCTAGCCACACCGTGCCACTACTTGTTGAAGATCTGTCTACTTGCTAGTTTATAACTAGTGTTCCCAACCCATGGTTTCCCCCACTGACCATTTGTGACTCGTGTTATGAGTTTTCAACGTTGACCACACACTGTGAAATCAATTTGGTCATGGTTAGTGACATATGCCTACTTTGGTTTGTCCATCTACATGGTTACCATGCCGTATCACTACGTATCAAAGGTCTTTGTGCTTTCTTGTTGATAGCTAGTGTTCCCAAACCGTTGTTAGCCCCTATGAATATGTCTGACTTGTGTTGTGAGTTGTCAACATTGACCACATGAAGTGAAATTCTTTGGTCATGGTCAGTGACATATGCATACTTTGGTTGGTCACTATGCATTGTAGCCACACTGTGCCACTACATATTCAAGGGTATTTGTACTTGCTAGTCGATAACTATTATTTAGAAATCATTATCTTCCACTCTGACCATTTGTGACTCGTGTTATGAGCTGTCAAAGTTTACCACACATGGTGACACTCTTTGGTCATGGTCATTGACATATGCATACCTTGGTTGGTCATCCTGCATGGTATCCACACCGTGCCACAACATATTGAAGGTCATTGTGCTTGCTAGTTGAAACCTGGTGTTCCCAAACAATTGTTTGCCCCTTTGACTATTTGTGACTCGTATTATGAGTTGTCAACGTTAACCACACAAGGCTGATTTCTTTGGTCAAAGGCAGTACATATGCATAGTTTTATCAGTCATTGTGCATTGTAGCCACACCGTGCTACTGCTGATTGAAGGGCGTTGTACTTGCTAGTTGTGAACTGATATTCCCGGACCATTGTTTCCCCCTCTGACCGTTTGTGACTCGTGTTATGGCTGGTGAACGTTGACCACCCATATTGAATTTATTTGGTCATAGTCAGTGCCATATGCCTAGTTTGGTTTTTTGGTGTGCATAGTAGCCACACCGTGCCACTACATATTGAAGGTATTTGTGCTTTATATTCAATAGCTAGTGTTCCCAAACCAATGTAAACCCCCTTTGAGTATATGTGACTCGTGTTGTGAGCTTTCAATGCTGACCACATGACGTGAAATTCGTTGTTCATGGTCAGTGACGTATGCATACTTTGGTTGGTCACTGTGCATGGTAGCCACGCTGTACCATTACATACTGTAGGTATTTGTACTTGCTACTCAAGGACTAGTATTCACGAACCATTCTCTTCCACTCTGACCATTTGTGACTCGTGTTATGAGTTGTCAACGTTTACCACACTTAGGAACATTATTTGGTCATGGTCACTGACATATGCCTACTTTGGTTGGTCATCGTGCATGGTATCCACACTGTGCTACAACTTATTAAGGGTCCTTGTGCTTGCTAGTTGATACCCGGTGTTCCCAAACCATTGTCTCCCCCTCTGACCATTTGTGACTCCATTATGAGTTGTCAACGCTGACCACACAGCGGATTTCTTTGGTCAAAGGTAGTACATATGCCTACTTTGGTCCGTCATTGTGCATGGTAGCCACACCGTGCTTATACTGATTGAAGATCTCTGTACTTGCTAGTTGATAACTGATATTCACATACCATTGTTCCCCCCTCTGACCGTTTGTGACTCGTGTTATGATTGGTGAATGTTGACCACCCATATTGAAATCATTTCATCATGGTCAGTGACATATGCCTAGTTTGGTTGGTTGGTGTGCATAGTAGCCACACCGTGCCAATACGTATTGAAGTTCTCTGTCCTTTCTAGTCGATACATAGGGTTCCCAGACCATTATCTATCCCTTTGACGATTTGTGACTCGTGTTATGGGTTGTCAATGCTAACCATACATAGTGGACTTCTTCCGTCATAGTCAATGACGTGTGCATCCTTTGGTTGGTCACTGTGAACGCTAGCCACACCGTGCCACTACTTGTTGAAAATCTTTCTACTTGCTATTTGATAACTAGTGTTCCCGACCCAAGGTTTCCCCCACTGACCATTGGTGACTCGTGTGATGAGTTTTCAATGTTGACCACACACAATGAAATCCGTTCGGTCATGGTTTGTGACACATGCCTACTTTGGTTTGTCACTGTACATGGTTACCACGCCGTGTCATTACATATCCAGGTCTTTATGCTTTCTTGTTGATAGCTAATGCTCCCAGCCCATTGTTAGCCCCCTCTGACTATATGTGACTCGTGTTGTGACCTGTAAATGTTGACCACATGAAGTGAAATTCTTTGTTCATGGTCAGTGACATGTGCATGCTTTGGTTGGTCACTGTGCATTGTAGCCACACTGTGCCACTACATATTGAAGGTATTTGTACTTGCTAGTCGATAACTAGTATTCACAAACCATTATCTTCCACCCTAACCATTTGTGACTCGTGTTATGAGTTGTCAAAGTTGACCACACTTAGTGACATTATATGGACATGGTCAGTGACATATGGGTACTTTGGTTGGTCATCGTGCATGGTATCCACACCGTGCTAAAACGTATTGAAGCTCCTTGTGCTTGCTATTTGATACTTTGTGTTCCCAAACCATTGTTTCCCCCTCTGACCATTTGTGACTCGTATAATGATTTGTCAACGTTGACCACACACACCGGATTTCTTTCATCAAAGGCAGTACATATACCTACTTTGGTCGGTCATTGTGCATGGTAGGCACAGCGTGCTACTACTGACTGAAGGTCGTTGTACTTGCTAGTTGATAACTGATATTCCCATAGCATTGTTTCCTCCCCTGATCGTTTGTGACTCGTGTTATGGTTGGTCAACGGTGACCACCCATATTGAGATTCTCTGGTCATGGTCAGTGACATATGCCTATTTTGGTAGTTTGGTGTGCATGTTAGCCACACCATGCCACTACGTATTGAAGTCCTTTGTCCTTTCTAGTCAATACACAGGGTTCCCAAACGATTGTCTCTTCCTCTGACCATTTGTGACTCGTGTTATGAGTTGTCAATGTTGACCACACATAGTGGACTTCTTCGGTTATAGCCAGTGACATATGCATCCTTTGGTTTGTCACTCTGCATGCTAGCCACACCGTGCCACTACTTCATGAAGATATTTCTACTTGCTAGTTCATAACTAGTGTTCCCAACCCATGGTTTCCCCCACTGACCATTCGTGACTCGTGTCATGAGTTTTCAACGTTGACCACACACTGTGAAATCCGTTTGGTCATGCTTAGTGACATATGCCTCCTTTGGTTTGTCCCTGTATATGGTTACCACGCCGTGTCACTATGTATCGAAGGTCTTTGTGCTTTCTTGTTGATAGCTAGTGTTCCCAAACCGTTGTTAGCCCATCTGAATATCCGTAACTCGTGTTGTGAGTTGTCAACACCGACCACATGAAGTAAAGTTCTTTGGTCATGGTCAGTGACATATGCATACTTTGGTTGGTGACTGTGCATTGTAGCCACATTGTGCCACTACATATTGAAGGTATTTGTACTTGCTAGTCGATAACTAGTATTTTGAAACCATTATCTTCCACTCTTCCCATTTGTGACTCGTGCTATGAGCTGTCAAAGTTTACCACACATGGTGACATTCTTAAGTCATGGTCAGTGACCAATGCATACCTTGGTTGGTCATCGTGCATGGTACACACACCTGGCACAACGTATTGAATGTCATTGTGCTTGCTAGTTGATATCTGGTGTTCCCAAACAATTGTTTCCCCATCTGAATATGTGTGACTCGTATTATGAGTTGTCAACGTTGACCACACACACCGGATTTCTTTGGTCAATTGTAGTACATATGCATAGTTTGGTCGTTCATTGTGCATGGTACCCACAGCGTGCTACTTGTGATTGAAGGGCGTTGTCCTTGCTAGTTGAGAACTAATATTCCCGGACCATTGTTTCCCCATCTGACCGTGTGCGACTCGTGTTATGGTTGGTGTACGTTGACCACCCATATTGAAATGCTTTGGTCATGGTCAGTGACATATGCCTTGTTTGGTTGTGTGGTGTGCATAGTAGCCACACTGTGCCACTACATATTGAAGTTATTCGTCCTTTCTAGTCCATGCATAGGGTTCCCAAACCATTGTCTCTCCCTCGGACCATATGTGACTCGTGTTATGAGCTGTCAATGTTGACCACGCATACTGGATTTCTTCGGTCATAATCAGTGACGCATTCATCCTTTGGTTGGTCACTGTGATCTCTGGCCAAACCGTGCCACTACTTGTTGAAGTTCTTCGTACTTGCTAGTTGACAACTAGTGTTCCCAACACATTTTCCCCCCTCTGACCATTTGTGACTCCTGTTCTGAGTTTTCAATATTGACCACACGCTGTGAAATTCGTTTGGTCATGGTTAGGGACATATGCCTTATTTGCTTTGTCACTGTATGTGGTTACCACGCCGTGTCACTACATATTAAAGGTATTTGTGCTTTCTAGTCAATAGCTAGTGTCCCCAAACCATTGTTACCCCCCTTTGACTATCTTTGACTCGTGTTGTGAGTTGTCAATGCTGACCACATGAAGTGGAATTCGTTGGTCATGGTCAGTGACATATGCATACTTTGGTTGGTCACAGTGCATGGTAGCCATGCTGTGCCACAACATATTGAAGGTATTTGTACTTGCTACTTGATAACTACTATTCACAAACCATTATCTTCCACTCTGACCATTTGTGACATGTGTTATGAGCTGTCAAAGTTTACCACATTTAGAGACATTATTTGGTCGTGGTCAGTGACAAATGCCTACTTTGGTTGGTCATCGTGCATGGCATCCACACCTTGACACAACTTGCTGAAGGTCCTTGTGCTTGCTAGTTGATGCCTGATGTTCCCATACCATTGTTTCCCCATCTGATAATTTGTGATTTGTATTATGAGTTGTCAACGTTGTCCACACACAGCGGATTTCTTTGGTCAAAGACAGTACATATGCCTGCTTTGGGCGGTCATTGTGCATGGTAGCCACACCGTGCTTATACTGATTGAAGGTCGCAGTACTTGCTAGTTGAGAGCTGATATGCCCAGACCATTGTTTCCCCCTCTGATCGTTTGTGACTCGTGTTATGGTTGGTGAATGTTGACCATCCATAATGAAACTCTTTGGTCATGTTCAGTGACATATTCCTAGTTTTGTTGTTTGGTGTGCATAGTAGCCACACCGTGCCACTACGTATTGAAGTTATTTGTCCTTTCTAGTCGATACATAGGGTACCCAAACCATTGTCTCCCCCTCTAACCATTTATGACTCGTGTTATGAGTTGTCAATGTTGACCATACATAGTGGACTTTTTCGGTCATAGTCTGTGACGTGTGCATCCTTTGGTTGGTCACTGTGCACACTAGCCACACCGTGCCACTACTGGTTGAAAATCTGTCTACTTGCTATTTGATAACTAGTGTTTCCAACCCATGGTTTCCCCCACCGACCATTTGTGACTCGTGTGATGAGTTTTCAACGTTGACCACACACTGTGAAATCCGTTTGGTCATGGTTTGTGACATATGCCTACTTTGGTTTGTCACTGTACATGGTTAGCACATCGTGTCATTACGTATCGAAGGTCTGTGTGCTTTCTTGTCAACAGCTAGTGCTCCCAAACCATTGTTAGCCCCCTCTGACTATCTGTGACTCGTGTTCTGAGTTGTAAGTGTTGACCACATGAAGTGAAATTCTTTGTTCATGGTCAGTTACATATGCATGCTATGGTTGGTCACTGTGCATTGTAGCCACACTGTGCCACTACATATTGAAGGTATTTGTACTTGCTAGTTGATAACTAGTATTCACAACCCATCATCCTCCACCTTGACCATTTGTGACTCCTGTTATGAGTTGTCAAAGTTGACCACACTTACTGAATTTATTTGGTCATGACCAGTGACATATGCCTACTTTGGTTGGTCATCCTGCATGGTATCCACGCCGTGCTACAACGTACTGAAGGTCATTGTGCTTGCTATTTGATACTTTGTGTTCCCAACCCATTGCTCCCCCTCTGACCATTTGTGACTCGTATTATGAGTTGTCAACGTTGACCACACACAGCGGATTTCTTTGGTCAAAGGCAGTACATACGCCTGCTTTGGTCAGTCATTGTGCATGATAGCCACACAGTGCTACTACTGGATGAAGGTCGTTGTACTTGCTAGTTGAGAAATGATATTCCCATAGCATGGTTTCGTCCCCCGATCGTTTGTGACTTGTGTTATGGTTGGTCAACAGTGACCACCCATAATGAAATTCTCTGGTCATGGTCATTGACATATTCCTAGTTTGGTAGTTTGCTGTGCATGCTAGCCACACCGTGCCACTACGTGTCGAAGATCTTTGTCCTTTCTAGTCAATACATAGGGTTCCCAAATTATTTTATCTCCCTCTGACCATTTGTGACTCGTGTTATGAGTTGTCAATGTTGACCACACGTAGTGGACTTCTTCGGTCATAGCTAGTGACATATGAATCCTTTGGCTGGTAATAGTGCACACAGCCACACCGTGCTACTACTTGTTGAAGATCTTTCTACTTGCTAGTTGATAACTAGTGTTCCCAACCCATAGTTTCCCCCCACTGACCATTTGTGACTCGTGTTATGAGTTTTCAACGTTGACCACACACTGTGAAATCTGTTTGGTCATGGTTAGTGACATTTGCCTACTTTGGTTTGTCCCATGTACATGGTTACCACGCCATGTCACTACGTTTCGAAGGTCTTTGTGCTTTCTTGTCGAAAGCTAGTGTTCCCAAACCATTGTTAGCCCCTCTGAATATCCGTGACTTGTGTTGTGAGTTGTCAGCATTGACCACATGAAGTGATTCTTTGGTCATGATCAGTGACATATGCATGCTTTGGTTGGTCACTGTGCATTATAGCCACGGTGTGCCACTACATATTGAAGGATTTGTACTTGCTAGTCGATAACTAGTATTTAGAAACCATCATCTTCAACTCTGACCATCTGTGACTCGTGTTATGAGCTGTCAAAGCTGACCACACATGGTGACATTCTTTGGTCATGGTCAGTGACATATGCATACCTTGGTTTGTCATCCTGCATGGTATCCACACCGTGCCACAATGTATTGAAGGTCATTGTGCTTCCTAGTTGATACCTGGTGTTCCCAAAAGCAAAATTTCCCCCTCTGACTATTTGTGACTTGTATTATGAGTTTTCAACGTTGACCAGACACAGCTGATTTCTTTGGTCAAAGACAGTACACATGCCTAGTTTGGTCGATCATTGTGCATGGTAGCCACACCGTGCGACAACTGATTGAAGGGCATTGTACTTGCTAGTTGAGAACTGATCTTCCCAGACCATTGTTTCCCCCTCTGACCGTTTGTGACTTGTGTTATAGTTGGTGAACGTTGTCCACCCATATTGAAATTCTTTGGTCATGGTCAGTGACATTTTATTAGTTTGGTTGTTTGGTGTGCATAGTAGCCACACCGTGCCACTACGTATTGAAGGTATTTGTCCTTTCTAGTTCATGCATAGGGTTCCCAAACCATTGTCTCTCTCTTTCTGACCATTTGTGACTTGTGTTATGAGTTGTCAATGTTGACCACGCATACTGGATTTCTTCAGTCATAGTCAGCGACATATTCATCCTTTGGTTGGTCACATTGCGCGCTAGCCATACCGTGCCACTACTTGTTGAAGTTCTTTGTACTTTCTAGTTGATAACTAGTGTTCCTAACACATTGTTTCCCCCTCTGACCATTAATGACTCGTGTGATGAGTTTTCAATCTTGACCACACACTGTGAAATTCGTGTTGTCCTGGTTAGTGACATATGCCTACTTTGGTTTGTCACTGTACACGGTTACCACGATGTGTTACTACGTATTGAAGGTATGTCTCCTTTCCAGTCAATAGCTAGTGTTCCAAAACCAATGTTACCCCCCTTTCACTATCTGTGACTCGTGTTGTGAGCTTTCAACCCTGACCACATGAAGTGGAATTCGGCGGTCATGGTCAGTGACATATGCATACTTTGGTTGGTCACTGTGCATGGTAGCCAAGCCGTGCCATTACGTATTGAAGGTATGTATACTTGCTACTCGATGACTAGTATTCACAAACCATTGTCTCCCACTCTGACCATTTGTGACTTGTGTTATGAGTTGTCAACGTTTACCACACCTAGTGACATTATTTGGTCATGGTCACTGACATATGTCTACTTTGGTTGGTCATCGTGTATGGTATCCACACCGTGCCACAACTTATTCAAGGTCCTTGTGCTTGCTAGTTGATACCCGGTGTTCCCAAACCATTGTCTCCCCCTCTGACTATTTGTGACTCCTATTATGAGTTGTCAACGCTAACCACACAGAGCGATTTCTTCGGTCAGACGTAGTACGTATGCCTACTTTGGTCGGTCATTGTGCATGGTAGCCACACCGTGCTTATACTAATTGAAGGTCGCTGTACTTGCTAGTCAAGAGCTGGTATTCACAGACCATTGTTTCCCCCTCTGACTGTTTGTGACTCGTGTTATGGTTGGTGAATGTTGACCACCCATATTGAAATTCTTTCATGATGGTCAGTGACATATGCCTAGTTTGGTAGTTTGGTGTGCATATTAGCCACACCGTGCAAATACGTATCGAGGTTCTTTGTCCTTTCTAGTCGATACATAGGGTTCCCAAACCATTGTCTCTCCCTCTCACCATTTGTGACTCGTGTTATGAGTTGTCAATGTTGACCACACATAGTGGACTTCTTCGGTCATAGCCAGCCCCATATGCATCCTTTGGTTGGTCACTGTGCACGCTAGCCACACCGTGCCACTACTTGTTGAAGATCTGTCTACTTGCTAGTTGATAACTAGTGTTCCCAACCCATGGTTTCCCCCACTGACCATTTGTGACTCGTGTTATGAGTTTTCAACGTTGACCACACACTATGAAATCAATTTGGTCATGGTCAGTGACATATGCCTACTTTGGTTTGTCCCTGTACATGGTTACCACGCCGTGTCACTACGTATCAAGGGTCTTTGTGCTTTCTTGTTGATAGCTAGTGTTCCCAAACCGTTGTTAGCCCCTATGAATATGTCTGACTCGTGTTGTGAGTTGTCAACATTGACCACATGAAGTGAAATTCTTTGGTCATGGTCAGTGACATATGCATACTTTGGTTGGTCACTGTGCATTGTAGCCACACTGTGCCACTACATATTCAAGGGTATTTGTACTTTCTAGTCGATAACTATTATTTAGAAACCATTATCTTCCACTCTGACCATTTGTGACTCGTGTTATGAGCTGTCAAAGTTTACCACACATGGTGAAATTCTTTGGTCATGGTCATTGACATATGCATACCTTGGTTGGTCATCCTGCTTGGTATCCACACCGTGCTACAACGTATTGAAGGTCATTGTGCTTGCTAGTTGAAACCTGGTGTTCCCAAACAATTGTTTGCCCCTTTGACTATTTGTGACTCGTATTATGAGTTGTCAACGTTAACCACACAAGGCTGATTTATTTGGTCAAAGGCAGTACATATGCATAGTTTTATCAGTCATTGTGCATTGTAGCCACACCGTGCTACTACTGATTGAAGGGCGTTGTAATTTCTAGTTGAGAACTGATATTCCCGGACCATTGTTTCCCCCTCTGACCATTTGTGACTCGTGTTATGGCTGGAGAACGTTGACCACCCATATTGAATTTCTTTGGTCATAGTCAGTGCCATATGCCTAGTTTGGTTTTTTGGTGTGCATAGTAGCCACACCGTGCCAGTACGTATTGAAGTTCTTTGTCCCTTCTAGTCCATGCATATGGTTGCAAAACCATTGTCTCTCCCTCTGACCATTTGTGACTCGTGTTATGAGTTGTCAATGTTGACCACGCATTCTGGATTTCTTCGGTCATAGTCAGAAACGTATTCATCCTTCGGTTGTGTTAAGATTTTTGCCCCTCATCATGCTGTTGTGTGAGTGGTGAGGTGGCTGACATCTCGTATGCACCAACATGCCAGCTCACACGTGTGCAAGTGGACATGGGTGCTGCATTTTTGTAACTCCACACACATATGGCATGCATCATATGAGCGCAGCAGCAACATCGGCATCATCGACGAAGCATTGCTCGCGACGAAGGAGCCGTGAGAAGCTGGCTGGCACAGGAGAAGATATGCAGGGTCAAGGCTGGAGGTATAGAGCATGGCACAGGGCAAAACAGCCCGTGGCCATGGCCGATGACGAGCCGGCACTTGAGGCCGGCCACTTTACCATGTGGTAGAGTCTCAGCCATGTGGCTGAGTTGTCGAATACAATAGACCTTAGCATGGTGTGTGTTCATATGATCTGAGAGTGTATCCTTAAAGTAGGCCATGTCCTGGATCCAACGCAAGTTGAATCGCAGTAATCGGCCTAGAAATGAGGGAGATATGGCTTGTCAAAGTTGAGTGGTGCAGCCAGCCGGGTTTGGTCGGCTGACCAATCGTCCGTCGGAAAAATGGGTCCGACGGTAAGGAGTTCGACTCCCAGCACGCAGACCAAGGCCAGGGCGTCCCTTGGGGGATGTTGGACCAATATCCCATGGTTCATTGGAGCCATGGGCGCCTCGGAAAGGCGGCATGATGCTTCATTGGCGACCAGGGCGCTTCGGACGCCCGGCACTCACGCTGGTGGTGTGGCAGACGGCTGAATTGCAATGATGCACATGGGAGAGCGTAGCGGGCGCTACGCTGCTCCAAATTGCGCGCGGATTGGTGCGTTGGAAAGCCTGTGACAAGCACTATAACTCGTCAGATCATGTATGTGTCCATTAAGTGACTCAAAACGACGTCATTTCCGTCCGAAGTTCCCCTCCTGCATTCTGCCATGATTCTGCTCATGTGACCTCTCGCATTCGGTGTGGCGATCCAAAGCACACCGTCAGTCAAAACCACCGTTGCTCGCCATGCCTCAAGCTCCCACTCATGTGAGAGCTGCGTACCCGGTTGTGGACAGTCGGGAAGCGATTTCCAACAAAGGGTTATGGGCCCACTTGGGTCACGACCGGTGGCAACGCACGGCTTCCGCGTGCAACGACATGACTGGAGCAGTCACTGCCATGGTGCAAGGTGTGCACATCACGAGCGACAAGTGGAGTCCACGCTGGGCTCCATGCGTGCTCAGGTGGCAGCAGAACGAGGAAGACGGCATGTGGCATGCCGTTGAAGGGTCGGACGTAGCTGCAGCAAGTCCATGCAAGAAGGCGGGTGGCACAAAAATTGACGTGGTCGTCGAAACACCTCTTGATGCGATGCAGCAACAGGCTTGGTTGAGCCATGCCATGAAGCTTTGGTGCAGTGAGATGGGCAGAAATCAGCCATGGTTCCCGTTTGCAGCTGAAGTTGTCAACTCTAACGTCGACTCGCCTCAACCTCTCTAAGGCATCGACAACATCGCAGAGGTGCATTCGCAGCTGATTGAGTCGCACGCTCACCGCTTCGTGCGAGGAGGCGTGCCTCTCTGCTGCAACATGGTGCTACTAGTGGCTTTGCTCAACGGCAAGGCTACTCCTCTCGGTACAGTTGGATCTTGGCAAACGGAATGCTGGACAACATGGGAGCAAGGGACTGCGTCGTCCTCCGTGCACATCGCCCGTCACCACGCTGGAGGCGGGGACAACGGGAGCGAGATGCATCCGCACAGCATCACTGGAGGTGATGCAACTTGGAGAGTCATCGGACGATGTGGCAAAATGGGCCACATGGAGACGTGCGCAGCGGAAGCCGTGGACATCGCCGAGAGCTCTGGAGGAGGACGGCAGACCGGGTCCGCAGTCTACACGCGCCGAGGCTCGATGCTCCTTGTTAAGGAGCAGTGGTCGCTGTTGATTGAGGGCAGCCACGTGGCATGTCGGGGACATGCCAAAACTCCACCAACAACCAGTCTAGAGCAAGTGATGCGGAGCTTGTGGCAGCTGCCGCTCGAAGGCTCTGGAGGTAAGGGTGGTGGAGCGAACAAAAAAATGACATAAGAAAGGGGGAATGATTGACCTCTGTCAACTCCAAGGGAGCAGAAGGTGGGTCTTGAAGGGGAGTCTTCACGGACCTGCTCATGGGGAGATGTGACAGACTGGTGGGTGGTGTGCTGCTGAAGGGGGCAAGGCGCATGCAAAAGGCAAGGGCGGCCTCAGCCTCCACGCTCCATGGTCGCGGCAGGTGCGTCGGCTTCGGGCGCGGCGCCTCCTGGCCAAGGACAAGGGAGCAGAGCTGCATCAACGAGGGATGTAGCAATGAAGCAGTGCAAACTCACAACAGTCCAACAAAGGCGCAAGTCCCTTGGGAAGGGAGCAAGCACATGTACCGGAGGACGGAATCAGGCTCGACGACCCCGAGTGGCAGCAGCAGGTCAGCCGCCGTGACGCCAGATTTGGCGGTGCAAAATGCAGCTGTGGTGAGCAGGACGCAGCAGGTCTGTCAAGCAGGTGGAGCTGGTTCCATCTCCAAAAATGAAGGGGAGCTGCCGGTGCATCATCAACAAAAACATTTGACCACGAAACAGTGGTGGGTAGTCTCCAAGGTGCAGCCGGGTTGGAGCACGCTACGAAGGTGATGGGGGGAGGCTGACACCGGCGCAGGAACTCGCAACCGCAGGTGCACGCGTTGGAAACAGGAGACGACATCAGGTCCAAGGGGCTGCCTTCAACACCGTTGGAGGCACGTGCTTGTAGCAGCAAGAGCAGCCGGCTGCGCCAAAACTGGCAAGAAAGCACTCCACTTTGGGTGGATGTTGCTCGGCTCACGTTGGGTCCAAGTGAAGGCGTGCCGAGGGTGCAAGAAGCAGACAAGGGGGCCTGAGTGGAGCATTGTGGCTCCACAAGCAACGTCAAGCAACAGCAGCATCAAGCAAGGCACATGCTTGTAGGAGCAAGAGACGCCGGCTGCGCCATTCGGTGAGGAAGCAATCCACTAAGGGTGGATGTGGCGAGGCTCACGCTGGGTCCAAGCGGAGACGTTTCATTGGTGCTGATTGTGTGCACGAGAACCATGGAGCAATTTGGTTCCAACAGCAGCGGATGAAGCAGCGACAACAGCGCTGGCCTTTGGCTTCTGCTAGAGAGGAGACTCGCGCGAGGCGGGTGCTCCCAACGCCTCAAAACGGGGAGGCAGGTTACATTGGCAAGCATCGGCAACAAGGCAGCAACACCCGCAGGTCGCCAAGACGCGAATGGATGGCAAAATGGCCATGCCACGCAGCAAGTTGGCTGCAAAGCTGAGGGACCAAGAGGGGTGGCAAGTGCAAGTGGATGCACTAGGCTACATGGGCCAGTGGTCGCACAAGCACAGGGCTGCGGGGGTGCAGGATGCGAAGGCCATGCAACAAGCAAGTGCAGACTCAAAACGCAAAAAGCAAGCTGATGAGTGTTGCACTTGGGCGGCAAGCAAACCTGACGTCCACGAGCGCAGCATATAGGCAGCTAAGGGGCTGCGGTATCCAAGGTGCGGCTCGGCACGGGACGGAAGCAGCCGTAAACTCCACCGGCGGTAAGGCAAGGTGGCAGAGTGGCAGGAGGCCACACTCACGCTCGCAAGCAGCTGGGGAGTAGTGACGGGCTCTACCAAGCAGGGCGCAAATACAGCAGTGGCAGCTGCAAGACAATGCGCCATGAGGCTGATGGGATCAGCTTGAGGGGGAGCCGAGCGGCATGATAGTGCGCGAGGGGGAGATTGTTAAGAATTTTTCCCCTCATCATGCTGTTGTGTGAGTGGTGAGGTGGCTGACATCTCGTCAGCAGCAAGATGCCAGCTGACACATGCGCAAGTGGACATGGGTGCTGCAATTTTATAACACCACACACATATGGCATGCATCATCTGAGCGCAGCAGCAACATCGGCATCATCGACGGAGTATTGCTCGCGACGAAGGCGCCGTGAGAAGCTGGCTGGCACAGGAGAAGATATGCAGGGTCAAGGCTGGAGGTCTAGAGCATGGCACAGGGCAAAACAGCCCGTGGCCATGGCTGATGACGAGGTGGCACTTGAGGCCGGCCACTTCACCATGTGGTAGAGTCTCAGCCATGTGGCTGAGTTATCGAATACAATAGACCTTAACATGGTATGTGTTCATATGATCTGAGAGTGTGTTCTTAAATATGGCGGTGTGCTGGACCCAACGCAAGTTGAATCGCAGTAATCGGCCTAGAAATGAGGGAGATATGGCTTGTCAAAGTTGGGTGGTGCAGCCAGCCGGGTTTGGTCGGCTGACCAATCGTCCGTCGGAAAAATGGGTCCAACGGTAAGGAGTTGGACTCCCAGCACGCAGACCAAGGCCAAGGCGCCCCTTGGGGGATGTTAGACCATTATCCCATGGTTCATTGGAGCCATGGGCGCCTCGGAAAGGCGGCACGATGCTTCATTGGCGACCAGGGCGCTTCGGACGCCTGTCACTCACGCTGGTGGTGTGGCAGACGGCTGAATTGCAATGATGCACATGGGAGAGCGTAGCGGGCGCTACGCTGCTCCGAATCGCGCGTGGTTTGGTGCGTTGGAAAGCCTGTAAGAAGCACTATAACTCGTCAGATCTTGTACGTGTCCATTAAGTGACTCAAAACGACGTCATTTCCGTCCGAAGTTCCCCTCCTGCATTCTGCCATGATTCTGCTCATGTGACCTCTCGCATTCGGTGTGGCGATCCAAAGCGCACCGTCAGTCAAAACCACCATTGCTCGCCATGCCTCAAGCTCCCACTCATGTGAGAGCTGCGTGCCCGGTCGTGGATAGTCGGGAAGCGATTTCCGACAGGTTGGTCACTAAGCACGCTATCCAACCCGTGCCACTACTTGTTGAAGTTCCTCGTACTTGCTAGTTGACAACTAATGTTCCCAACCCATTTTTTCCCCCTCTGACCATGTGTGACTCGTGTTATGAGTTTTCAATATTGACCACACACGGTGAAATTTGTTTGGCCATGTCTAGTGACATATGCCTAATTTGGTTTGACACTTTACATGGTTACCATGCCGTGTCACTACATATTGAAGGTATTTGTGCTTTCTAGTTAATAGTTAGTGTTCCCAAACCATTGTTATCCCCCTTTGACTATCTGTGACTCGTGTTGTGAGTTGTCAACGCTGACCACATGAAGTGGAATTTGTTGGTGATGGTCAGTGACATATGCATACTTTGGTTGGTCAATGTGCATGATAGTCACGCTGTGCCACTACACATTGAAGGTATTTGTACTTGCTAGTCAGTAACTAGTATTCACAAACCATTATCTTCCACCTTGACCATTTGTGACTCGTGTTATGACTTGTCAAAGTTTACCATGCTCAGTGACATTATTTGGTCATGGTATGTGACATATGCCTACTTTGGTTGGTCATCGTGCATGGTATCCACACCGTGCCATAAATTATTGAAGGTCCTTGTGCTTGCTAGTTGATACCTGGTGTTCCCAAAACATTGTCTCCCCGTCTGACCATTTGTGACTCCTATTGTGAGTTGTTAACGCTGACGACACACAGTGGATTTCTTTGGTCAAAGGTAGTACATATGCCTACTTTGGTCGGTCATTGTGCATGGTAGCCACACCGTGCTACTACTGATTGAAGGTCACTGTACTTGCTAGTTGAGAGCTGATATTCCCAGACCATTGTTTCCCCCTCTGACCGTTTGTGACTCGTGTTATGGTTGGTGAATGTTGACCACCCACATTGAAATTCTTTGGTTATGGTCAGTGACATATGCCTAGTTTGGTTGTTTGGTGTCCATAGTAGCCACACCGTGCCACTACGTGTTGAAGTTCTTTGTCCTTTGTAGTCGATACATAGGGTTCCCAAACAACTGTCTCTCCCTCTGACCATTTGTGACTCGTGTTATGCATTGTCTATGTTGACCATACATAGTGGACTTCTTTGGTCATATTGTAGAAATTTACATACCAGGATCTTTTGGAGTCTTCAGAAACAGTACTCTAATAAGTCAACTTTCTCAATTCTCTACTCAACTGTCGGTAATACTCTCTCATACACGTGTTACTACTCTCACACATACAGGGACTCTTGCCTAAATAATGTCACTGATTGTGTAATTTAAGAGGGTGAGCGGAAGGCACAGTTACACGACTCGTCTCACAAGCTTTCCAACGGTACCAAGCTTGCTGAGAATGGTTATACACAGAGGAAGTAATAGCAAATACAAAACTACAACTACTTGTATGTCTGTACTAACTAAGAGCATAAAGGTACAAGTGTTGAGTAGTCCAGTATCCTTGTGTCTTCGGGTTCTTAGCCACAGGATCTGCCGGACACCACTCGATGATCTCCGATCATCGGCAGACCGAGGTTGGCAAATGCCCAGCGCCCGTGGTGCGATGCACGGAGGAGATCGTCCGGATCTACGGTAGCTTCTCATAGTCGCTGATCTCTCAACCGGTTGTCTGGAGATGACGGAAGGACCGCACCTCTTGACTCGGCGACGGCCGCAAGTCTTCCAACTGCCTTTGCACGATTCACGAGCGTATGATCCATCTTTAGAAAGAGCAATGTCGTGCACATGCTCCTGTTCCTCGCCACGTCAGCAGACTCAGAGTGGAGAGGAGCTCATGCTCGCACTCTCGCTTTGTCTGCCAAACCACACACCCAATTTTTCCAAAACCTGTCCAAGTATATCTTTTCCGGTAGAGTCGTTCTGTTAGCTCTCTGGAGCTCCCATAGGATGAGTAGGGAGAGTAGGGCTGCAGATGGATGGATCAGTGGGACGCCTAAAGAGGCCTGCCTACAGCCATACCATGCCCTGCCATATAGGATAGACAGGAGGGTCGAGAGAGAGAGATGGGGATCTCTCTCTCTTGGCCCTCTTGTTTTTCCTTTTGTTGATGTTGTGCCGAGCCCAGTAGATCAGTAGATGAAGAGGATCGGACGGTTGTCCTTTTTTCAACATCCCCCCCCCCTTGTCAATCTAGTACTGATGAAGTTGGAGGCGACAAGTGGAAAAGAAAAGAAACCCCCCGGGAGAAGGAAGCCGGTAGGATGGGGTTGACGGAGAAAAAGAGGATAGGGCGAGGCACGAGAATGCGCGGTAAGAGAATTCCCCCCACCCCGGGTGAGTCCAGCCTCGCGGAGAGAGAAAAAAAAAAGAGAGAACTAGAGCAGAAAGATGCGGAGTGTACAGTGTGCCGGAGGGAACTTTGTAGCCCCGGCAACACCCTGACGGCTGAGAATTAACTCGATCCCCAATTGTACACCCCGCACGGTCGAGAAGGAGCGGGCTCCCTCCCCCGCATCCGGCCCGCAGGGTGAGCCCGACATCGGCGGCCTACCCATGGGGGTCTGAGAGAGAAGACAGACAGAACATTATATACACGGAGAGAAAATGCAGTTTGGAGCGGCATGGTTCTGGCAGTGAGCAGGCCAGGGGGAGAGGGCGTTATCGTGTTGCAAGGAGCGAAGCGCAAGAGGGACGAAGGAAAAGAGAATGCAGTGAGGGAGAGGATAGCGGCAGGCAGAAGCAAAGAAGGGTGGGGAAAATGGCCGTGCGCCACCCGCGTCCGTGCCAACGCCTCATGTGGGGGACATGGAAAACGGGAAGCGACGACGGTTCCACCGAGAGCACTCTCCGTCCGTTCCAGTGCCTCATATGGGAGGAACGGAAGGAGAGCACCGGGGACAAAACGACAGCGGGAGGAGAAGCGGGAGAGAGAGAAAAGAAGTGCCAAGGAGAGACAGGACGAGGAGAGAAGACCCATGCAAGTGCAGAGATGAGCATGACGATCGGCAGAGAGGGCTTTGGTGAAGATGTCAGCAGTTTAGTCGACGGTAGGAAGGTAGTGCATGACGACCTCACCCTCTACAACAACGTTGCGAACATAATGGTACTGTCAACGAACATGCTTGGTGCGGTCATGAAGAACTGGGTCCTCGGAGAGAGCGATAGCCCCTTCGTTATCACAATGGATGGGCGTGAGCTCGAGTGGGTCGAAGCCGAGCTTGCTCAGAAGCATACGAAGCCAGACCGCTTCTCTTGTGCATTCGCTCTCGGCAATGTACTCAGCTTCCGTTGAGGAGAGGGCGACCACAGATTGATTCTTGCTACGCCAGCTGAGGGATCCACCATTGAGGAGGAAGACATATCCAGAGGTGGAGCGGCTGGTGGTGTGATCACCAGAGAGATGGGCATCGCAGAATCCCTGGAGAACATTGTTGCCAGAGGAGTAACGAATCCCATGGGAAGCGGATCCACAAAGGTAGCGGATGCTACGCTTGGCGGCCACAACGTGAGCAGCAGTGGGGCACTGACAGCCTTGACTGCGGAGGTCAACAGCAAATGAGAGATCAGGTCTGGTAGCCACGGAAGAGTACATCAGAGAGCCCACCATGCGCGGAAAAGCTTGGACATATGCTGAGGAAGCCAAGGGTGTGACGGTGGTGACTGGTTTCGCAAGGCCATGGTCCTTGGAGAGTGGTGTAGGTTGAGAAGTGGATGCTCCGAGTCCAAATGTATCAGCCACACCTTCAGCGTAAGTAGCCTGAGTGAGGGTGACGTGACCGTGCAGGAAGTCATGGGTGATTTGAGTTCCAAGGTAGTATTTGAGAGGCCCCATATCAGTCATCTCAAAGCGGCAAGAAAGCTGCTGTTTGATATTATCCAGAATAGAGAGTGATGGTCCGAACAGAATTAGGTAGTCCACGTAGAGGATGACGCGGAGTAGGCTGGATCCTCCAAGAACGTACACGGAGTGATCAGAGTGTAGACGTTGGAGACCTTGGACCAGGAAGAATTTGTGGGTCTTGAGATTCCACTTGTGTGCAGCTTGCTTGAGGCCATATAAAGACTTGTTGAGTTTGCAGACATAGTCGGGGTGATCCGGTGACTCAAAACCTTCTGGTTGGGTCATGTAGATGACTTCCTTAAGGTTACCATTGAGGAAGGCCCAGGTTTTGATTTCTTCGACAGCATCAGATTTGATACGGAGAATCCGAGTCCAACCCATGTGTGAGTAATCATCCAGAATGACAAGGAAATAGTGCTTGTTGGAGATGGAGCCTTCCTTGATATAGCACAGATCCAAGTGAACGAGTTCCGGGCACGCATGGATTCCATGTGACGGGAGTGTTTGAAAAGACGCTCGATGTTGTTTGCCTGTGATGCAGCCACTGCACATGGGTGCTTCTTTGTGTTACACCAGGCTGTCCGAGAGATCATGAGCAACTGAATCTGCGGCCATTTTTGTCATAGTTGAATAGCTAACATGTGCCAGTCGCTTGTGCCAAAGTTCCGCTGGGTTTGCCACAGATGTCTTTGTCGGTGTAGGAGCAGAAGCCACAAAGGCCATCTGTTGCATTGCTAAATGTCTTGATGGCTCACTTGTGTCAAGGATAGTCATGTTTCCCATCCATGTAGCAAGGGCTGACAGTTGGGATGCTTGGTTGTACACCTTGCAGTTCTTGTCAGTATCAAACACTACTTTAAAGAAGTAGAGAGATTGGCATCGCAGAATCCCTGGAGAACATTGTTGCCAGAGGAGTAACAAATCGCATGGGAAGTGGATCCACAAAGGTAGCGAATGCTGCGCTTGGCTGCCACGATGTGAGAAGCAGTGGGGCGCTGACAGCCTTGACTGAGGAGGCCAATAGCAAATGAGAGATCAGGTCTGGTAGCCACGGAAGAGTACATCAGAGAGCCCACCATGCGCGGAAAAGCTTGGACATCTGCTGAGGAAGCCAAGGGTGTGACAATGGTGACTGGTTTTGCCAGGCCATGGTCCTTGGAGAGTGGTGTAGGTTGAGAAGTGGATGCTCCAAGTTCAAATTTGTTAGCCACACGTTGAGCGTAAGTAACCTGAGCGAGGGTGACGTGACCGTGCAGGAAGTCATGGGTGATTTGAATCCCAAGGTAGTATTTGAGAGGCCCCATATCAGTCATCTCAAAGCGGCAAGAAAGCTGCTGTTTGAGAGTATCCAGAACAGAGAGTGATGGTCCAAACAGAATTCGGTCGTCCACGTAGAGGATGACGCCGAGTAGGTTGGATCCTCCACGAACGTACACAGAGTGATCATAGTGCAGACGTTGGAGACCTTGGACCAGGAAGAATTCATGGAGTCCACAAAGTCCACTGTCGCGGAGCTTGCTTGAGGCCATATAAAGACTTGTTGAGTTTGCAGACATAGTTGTGGTCATCCGGTGACTCAAAACCTTCTGGTTGGGTCATGTAGATGACTTCCTTAAGATCACCATTGAGGAAGGCACTCTTCACATCCATCTGATGGAGATGCCACTTGTTGTTGGCGGCCAAAGAGAGAATCACCCTGATGGATGAATACTTGGCTACTGGTGCAAAAGTGTCTTGGGAGTTGACTCCAAGAACTTGACTGAAACCGCACGTGACAAGACGTGCCTTGTGACGGTCAGGTGTACCTGCACTGGTCAGCTTTGGCTTGAACACCCACTTACACATGACAATGGGTGTGTTGGGTGGTCGAGGGACCAGATCCCATGTGTGTTGTTTTTGAGGCTGAGAAATGTCCTCTTGAGCTGCTTGGCGCCATAGGTCTGCGTCTGGAGGACGCATAGCATCTTTGAAGCTGGTGGGGTCCACCACTTGTGTGAGTAGTGTCGTGTGGTCAAGGTCGTCGTCTGCAGAAAGCTCGGTTGTAGAAAAAATCCAAGTTGAAGAAACGTCGGGGGTCTGGTAAGTCTGGCCGATCGCCGTAGTCCTGACTGTGACAGGGTGTGGGAGGTCATATTCAGTGACGTGTGCATCATTTGGTTGGTCACTTTGAACGCTAGCCACACCGTGCCACTACTTGTTGAAAATCTTTCTACTTGCTAGTTGATAACTAGTGCTCCCAACCCATGGTTTCCCCCACTGACCATTTGTGAGTTGTGTTACGAGTTTTCAACGTTGACCACACACTGTGAAATCCGTTTGGTCATGGTTTATGACATATGCCTACTTTGGTTTGTCAGTGTACATGGTTACCATGCCGTGTCATTACATATCAAAGGTCTTTGTGCTTTCTTATAGACAGCTAGTGTTCCCAAACCATTGTTAGCCCCTTCTGACTATCTGTGACTCGTGTTGTTAGTTGTAAACGTTGACCACATGAAGTGAAATTATTTATTCATGGTCAGTGACATATGCATACTTTGGTTGGTCACTGTGCATTGTAACCACACTGTGCCACTACATGTTGAAGGTATGTGTACTTGCCAGTCGATAACTAGTATTCACGGACCATTGTCTTCCACCCTGACCATTTGTGACTCGTGTTATGAGTTGTCAAAGTTTACCTCACTTAGTGACATTATTTGGTCATGGTCAGTGACATATGCCTACTTTGGTTGGACATCCTGCATGGTATCCACACCGTGCCACAACGTATTGAAGCTCCTCGTGCTTGCTATTTGATACTTTGTGTTCCCATTGCTTCTCCCTCTTACCAGTTGTGACTCGTATTATGAGTTGTCAACGTTGGCCGCACACAGCGGATTTCTTTGGTCAAAGGCAGTACATATGCCTACTTTGGTCGGTCATTGTGCATGGTACCCACACCGTGCTACTACTGACTGAAGGTCGTTGTACTTGCTAGTTGAGAACTGATATTCCCATGGCATTGTTTCCACCCCTGACTGTTTGTGACTCGTGTTATGGCTGGTCAACGTTGACCACCCATATTGAAATTCTCTGGTCATGATCATTGACATATGCCTAGTTTGGTTGTTTGGTGTGCATATTAGCCACACCGTGCCACTACGCATCGAAGTTCTTTGTCCTTTCTAGTCGAGGCATAGGGTTCCTAAACCATTATCTCTCCATCTGACCATATGTGACTCGTGTTATAAGTTGTCCATGTTGACCACACATAGTGGATAACCCTGTGGTCCACGAGTCACAAACGGCCAGAGGGGGAAACAATGGTCTGGGAATATCAGCTCTCAACTAGCAAGTACTGCGACCTTCAATCAGTATAAGCACAGTGTGGCTACCATGCACAATGACCACCCAAAGTAGGCATATGTACTGCCTTTGATCAAAGAAATCCGATGTGTTAGACAGCGTGAACAACTCATAATACGAGTCACAAATGGTCAGAGCGGGAAACAATGTGTTAGGAACACTAGTTATCAACCAACAAGTACAAAGATCTTCAACAAGTAGTGGACCGGTGTGGTTAGCATGCACAGAGACCAACCAAAAGGATGAATACGTCGCAGACTATGACCGAAGAAGTCCACTATGTGTGGTCAACATTGACAACTCATAACACGAGTCACGAATTGTCACAGGCAGAGACAACGGTTTGGGAGCCCTATGCATGGACTAGAAAGGACAAATAACTTCAATACGTAGTGGCCCGGTGTGGCTAATATGCACACACAACATCCAAACTAGGCATATGTCACCAACCATGACCAAAGAATTTCAATATGGGTGGTTGACCAACCATAACACGAGTCACAAATGGTCATAGGAGGAAACAATGGTTTGGGAATATCAGTTCTCAACTAGCAAGAACAACGACCTTCAGTCAGCAGTGGCACGGTGTGGCTACCATGCACAATGACCAACCAAAGTAGGCATATGTACTGCATTTGACGAAGGAAATCCGTTGTGTCTGGTCAACATCGACAACTCATAATAGGAGTCACAAATGGTCAGAGGGGGAGACAATGGTTTGCGAACACCAAGTATCAACTAGCAAGCACAAGGACCTTCAAAACTTCATGGCACAGTGTGGATACCATGCACGATGACCAACCAAAGTAGGCATATGCCACTGACCATGACCAAATAATGTCACTAAGTGTGGTAAACGTTGACAACTCATAACACGAGTTACAAATGGTCAGGGTGGAAGATAATGGTTTATGAATACTAGTTATCAACTAGCAAGTACAAATACCTTCAATATGTAGTGGCACAGTGTGGCTACAATGCACAGTGACCAACCAAAGGATGCAGATGTCACTGACCATGAACAAATAATTTCACTCCATGTGGTCAACATGTACAATTCACAACACGAGTCACACATAGTCAGAGGGGGCTAGCAATGGTTTGGGAACACTAGTTGTCAACAAGAAAGCACAAAGACCTTCAATACGTAATGAAACAGCGTGGTAACCATGTAGAGTGACAAACCAAAGTAGGCATATGTCACAAACCATGACCAAACGGATTTCACAGTGTGTGGTCAATGTTGAAAACTCATAACACGAGTCACAGATGGTCAGTGGAAAAACCATGTGTTGGGAACACTAGTTATCAAGTAGCAAGTAGAAAGATTTTCAACACGTAGTGGCAGGGTGTGGCTAGCATGCACAGTGACCAACCAAATGATGCACACGTCACTGACTACGACCGAAGAAGTCCACATGGTCAACATTGACAACCCATAACACGAGTCACAACTGGTCAGAGGGAGAGACAATGGTTTGGGAACCCTATGTATCGGCTAGAAAGGACAAAAACGTTCAGTACGTAGTGGCACGGTGTGGCTACTATGCACACCAAACAACCAAACAAGGCATATGTCACTGCCCATGATGAAAGAATTTCAATATGGGTGGTCAACATTCACCAATCATAACACGAGTCACAAACGGTCAGAGGGGGGAACAATGGTCTGTGAATATCAGTTCTCAACTAGGAAGTATAGAGACCTTCAATCAGTATAAGCATGGTGGGGCTACCATGCACAATGCCCGACCAAAGTAGGCATATGTACTACCTTTTACCAAAGAAGTCCGCTGTGTGTGGTCAGCGTTGACAACTCATAATAGGAGTCACAAATGGTCAGAGCAGGAGACAATGGTTTGGGAACACCGGGTATCAACTAGCAAGCACAAGGACCTTCAATACGTTGTGGCACGGTATGGATACCATGCACGATGACCAACCAAAGTAGGCATATGTCAGTGACCATGACCAAATAATGTCATTAAGTGTGGTAACATTTGACAAATCATAACACGAGTCACAAATGGTCAGAGTGGAAGACAATGGTTTGTGAATACTAGTAATCGAGTAGCGAGTACAACTACCTTCAATATGTAATGGCACAGCGTGGCTACCATGCACAATGACCAGCCAAAGTATACATATGTCACTGACCATGACCAACGAATTTCACTTCATGTGGTCAGCGTTGAAAGCTCACAACACGAGTCACAGATAGTCGAAGGGGGGTTACATTGGTTTGGGAACACTAGCTATTGACTATAAAGCACAAATACCTTCAATACGTAGTAACACGGTGTGGTAACTATGTATAGTGACAACCCAAAGTAGGCATATGTCACTAACCGAGACCAAATGAATTTCACAGTGTGTGGTCAACGTTGAACACTCATCACACGAGTCACAGATGGTCAGAGCAGGAAGCAATGTGTTAGGAACACTAGTTATCAACCAGCAAGTACGAAGATCTTCAACAAGTAGTAGAACGGTGTGGTTAGCGTGCACAATGACCAACCAGAAGGATGAATACGTCGGAGACTATGACCGAAGAAGTCCACTATGTGTGGTCAACATAGAAAACTCATAACACAAGTCACGAATTGTCACAGGCAGAGACAACGGTTTGGGAACCCTATGCAGGGACTAGAAAGGACAAATCACTTCAATACGTAGTGGCACGGTGTGGCTTATATGCACACACAACATCCAAACTAGGCATATGTCACCAACCATGACCAAAGAATTTAAATATGGTTGGTTGACCAGCCATAACACGAGTCACACACGGTCAGAGGAGGAAACAATGGTTTGGGAATATCATTTCTCAACTAGCAAGAACAACAACCTGCAGTCAGTACTGGCACGGTGTGGCTACCATGCACAATGACCGACCAAAGTAGGCATATGTACTGCATTTGACGAAGGAAATCTGTTGTGTCTGGTCAACATCGACAACTTATAATAGGAGTCACAAATGGTCAGAGGGGGGGACAATGGTTTGGGAATACCAAGTATCAACTAGCAAGCACAAGGACCTTGAACACGTTGTGGCACAGTGTGGATACCATGCACGATGACCAACCAAAGTAGGCATATGCCACTGACCATGACCAAAAAATGTCACTAAGTGCGGTAAACTTTGACAACTCATAACACGAGTCACAAATGGTCAAGGTGGAAGATAATGGTTTGTGAATACTAGTTATCAACTAGCAAGTACAAATACCTTCAATCTGTAGTGGCAAAGTGTGGCTACAATGCACGGTGACTACCCAAAGTATGCAGATGTCACTGGCCATGAACAAATAATTTATCTCGATGTGGTCAACATGTACAATTCACAACACGAGTCACAGATAGTCAGAGGGGGCTAACAATGGGTTGGGAACACTAGCTGTCAACAAGAAAGCACAAAGACCTTCTATACGTAATAACACGGCGTGGTAACCACGTAAAGTGACAAACCAAAGTAGGCATATGTCACAAACCATGACCAAACAGATATCACTGTATGTGGTTAATGTTGATAAATCATAACACAAGTCACAAACGGTCAGAGGGGGAAACAATTGTCTGTGAATATCAGTTATCAACTAGGAAGTACAGAGACCTTCAATCAGTATAAGCACGGTGTGGCTACCATGCACAATGACCGACCAAAGTAGGCATATGTACTACCTTTGAATGAAGAAGCCCGCTGTGTGTGGTCAGCGTTGACAACTCATAAAAGGAGTCACAAATGGTCAGAGCAGGAGACAATGGTTTGGGAACACCGGGTATCAACTAGCAAGCACAAGGACCTTCAATACGTTGTGGCACGGTATGGATACCATGCACGATGACCAACCGAAGTAGGCATATGTCAGTGACCATGACCAAATAATGTCATTAAGTGTGGTAACCTTTGACAAATCATAACACGAGTCACAAATGGTCAGAGTGGAAGACAATTGTTTGTGAACACTAGTCATCGAATAGCGAGTACAACTACCTTCAATATGTAATGGCACAGCGTGGCTACCATGCACAGTGACCAACCAAAGTATACATATGTCACTGACCATGACCAACGAATTTCACTTCATGTGGTCAGCGTTGAAAGCTCACAACATGAGTCACACATAGTCAAAGGGGGGTTACATTGGTTTGGGAACACTAGCTATTGACTAGAAAGTACATATACCTTCAATACGTAGTAACACGGCGTGGTAACTATGTACAGTGACAACCCAAAGCAGGCATATATCACTAACCGTGACCAAACGAATTTCACAGTGTGTGGTCAACGTTGAACACTCATCACACGAGTCACAAATGGTCAGAGCGGGAAACAATGTGTTAGGAACACTAGTTATCAACCAGCAAGTACGAAGATCTTGAACAAGTAGTGGAACTTTGTGGTTAGCGTGCACAGTGACCAATCAAAAGGATGAATACGTCGCTAGCTATGACCGAAGAAGTCCACTATATGTGGTCAACATTGACAACTCATAACACGAGTCACGAATTGTCACAGGCAGAGACAACGGTTTGGGAAATATATGCATGGACTAGAAGGGACAAATAACCTCAATACGTAGTGGCACGGTGTGGCTAATATGCACCCATGATATCCAAACTAGGCATATGTCACCAACCATGACCAGAGAATTTCAATATGGGTGGTTGACCAACCATAACACGAGTCACAGCCGGTCAGAGGAGGAAACAATGGTTTGGGAATATCAGTTCTTATCTATCAAGAACAAAGATCTTCAGTCAGTAGTGGCACGATGTGGCTACCATGCACAATGCTCCACCAAAGTAGGCATATGTACTGCATTTTACGAAGGAAATCCGTTGTGTCTGGTCAACATCGACAACTCATAGTAGGAGTCACAAATGGTCACAGGGGGGGGGGGACAATGGTTTGGGAACACCAAGTATCAACTAGCAAGCACAAGGACCTTCAATACGTTGTGGCACATTGTAAATACCATGCACGATGACCAACCGAAGTAGGCATATGCCACTGACCATGACCAAATAATGTCACTAAGTGTGGTAAAATTTGACAACTCATAACACGAGTCACAAATGGTCAGGGTGGAAGATGATGGTTTATGAATAATAGTTATCAACTAGCAAGTACAAATACCTTCAAGATGTAGTGGCACAGTGTGGCTACAATGCACAGTGACCAACCAAAGTATGCAGATGTCACTGACCATGAACAAACAACTTCACTCCATGTGGTCAACATGTACAATTTACAGCACGAGTCACATATAGTCAGAGGGGGCTAACAATGGTTTGGGAACACTAGCTGTCAACAAGAAAGCACAACGACCTTCAATACGTAATGACACGGCGTGGTAACCATGTAAAGTGACAAACCAGAGTAGGCATATGTCACAAACCATGACCAAACGGATTTCACAGTGTGTGGTCAATGTTGAAACTCATAACACGAGTCACAAATGGTCAATGGCGGAAACCATGGGTCGGAAACACTAGTTATCAAATAGCAAGTAGGAGGATTTTCAACAAGTAGTGGCACGGTGTGGCTAGTGTGCACAGTGACCAACCAAAGGATGCACACCTCACTGACCATGACCGAAGAAGTCCACTATGTATGGTCAACATTGACAACTCATAACACGAGTCACAAATGGTCAGAGGGGGAAACAATGGTCTAGGAATCAGCTCTTAACTAGCAAGTACAGCAACCTTCAATCAGTATCAGCAGGGTGTGGCTACCATGCACAATGACCGCCCAAAGTAGGCATATGTACTGCCTTTGACCAAAGAAATCCACTGTGTGGAGACAGCGTTGACAACTCATACAACGAATCACAAATGGTCAGAGGGGGAAAGAATGATCTGGGAACATCAGGTATCAACTAGCAAGCACAAGGACCTTCAACAAGTCGTGGCACGGTGTGGATGCCATGCACGATGACCAACCAAAGTAGACATATTTCACTGACCATGATCAAATAATGTCACCAAGTGTGGTAAACTTTGAACGCTCATAACACAAGTCACAAATGGTCAGAGTGGAAGACAATGGTTCCTGAATACTACTTATCGAGTAGCAAGTACAAAAACCTTCAGTATATTGTGGCACAGCGTGGCTACCATGCATAGTGACCAGCCAAACTATGCATATGTCACTAACCATGACCAACAAATTCCACTTCATGTGGTTAGCGCTGACAACTCACAACACGAGTCACAGATAGTCAACGGGGGGTAACAATGGTTTGGGAATACTAGCTATGAATTAGAAAGCACAAATACATTTAATATGTAGTGACACGGCGTGGTAACCATGTACAGTGATAAAACCAAATTAGGCATATGTCACTAACCATGACCAAACGAATTTCACAGTATGTGGTCAATATTGAAAATCATAACACGAGTCACACATGGTAACAGGGGGAAAAGATGGGTTGAAAACACTAGTTGTCAACTAGCAAGTACAAAGAAATTCAACAAGTAGTGGCACGGTTTGGCTCGCGTGCACGGTGACCGACCAAAGGATGAATACGTCACTCAATATGACCGAAGAAATCCACTATGTGTGGTCAACATTGACAACTCATAAGACAAGTCACAAATGGTCAGAGGGAGAGACAATGGTTTGGGAACCCTATGCATGGACTAGAAAGGACAGATAACTTCAACACGTAGTGGCACGGTGTGGCTACTATGCACACCAAACAACCAAACTAGGCATATGTCACTGACCATGACCAACGAATTTCAATGGGTGGTCAACGTTCACCAACCATAACAGTAGTCACAAATGGTCAGAGGGGGAAACAATGGTCCGGGAATATCAGTTCTCAACTAGCAAGTACAACACCCTTCAATCAGTAGTAGCACGGTGTGGCTACCATGCACAATGACCGACCAAACTAGGCATATGTACTGCCTTTCACCAAAGAAGTCCGCTGTGTGTAGTCAACGTTGACAACTCATAATACGAGTCACAAATAGTCATAGGGGAAAACAATTGTTTGGGAACACCAGGTATCAACTAGCAAGCACAATGACCTTCAATACGTTGTGGCACGGTGTGGATACCATGCACGATGACCAACCAAGGTATGCATGTGTCATTGACCATGACCAAAGAGTGTCACAATGTGTGGTGAACTTTGACAGCTCATAACACGAGTCACAAATGGTCAAAGTGGAAGGTAATGGTTTCTAAATACTAGTTATCGACTAGCAAGTACAAATACCTCCAATATGTAGTGGCACAATGTTGCTATAATGCACAGTGACCAACCAAAGTATGCATATGTCACTGACCATGACCAAAGAATTTCACTTCATGTGGTCAATGTTGACAACTCACAACACAAGTCACATATATTCAGAGGGGCTAACAACGGTTTGGGAACACTAGCTATCAACAAGAAATCACAAAGACTTTTGATACGTAGTGACACGGCGTGGTAACCATGCACAGTGACAAACCAAAGTAGGCATATGTCACAAACCATGACCAAACGGATTTCAGTGTGTGTGGTCAACGTTGAAAACTCATGACACGAGTCACAAATGGTCAGTGGGGGAAACCACGGATTGGGAACACTATTTATCAACAAGCAAGTAGAAAGATTTTCAACAAGTAGTGGCACGGTGTGGCTAGGGTGCACAGTGACCAACCAAAGAACGCACACGTCACTGACTATGACCGAAGAAGTCCACTATGTATGGTCGACATTGACAACTCATAACACGAGTCACAAATGGTCAGAGGTAGACAATGGTTTAGGAACCATATGTATCGACTGGAACGGACAAAGAACTTCAATACGTAGCGGCACGGTGTGGCTACTATGCACACCAAACAACCAAACTAGGCATATGTCACCGACCATGATGAAAGAATTTCAATATGGGTGGTCAACATTCACCAATCATAACACGAGTCACAAACGGTCAGAGGGGGAAACAATGGTCTGTGAATACCAGCTCTCAACTAGCAAGTACATCGACCTTCAAACAGTATAAGCACGGTGTGGCTACCATGCACAATGACCGACCAAAGTAGGCATATGTACTACGTTTGACCGAAGAAATCGTTGTGTGTGGTCAGCGTTGACGACTCATAGTAGGAGTCACAAATGGTCAGAGGGGGAGACAATGGCTTAAGAACACCAGGTAGCAACTAGCAAGCACAAGAACCTTCAATAAGTTGTGGCACGGTGTGGATACCATGCACGATGACCAACCAAAGTAGGCATATGTCACTGACCATGATCAAATGATGTCACTATGTGTGGTAAACTTTGACAACTCATAACACGAGTCACAAATGGTCAGGGTGGAAGATAATGGTTTGTGAATACTAGTTATCGACCAGCAAGTACAAATACCTTCAATATGTAGTGGCACATCGTGGCTACCATGCACATTGACCAACCAAAGTTTGCATATGTCACTGACAATGACCAACAAATTTCACTTCATGTGGTCAGCGTTGACAACTCACAACACGAGTCACTGATAGGGAGAGGGGGGTAACAATGGTTTGGGAATACTAGCTATCAACTAGAAAGCACAACGACCTTCAATACGTAGTGACACGGCGTGGTAACCACGTACGGTGACAAACCGAACTACGCATATGTCACTAACCAAGACCAAAGAATTTCAACATGAGTGGTCAACGTTCACAACCCATAACATGAGTCACAAATGGTAAGAGGGGGAAAACATGGTTTCAAAACACTATGTATCTTCTAGCAAGTACAAAGATTTTTTGTATGTATTGGTACGGTGTGGCTACCATGCACAATGACCTATCCAAGCAGGCATACATCACTGCTCATGACCAAAGAATTTAGTGTGTGTGGTCAACGTTCACAACTCATAATACAAGTCAAGAATGGACAGAGGGAGAAACAATGGTTTGGGAATAGTTGGTATCGACTAGCAAGTACAAAGACCTTTGATAAGTGGTGGCACGGTGTGGCTATTTTGCACAATGACCAACCAAAGTATGCTTGTATCACAGAATATCATAAAAAGAGTTTCACTGTGTGTAGTCAACTTTCCTTCTTACGGCTGGTCAATCAGAGCAATGGTTGAGAGGTTATTCAAGCTCGAAGTTGCAACATTTGAAATTCCGTCTGCGTCAAATGTTTATGATTAAACTAACTTTGTTATCATTCATACCTTTCAAAACTACCCTATAATCTTACATCCCCATATTTTATTCCCTTCATCCATAGGAACCCTTATAGTGTCAGTTGGACATCATATGAACACCATGTGAGTTGGCCTAGTACTTGTAGAGTTAGATTCTGGAGCGGTAGGTCCTGGGTTTTAATCTTTGTACACGCAATATAGAGTAGGCTCGCCACCTGGAAGGGGGGGGGGGGGCGGCCGTGTTGTGATACCTCAACTCTACCTTCGAGCCTAAGCCGTTGAGGGGTAGGGGGGTGTCATAGTGTGGTCGCAAATCTGTCCTCCAGGTCGTCCACGGAACATCCCTCTATGGGTATGGGAGGGAGTATTCCAGTGAAGGCACCTACGCATAACAAATCAACAAAAACCAACATGGTGTCAAAGGGAGAACCCTTTTGCTATTTATTGACTAGCAAGTACAACGAATTTCAACATGTAGTGTAATGGTGCGGCTACCATACACAATGACCAACCAGACTAGGCATGTGCCACTTACCATGACCAAATAAGTTTACTATGTGTGGTCAACATTCACAACCCATAATATGGGTCACTAATTGTCAGATGGGGAAGCATTGGTTTGGGAAAACATACCAACTAGCGAGTACATCAACATTCAGTCAGTAGTAGCACGGTGTGGCTACCATGCACAATGACCGACCAAAGAAGGGATATGTACTGCCTTTCAGCAAAGAAATCCACTGTGTGTGGTCAACGTTGACAACTCATAATACGAGTCACAAATGGTCAGAGGGGAAAACAATGGTTTGGGAACACAAAGAATCAAATAGCAAGCACAATGAACTTCTGTACGTTGTGGCACAGTGTGGGTACCATGCACGATGACCAACCAAAGTAGGCATATGTCACTGACCATGACCAAATAATGTCTCTAAGTGTGGTAAACGTTGACAGCTCATAACACAAGTCACAAATGGTCAGAGTGGAAGACAATGGTTCCTGAATACTAGTTATCAAGTAGCAAGTACAAATACCTTCAATATGTTGTGGCACAACGTGGCTACCATGCACAGTGACCAACCAAAGTATGCATATGTCACTGACCATGACCAACGAATTCCACTTCATGTGGTCAGCCCCGACAGCTCACAACACGAGTCACATATAGTCAAAGGGGGTTAACAATGGTTTGGGAACACTAGCTATTAACTAGAAAGCACAAATACCTTTAACATGTAGTGACACGGCGTGGTAACCATGTACAGTGACAACCCAAATTAGGCATATGTCACTAACCACGACCAAACAAATTTCACAGTGTGTGGTCAATATTGAAAACTCATAACACAAGTCTCAAATGGTCAGAGGGGGAAAATGGGTTGGGAACACTAGTTGTCAACTAGCAAGTATGAAGAAATTCAACAAGTAGAAGCACGGTTTGGCTAGGGTGCACAGTGACCAACCAACTGATGAATACGTCACTGACTATGACTGAAGAAATCCAGTATGCGTGGTCAACATTAACAACTCATAACACGAGTCACAAATGGTCAGAGGGAGAGACAATAGTTTGGGAACCCTATGCATGGACTACAAAAGGACAAATAACTTCAATACGTAGTGGCTCGGTGTGGCTACTATGCACACCAAACAACCAAACTAGGCATATGTCACTGACCATGACCAAAGAATTTCAATATGGGTGGTCAACGTTCACCAACCATAACACGAGTCACAAACGGTCAGAGGGGGAAACAATGGTCCGGGAGTATCAGTTCTCAACTAGCAAGTACAATGCCCTTCAGTCAGTAGGAGCACGGTGTGGCTACCATGCACAATGACCGGCCAAACTTGGCATATGTACTGCCTTTGACCAAAGAAATCTGCTGTGTGGGGTCAACGTTGACTACTCATAATACGAGTCACAAATAGTCAGAGGGGGAAACAATTTTTTGGGAACACCAGGTATCAACTAGCAAGCACAATGACCTTCAATACGTCGTGGCACGGCGTGGATACCATGCACGATGACCAACCAAGGTATGCATATGTCACTGACCATGACCAAAGAATGTCACCGTGTGTGGTAAACGTTGACAGCTCATAACACGAGTCACAAATTATCAGAGTGGAATATAATGGTTTCTAAATACTAGTTGTCGACGAGCAAGTACAAATACCTTCAATATGTAGTGGCACAGTGTGGCTACAATGCACAGTGACCAACCAAAGTATGCATGTATCACTGACCATGACCAAATAGTTTCATTTCATGTGGTCAATGTTGACAACTCACAACACGAGTCACAAATATTCAGAGGGGCTAACAACGGTTTGGGAACACTAGCTATCAACAAGAAAGCACAAAGACTTTTGATACGTAGTGACACGGCGTGGTAACCATGTACACGTACAAACCAAAGTAGGCATATGTCACTAACCATGACCGAACCGATTTCACAGTGTGTGGTCAACGTTGAAAACTCATAACACGATTCACGAATGGTCAGTTGGGGAAACCACGGGGGGGGGGGGGGGTTGTCATTATGCGGTTGCAAATCTGTCCTCCAGGTCGTCCACGGAACATCCCTCTAGGGGGGTGGGAGGGAGTATTGCAATGAAAGCACGTACGCGTAACAAATCAACCAAAACCGACCTGGTGTCAAAGGGAGAAACCTTTTTCTATTTAATGACTAGCAAGTACAAACATTTTCAACAAGTAGTGGAACGGTGTGGCTACCATGCACAATGACCAACCAGATTAGGCATGTGCCACTTACCATGACCAAATAATTTTACTATGTGTGGTCAGCGTTGACAACCTTTAATATGGGTCACGATTTGTCAGAGGGGGAAACAATGGTTTGGGAATACTAGGTACCAACTAGCAAGTACAACGACATTCACTCACTAGTAGCACGGTGTGGCTACCATGCACAATGACCGACCAAAGTAGGCATATGTACTGCCTTTGAGCAAAGAAATCCACTGTGTGTGGTCAACGCTGACAACTCATAATACGAGTCACAAATGGTCAGAGGGCAAAGCAATGGTTTGGGAACACCAAGAATCAAATAGCAATCACAAGGACCTTCAATACGTTGTGGCACGCTGTGGATACCATGCACGGTGACCAACCAAAGTAGGCGTATGTCACTAACCATGACCAAATAATGTCACTAGGTGTGGAAAACTTTGACAACTCATAACACGAGTCATAAATGGTCAGCGTGGAAGACAATGGTTTGTGAATACTAGTTATTGACTAGCAAGTACAAATACCTTCAATAAGTAGTGGCACAATGTGGCTACGATGCACAGTGACCAACCAAAGTATGCATATGTCACTGACCATGAACAAAGAATTTCACTTCATGTGGTGAACACTTACATCTCACAACACAAGTCACAGATAGTCAGAGGGGGCTAACAATGGTTTGGGAACACTAGCTGTCAACAAGAAAGCACAAAGCCATTCAAAACGCAATGACACGGTGTGGTGACCATGTACAGTGACAAACCAAAGTAGGCATATGTCACAAACCATGACCAAACGGATTTCACAGTGTGTGGTCAACGTTGAAAACTCATAATACGAGTCACAAATGGTCAATGGGGAAAACCATGGGTTGGGAACAATAGTTATGAACTTGCAAGTAGAAAGATCTCCAACAAGTATTGGCACGGTGTGGCTAGCGTGCACAGTGACCAACCAAAGGATGCACACGTCACTGACTATGACCAAAGAAGTCCACTATGTATTGTCAACATTGACAACTCATAACACGAGTCACAAATGGTCAGAGGGAGAGACAATGGTTTGGGAACCCTATGTATTGGCTAGAAAGGACAAAGAACTTCAATACGTAGTGGCACGGTGTGGCTACTGTGCGCACCAAACAACCAAACTAGGCATATGTCACCAACCATGATGAAAGAATTTCAATATGGGTGGTCAACATTCACCAATCATAACACGAGTCACAAACGGTCAGAGGGGGAAACAATGGTCTGTGAATATTAGTTCTCAACTAGCAAGTACAGCGACCTTCAATGAGTATACGCACGGTGTGGCTACCATGCACAATGACCGCCCAAAGTAGGCACATGTACTACGTTTGACCAAAGAAATCCGTTGTGTGTGGTCAGCGTTGACAACTCATGATAGGAGTCACAAGTGGTCAGAGGGGGAGACAGTGGTTTGGGAACACTAGGTATCAACTAGCAAGCACAAGGACCTTTAATATGTTGTGGCACTGTGTGGATACCATGTACGATGACCAACCAGAGTAGGCATATGTCACTGACCATGCCCAAATAATGTCACTAAGTGTGGTAAACTTTGACAACTCATAACACGAGTCACAAATAGTCAATGTGGAAGATAATGGTTTGTGAATACTAGTTATCAACTAGCAAGTACAAAAACCTTCAGTATGTAGTGGCACAGCGTGGCTACCAAGCACATTGACCAACCAAAGTATGCATATGTCACTGACCATGACCAACAAATCTCAATTCATGTGGTCAGCGTTGACAACTCACAAGACGAGTCACTGATAGTCAGAGGGGGGTAACAATGGTTTGGGAACACTAGCTATCAACTAGAAAGTACAAAGAGCTTCAATACGTAGTGACACGGTGTGGTAACCAGGTACAGTGACAAACCAAACTAGGCATATGTTGCTAACCATGACCAACGAATTTCAATATGAGTGGTCAACATTTACAACCCATAATATGCGTCACAAATGGTCAGAGGGGGAAAACATGGTTTCAAAACACTACGTATCTTCTAGCAAGTACAAAGATTCTTCGTATGTATTGGCACGGTGTGGCTACCATACACAATGACCTATCCAAGTAGGCATACATCACTGCTCATGACCAAAGAAGTTTAGTGTGTGTGGTCAACGTTCACAACTCATAATACAAGTCAAAAATGGACAGAGGGAGAAACAATGGTTTGGGAATACTCGGTATCGACTAGCAAGTACAAAGACCTTCCATAAGTGGTGGCACGGTGTGGCTACCATGTACAATGACCAACCAAAGTGTGCTTGTGTCACAGAATATCATAAAAAGAGTTCCATTGTGTGTAGTCAACTTTCCTTCTTACGGCTGGTCAATCGGAGTAATGGTTGAGATGTTTTTAAAGCTCGAAGTTGCAACACTTGAAATTCCGGCTGCGTCAATGTTTTATGATTAAACTAGCTTTGTTATCATTCATACTTTTCAAAACTACCCTCTAATCTTACACCCCCTTATTTCATGCCCTCTACCCATAGGAACCCTTATAATGTCATTCGGACATCATATGAACACCATGTGAGTTGGCTTAGTGCTTATAGAGTTACATTCTAAAGCTTTAGGTCCTGGGTTTGAATCCTCGTACGCATAATATAGAATACGCTCGCGACCAGGGGG